>JAGDYQ010000031.1:4203121-4515389 GCA_021962125.1 Bulinus truncatus | reverse complement strand
TACAGTTATAACAATAAGTTATAAACGATGTGGGGTAAAAAAAATTGTTATTGATTGAAAACAAAATGTCTGCTCCCTGGGTAGGTGGCATTGATTGCGGCAAGGTCCACTTATGAATGGGATGATATGATTTGATATCAAATTAGTAACTAGTAATTGGACCGTTCACTTTACGCACAACATCCTAGTTTTCAGACTACTGAATCGAATTCGATGGGATTTGAACCCCATAACTCCATGGTATTCCACTATGAACAGTAGCAAATGCGACACTTATCTACACATTACAAAATTGTTTTATTATATAATCGTTCATTATAAATATCATAATATTTCTCATTCATAAATAATAAACGTTTTTCAACTTAAATATACAAAAAAGTTGGCCGACCATTGATTTATTTATCTCAATAGCTAAATGTATGCTACATCATGTAACAAGCTAACCACACAATTTACATTTAATCACATAGGGCTATAGTTAATTTTTTCTCTCCCTTTGTACTTTGTATTTGACCTAAAGGTTGTACAGTACTCTCTATGACCCTGGGTACACCCGTTAACATTTAATACCGTCAGGAAAGAGCATCACTGGTAAATTACTTGGGATTTTAGAGTTGTATCCCCTATTAGTAGATGATAAATCGTACTAGTCTAATATTAGTTATATGGTAGTCTGCAGCACTTGACTAACAAAGTACACACAGCTTATTTTAGAATACTTTTGAATGTATAACTCAAGTCATTGTATAACACACTACAATGGAAGAACTTCTATTTGGAAGCAGGTTTATTAATATTTATATTTATAATGATAGAATATTGTTGAATGTTTAACTCAAGTCATTTTATAACACTACAATCGAATAACTTCTATTTGGCAGCAGGTTTATTAATATTTATTTATGTTAATATTTTATTAAATACCTTCATCATCGAACCATTGAGTCATTATTTTAAGTGAAATGGTGCACACATATGACATACTTTCGACAGTCTCACTGAAACAAGTTTTTATTCATTTACTGTTGGGTTTTGTTTTCATGTCGGTGCTCTATATTATCTCCAAGGCGACAAAAATTCATCTCTGAAGGTGATCATATAGTAGTTCTTAACTGTTTTAAGGAAGTGGCTACGGTTCCAATTAATGGAACTCCGTGTTATTTTTTTTCGCGGTCCAGCTATAGATGCGCGGCATACGGACTGCTTATAATTGCATTTTTGTTTTGTTTTCGGGGCTAGGGTTAGGGTTAGGGTTAAGAATAGGGTTAGGATTAGGGTTATGGTTAGTGTTAGGGGGATTAGGAGCAATTTCTATAGCCGGACCCCGAAAAAAAATTCGGTGTCCGGCTATCGCGCATACGTACATCTACAGCCGTAAGAAATAAAGTCCGTCTAGAGCGCTAGAGCGCATGCGCATCTATAGTTGGACCCCGGAAAGAAATAATATGGAGTCCCGTTCCTTGGAACCGTAACCACTGCGTTGTTTTAATAATGTGTTTTTTTTTTTTTTGGAAAGCACCATTCTATAAATAGTTGGTGTCAAGTACTGTGGCTTTTGTGCCCCTTCCGAACCCTTTACCTCATGTGTTCGTGTAACGAGTAAGTTACGTCAGGCTATTAGGGCAAGGGTACAATAGCAGCCCCGGCATGAGTCACCCTTAGCAGTGTGGGTCGGGGCTCATATGAAACCGACTAATTTTTGCCTTTCCATGAAGATCGGTCCTGGTAATAATAAACTTGTTACAGTCTAGTTCGACCCAACGCCTCCTTCTCTCTTCCCATTCCCAATCCATATACCTAGTGCATGATGGGAAGAAAAAATAAAAAAAAAATAAAAATTCTTCCAAATTCACAAAGAGGTTAACGGTAGGAAGGGTCAAACTACACAAGGGGAATTCGGCTTGTCTAAAGAAATATGGTATCAAGTGATTACCACAACATTTGAGCTGACCTTAGGTCATGAACTCGATGATGACCTGAGTGAGGTTATCAAGATCGGAAACTGAAATGACTTTGAGAGCGGACAGTCGCAAAAAGTGGGTAAACAGAAATACAATTTTCATTATAAATATTTGTCTTCTAGATTGACTAAAACAAGACTTTAAAGAATAAAACATTTGGATGTGTTAGTTTGAAAATGTTTTTTAGGTATTGATGTTATCTATTCATAAGAATTTAAACGCTTTAATGTTTAATCAATATACTCATATAGAATACATACATATATATATATATATATATATATATATATATATATATATATATATATATATATATATATATATTGTTTTACTAAACCCATAAAATAATTAGGCAAATTGTCAGTAAACAATGTATAATGACATGAATCAAATACAGTTTTAAATCTACGAAATAAAAATACACACATAATGACTATTCTTTTTGCTTCAGATTTATTTACATCATGCATGTCATTATAAATTGTACATTTTTAAAAAAAAATTAAGATTAATAAAACTACATTATAATGAAAAAATACTTGTATAAAAGAAATACATGTTAACTTACTCTTCAACAAGACGCACTTTTGCTTAATTTCCGTTTGGTAGATGGGTTGTTTTTGTTTAATTTTGTTCTTGTATTTCCACGCACATATTTCTCACAAAACACATGTTTTTAAGTAATGGTGTCTCAGTATATATTAATGGTTAATAATGTAAAGCGCCATATAACTTATATCAATATTTACATTGTTATTACATTTGTCAAGTAAATTTCAATCCAATGTCTATTCTTTACATAAAATTCACAATATATTAATATGAAAAAAAAATTGCTTTAAATGAAAATTTTTATTAAAATATGTGTGTTAATTACAACGCCTGGTAGTAAAGAGATATTATTAATGGTATATTCCGTCTTTTCCTTAACTAATTTCATCTTTATGTTGACTTAGTTAAAACATTTTGTCACAGAATTGGGACATAACTATGTTTCTTCATCCCACCGCAATTCTTTAAATTTGATTTTACTACAAATGAAAGAAATACACCAACTTTATAGATTTAGGGAAAAGATTAGGACGTATGAAGAATACATTGCGGTAAGGGTTGAAAACAGATTACATGTATACATTACGGTAGGGGTTGAAAAGGAGTTATAAATCTCAGATAATATCTAATAAAACCAACTCGGGAATTTTCGTGCTTTTTTTTTTCTTTGACCAATCTGGCCAGCACAGTTTCTCTTAGTGCCAGAATGGACGAGTGGAATCAAATTAGATGGCCAGAGAATAGTTGAAAGTCACTGTCAATTTCAGCACAGAACCTAAAGATCTGAATGCCCTGTCTGGGTGACACCAGCGGGTGGTCTAGCAGTGTCACGTGCTAAGAGCTCAAATAATGTTTTACGGTTGGCACAATTTCAGACCTGTTGTTATGGCCAAGAATGTATATAGCTTTAGGACAGTTTTCCTTTAATGTAAATGATGTTTTCTACCTGATAGACTATATATAAGCATAAAAAGAATATGAAATTTTACATAACTTCCCCAGTGACTTACAAGGTTTAAAGAAACTTTACTTACTTTAATAAATGAAATGTTTAAACCTGATCTTGTGGTAAAGGCTGGTCGGGCTTTTAAGGTTTTGATTTGCATACATACACATACATACATACATACATGCGTACGTGCATACATACACACATACACACACACAAACATACATACACACATACACACATACATACATATCAGGCTTGCGGAGCCGCCAATTTTTTTCCGGCTCCCACAAATCTGAAGGCTCCGGCTCCGGCTCCTTATTAAGACAGTATCACACGAGACAAAAATTTTTGTAATTGCGGCACGCAAACATGCCGTGATAAAAAGTTATGCAAACTTTGTCGCGTTCACCCCCATAGTAGGCCCGTAGCGTGCGGTGGAGGGGCAGGGTAAAATGTATTACCTACCCCCCTTGCTATTGCCTGGCCCCTGCTGTAGAATTTTCACGCTACGGGGCTGTCCCATAGTCAGGAACTTGAAAAAATGTCGGTTTTACTAAAAACAAACCATTTCAGTGCATCCAGAATCATATCATTATTTTCGACCGAGGTTTCACTAGTCGCCATTTTCATAAGTAACAAAAAGTTATTTCAATGATCAAATTAGCAAATAGTAAAATGATACATTATTTAAAATATTTAAAATACTTCAGCATTTATATTTATTATTTATACATTCGAAGTGACTATTCGGACCCGGGTACCAATAAACTCTGATTGTTATTCGGACCCATGGCAAATATGCACTTAGCTTATAATTATTTGAATTGTATGATTTAATCGTTACTCAGTGTCTAGGGTTAAACTAAGTGGACTCTGTATTATTATTTTTTCGGGTTCCGTCTAATAAAGTTTAAATATAGCTAAGCTTAGTGCATATTTGCCACGGGTCCGAATAACAATCGGATTTTATTGGGACCCCGGTCCGTATAGCCACACCCTTATAAATTTATCTACTCTATTTCAGATATTCTGTTTATAATAAAATTGTTAAATACAGAAAGCGACCATTTTGTTTTTAGTCTATTACAAATTCGCGGCAGCCCCGTAGCGTGAAAATTCTACACCAGGGACCAGGCATTCTACAACAAAGGCCAGGCAATAGCAGGGGGGGGGCAGGCAATACATTTACTAAGTAGAGCAAATAAGCAGAAGGGGGCCCAGACAAAATGCAAGTGGGGGGGCTATGACCCCTGGCCCCCACACACGCTACGGGCCTGATTCGCGGTCAAATAATAATACGAAATGACGCGTTCTATTTGTCGTCTTAGTAAAAATTTATTTTAAATGATTGATACAATTATTCTATGAAATAAAACTGTTTTAACTTTATATATAACAAAATAACATGCCCTTAAACAAACTTCGGAGGGTAAACAAGATTTAAAACGAACACAAAACGATTTCCGTTAAAGATTTCTTGTGATGATGTGCGTGCACTCTATCATTTTAACGCTGTTACTATTGTGGCGTTCGTAAAAATAACAACATTTCAAATTATAGGAGGCAAACAATCAAACAAAATTGAAATTTTAAAGCTAAAAATAAAAATTCTGCTGTAAAAAAAGCATTTGGGAGCCGTGGAGCCGCCAGATTTTTTCGGCTCCGGCTCCAGCAAAAAGTAGGGGCTCCCGGCTCCTCGGCTCCGACTCCGGCTCCGCAAGCCTGATTATTACATACACACATACATACATACATACAGACATACATGAATACGTGCATACATACATACATACACACATTCACACATACATACACACATACACACATACATACATACACACATACATAAACACATACATACACACATACATACATACATACATACATACATACACGCATACATACATACATAAATACATACACACATACATACACACATACATACATACATACATACACACATACATACACACAAACATACATACACACATACATAAACACATACATACACACATACATACATACATACATACACGCATACATACTCACATACATACATAAATGCATACACACATACATACACACATACATACATACATACACACATACATACACACATACATACATACACATATAAAATGTTCTTACGTAGCTTTTTTTTTTAATAAATACTTACTCCAAATATAAGTAGGAGTTCGGTGTATATGTCTGAGTTGGGTTTATATGTCTGAGTTGAGTATATATGTCTGAGTTGGGTTTATATGTCTGAGTTGGGTATATATGTCTGAGTTGGGTTTATATGTCTGAGTTGGATTTATATGTCTGAGTTGGGTTTATATGTCTGAGTTGGGTATATATGTCTGAGTTGGGTGTATATGTCTGAGTTGTGTTTATATAATCTGAGTTGAGTATATATGTCTGAGTTGGGTTTATATGTCTGAGTTGAGTATATATGTCTGAGTTGGGTTTATATGTCTGAGTTGGGTATATATGTCTGAGTTGGGTTTATATGTCTGAGTTGGATTTATATGTCTGAGTTGGGTTTATATGTCTGAGTTGGGTTTATATGTCTGAGTTGAGTATATATGTCTGAGTTGGGTTTATATGTCTGAGTTGGGTATATATGTCTGAGTTGGGTTTATATGTCTGAGTTGGATTTATATGTCTGAGTTGGGTTTATATGTCTGAGTTGGGTATATATGTCTGAGTTGGGTGTATATGTCTGAGTTGTGTTTATATAATCTGAGTTGAGTATATATGTCCTGAGTTGAGTATATATGTCTGAGTTGGGTTTATATGTCTGAGTTGGGTATATATATCTGAGTTAGGTTTATATGTCCTTCTTTTGTGTATTTTTTTTTTTTGCATTTTTTTAAATAGCTTTATCATATGATAATTTACATCTAAAATAGTTTCATATCTCCAAAGCTCTTTAATCACATTACTTTTATTTTAACTGGTCAGCCGTTAAAAAAAAATATAAAAAAAAAAAAAAAAAAATTGGGAACATTTTTTTTTTCGTATTTTGTTTATATTTTTGTACACAAAATTATAAAAAAAAAATCAGAACATAATCTTTATTGCACACATGGTCTGATTTTCTTTTTTTTTAGAAAGTTGAATTTCAAGTGAAAATCAGATTATAAATTGGACCTGCAATAGGGTTGTGCTAAGCCTCAAAATGTTTTAATTCTATTAAGAACAAAAAAAAATTCTGACTTGATAATAATTAATAGAAATCTAAAATTATGAACTTAAAAAAAAATTTGTTATGGTTAAAAAGAAAAGAAAGAGCACCATTTCTCAAGGTGTAACGAATGAGATAAACAGATTTTTGTCTGCAGCTAATTACAAATTTCAGGTAACTTTCACATCACACGGCATCTCATGATTAATTAAACAAAAAATAAGAAATGTTTAATTAGAAATAAGATCTAAAAACGTCGATTGAAAAGATTTATTGAGAAAAAATGGGGTAATTTAATAAAAATTGGGTTCCTCACTGCGAAAGGGAAAGTGGTTAATGGGCCTGCCAGGGTACAAACAGAATAGAAATCAGAATTATTAAATGTTCCAGTCACCATTAAAATAGATTTTTTTTCCTTTAAAAAAAGGAGCAACATGATGTTTTTACATTTCATGAATCCCTCTCTCTCCCTCTCTCTCTCTCCCTCTCTCTCTCTGTCACTATCACTCTCTCTCTCCCTCTCTCTCTCTGTCACTCTCACTCTCTCTCTCTCCCCCTCTCTCTCTCTCCCTCTCTCTCTGTCACTCTCACTCTCTCTCTCTCCCTCTCACTCTCTCTCTCACTCTCTCTCTCTCCCTCTCTCTCTCTGTCACTCTCACTCTCTCTCTCCCTCTCTCTCTCTCTCTGTCACTCTCACTCTCTCTCTCTCACTATCTCTTTCTCTCACCTAATTCTCCCTCTCTCACTCTCTATCACCCTGTCTCTCTCTCTCACCCTCTCTCTCTCCCTCTCTATCACCCTGTCTCTCTCTCACCCTCCCTCTCTCACTCTCTATCACCCTGTCTCTCTCTCTCACCCTCTCTCTCTCCCTCTCTATCACCCTGTCTCTCTCTCACCCTCTCTCTCTCACTCTCTATCACCCTGTCTCTCTCTCACCCTCTCTCTCACTCTCTCCCTATCTCTTTTTCCCTCCCCTCCCTCTCTCTCTCACCCCCTCTCTCTCTCCCTCTCTATCACCCTGTCTCTCTCTCTCACCCTCTCTCTCTCACTCTCTCCCTATCTCTTTTTCTCTCCCCTCCCTCTCGCTCTCTCACCTTCTCTCTCTCTCTGTCACCGCATCTCTCTCTCACCCTCTCATCATGCCTCTTTCACCCGCACACTCTGTCACTATCTGTCTCTTACGCTCTCCCCCCCCTCTCTCTCTCTGTCTACCACAATTCTCCCTCTCTCTCTCGCTCTCTCTCACCCTCTCTCCATCCTTTCTCTCTCTCACACTTTCTGTCTCGGATCACTTTTAGGAAGGAACCAAATGTACAAAAATTATTAGAAACCAACTATAGGCAAGAAGCGGTATTAAAATCAAAGTATTCTATAACCCCCACAACTCTCACAAATCAAAGTATTCTATAGCCCCACAACTCTGACAAATCAAAGTATTCTATAGCCCCACAACTCTCACAAATCAAAGTATTCTATAGCCCCACAACTCTCACAAATCAAAGTATTCTATAGCCCCACAACTCTCACAAATCAAAGTATTCTATAACCCCCACAACTCTCACAAATCATAGTATTATATAACCCCACAACTATCACAAATCAAAGTATTCTATAGCACCACAACTCTCACAAATCAAAGTATTCTATAGCACCACAACTCTCACAAATCAAAGTATTCTATAGCCCCACAATTCTCAGAAATCAAAGTATTCTATAGCACCACAACTATCACAAATCAAAGTATTCGATAGCCCCACAACTAAAACGAGAATTCCTTAAATTTGACAGAAAGGCGTGGCCAAGTGCACGTGGGTCGAGTATGCATATGAACTAATTTAAATCTAAATGTAAGTTTCATTTGTATGAACTAGCGGAGCGCGGACTGGATACAACAGCTAAACTTGCCATACTTGGCTAACGGGCCATACTTTTCCGCCCACCTATAGTCTAAGCCTTTCGATAAAAAAAAAATACAAAAATCGTATGTTATCTAAAATGTGTAAAATTAACGGTTGCAACTGGTTTCAATGTTATCGTCATTCACTGAACTCAATTATTCAGATCCCATAAGGCTAGAAGAAACAAATCATTGTAGAAATGAACGGTTCAAAAAATATTGAGCGTACCAGCATAGATTGAAACTCGTCGAATTTTTCTTTTATTCTAATTCCTTTCAAACTCTGATGAACGAATCCAGCGATCTATGTCTTACATGCCTTACAGAGCCATAGATGATTTCAACTAATAACAATTTTGAGGCGTCATTGTTTCGCTTTCCTTGCAACTAAAGCCATTGATTTATTGAAACACGTGCATGGAATTTTCCTCAAGTTGCAATTTTTTATTTCCTTTTTTTTTTACGTTTTCTTAATTTTATTTGTATTTATCCAAAACATATTTCCCTCGTATCCCTCAAATATTTTTTTTTCTCGGAATCAATAAGACATTACATGTTGAGTTTATCTCAGGTTTTTCTGCCGCTTTACTGGACATGGACTGGGATGCAAAAAAATTAAAATAATAAAAAAAATATATTCTAATTGAATCCTATTCGAAAAAACATGTGTTTTGATTAACGCTTCCATAAACAATATACATATGCGTTAGGTTAGCGTGTTTGAGCGTGTATGCTGTTCATTTCTATGAAGTTGTATTGAAGACAGAATAGGTAGTAATGTAAAAATGAAAGATAACTAGAGAATGGGTGGAGGGGGGGTATCTATTACTTTAAAAAACTGGGTCATCCGTCACTAGATGTTGGGGACGGGGGAGAATTCAAAATAGGAAAGGGCAAGATAGAAAAAAAGGGGGATATAATATAAATAGACAGGATAGATTTCTAGAGTATAGAGGAATGGGTTAGAGATATGTCAGGATGAGTTGTTTATCTTTCAGATCCTATAAAACAATATGAGTTAAAGAGTGCAACGACCAAGCCGTCACCACGAGAGACATTGAGTAAACTTCAACCTTGACCTGAACGAAATTGTCATGGTTTTCTTCGGAGAAATTTTAAAGCAATATATTTATAGTAACGTACAGCCATAGATGTGTCTTAGTAACAGTAACAATAACTGATCTTTAGACTCATCTTTAACAAAATATTTAATTAGATTACGAAATTTACATAATGCTGGGTACGTTCAACTTTCAACAATTTTATTTTTTTAGTTGAGCTTCTCATTCAATCGTATTTTCGTCGTATTCTTGCGTTATTTTTGTTCTTCTCACTAGAACGGGTGTATTTGATCTTTATTGGAATCTGTACTGGCTAATTAAATTATATTTAAAAAAAAAAAAAAAACTAAAGAAAATCTGACCTCTAGATGCAGAGGCGTAGCGAAAGGGGGGCAAGGCAACTTGCGCCCGGGGCATTTTACCTTTTTAATATCTTTTTAGCGCCCCCTCACTCGAAAACCACATAATATTGCATGTAAAATATACCATTTGCCGCCCCTGAACCTCGGCGCCCGGGGACATATGTATCCCCCCCCGCTTCTCCCCCCCCCCCACAGCTACGCCTCTGTCTAGATTAAGCACATCTTTAAATAATCCATACTCACTATTTATTTTCAATAATCTTCAAAAATTCAATTCGAATTAAGAGTTTATTAACAAATAACAGACATGGGTTATGATTTGTAATTAACTAGATTTAATTAGATTTTGTAATTGTGATGGTTTTAACCCTTTCAAAATTACTTCACAGGTAAGAAAAAGAATGGGGCATTTCTTCCGTTAAAATTATGGCGTCTGCGATGAATCCATGCCCATACTCGCTCTAAATAAACATTTGGAAAAATCACCACAAGGTATGGACCAGGGGTTGGCAAATTTTTGAGACGTGGGCCTAATTGGGTTATTAAATTTGACCAGCGGTCCGGGGTTCACAGAAACTTATATATTTTAACTTTGTATAATATATGTGTATATATATATATATATATATATATATATATATATATATACTAGCTGTACCCTTCGAAACCTTTGCATAGAGTTATAAGCCCTTTGGCTTGATCGGTAGGCTTGGTTATTTTTTTGGTTTCGGGCAGATCCGATATTTTCATGATTGTATTTTAAACTGGTATACTGTTGTATTAATTCTTTAATTTCGATTTAACACAGAGCCCAAATCGCTATTATATAAATATATATATATATATATATATATATATATATATATATATTATATTAAATATAGAAGTCATAACGTAGACTGCTATAATTTAAAACCCATGACTGGTCATGATGTAGATGAAACAGTCCGATGGAAAGGATTTGGCTCACGGGTCTTAGTTAGCCAATGGTTGTTATAGTTAGCCAATGGTTGTTATAGTTAGCCAATAGTTGTTATAGAATTTTCACGACACTGAATATATAGACAAAAAATCTGAATTTTCTATTAATTCAGTAGTTTAACACTTACTGATGTGATACATTACTTTGTCAAGTAAATAATTGTTTTCAAACCTCGTTAAATTGAACAGTAGCATACAAAGAAGAAGACAATAACAACAAAAATGGTTTCCTGTTGACATCCTAATGAACGTTGGCATGCTATAAACTCATCACTCAGAAACTATTGTCATTTTTTTTTTGCCTTCGTCCGGCAGCATATTTCAAGACTTGACTGATTACAGATTCGAATCTAATCCAACATAATATCGTGTAATCAAACACAAAAATAATTAATTAGCAAACACAGTGGTTCTCACTTTGAAAGAAAGTTTATAAATATGTTTTGTTTTTGCCACCCATATGCAAAGAATATATATATATATATAAATATATATCTATACTTATAAGACGCATTCGTTGTCTGTCTGTCTGTCTGTCTGTTCCCTTATAACTCAAGATCCAGACAAACAAATAACGTGAAATTTGTTACACATACACATAATTACATGGGGAAGGTTATAGGACAGGTTTCGCTTCATCTCGATGGGTAGTTTAATTGTAATTAATTTTTTTTTATTTTAGTATTTTACTATGTTAAAGTAATCTCGACGGCGCCATTAATAAAATTCCTCTGTGACGTCATTTCCCGATGATTGAATAGAACTTGTGCGCTGGTGCGGTAAGTTCCTTTGTGCTGCGAAGAATTGTTGTTGTTTTTTCATGCTTCCTTGATATGTATAGTTTTAGGAAGGTAAAGAAAGGAATGAAGAAGGAATTTAGAAGAAGTGTGAAGAAGTAGGGACTGAGAGAGATGGGAGAGAGGGAGGGAGGGAGAAAGGGAGGGAGGGAAAGGGAGAGAGGGGGAGGGAGTGAGGGAGAGAGAGAGGAAGGGAGAGAGGGGGGTAGGTAGAAAACAGAAGGTAAACAGAAAACCTTATTTTAAAGCCGGGCAACTAGTATATATATATATAGGCCTAGTCTGTCTGCAATTAAATAAGAAAAAAATGATTTTATCGATACGATAGAATAATATTTCTTGCGTGTGTATACTATTTAAATTCAAGCTATTTACCAAATAATTAACACAATTTTTTGAAACATATCTGCTTAAAATTTTAATATCAACTAGGAGAGAGAATATCTTCAAAGCCGATAAATAACCGGAATAGTTAATTTTATGAAACACAAATAGTAAAATTCTTATAAAGGTGTCATCGGGGCAAATGAAGTGTAGCATATAAAGGGATTGTGTGGTTAGCACAAGGCCAACCACCTTAACTTCACCAACTCAAGTCAGGTACCATTTTTAAGCTTGGGTGAATTTGTGAGACTTAAGCTAAATTTCACTAAGACCTGGAAAAAAAAAGAATCAATCCCAGTACAGTCAGGTCAACAGTCGAGCAGCTACAACACTCAGCCACCCGTCCCACTAAGACACTATATTTCTATCAAATAAATGTATTTAGACTCTACATGGAAAGCGTAATAACAAAGTGTTTGATGCTGGTCAGTTTGATGCTGGCCAGTTTGATGCTGGTCAGTTTGATGCTGGTCAGTTTGATGCTGGTCAGTTTGATGCTGGTCAGTTTGATGCTGGTCAGTTTGAATATTTATTTTACAAAAAACAACAACATTACCTGTATATAGGCATACGATATTCCAATATTATTTACTTACAAATGAAGAAAACTGGTATGGACTTAATATATTTTTACAATACAATTTATATTATTCAAGCTAATAACATATCATTAGCTTGTTCTCATATTTTGTTTTTAAAGTAAATATCCTCCCAACGTCTTCGTTCGTAATACTACATGTTACGTGAAATCAGAATATAATTATTTTGATATGTCGGTAAACAATAATTATCACAAGATTAGTTCATCTTATCATTCGAATAAACAACTTATCATGCTATTAAATAAAACATAACAAAACAATATCTTCGCGGTTGAGTACGCCTGTATTGTCGCTCACTGGAGATTGACATAAAATTAAGTACAGGCGTAGCAGCAGTTGCTGAGTGGTATGTTGGTGATAATGTGACTCACTAAGTGGGTCGGTGCATGTAATCACTGTGACGGACGTACTAAAGGCTCAGATGATTGCCGTGCAGTTACGTGAGTACAAATCCCCCAACTCTGCTCGCTCGTCCCCTTTTCCCAACCCTCTCTCCCCCCTCCATAACAGGTTTAACATTATTCCCATGGAAAAAAGTTCTAGTTGACCAGGGAAGGTTTAATTAAAACAATACTAGCGTTGAACTGAAAACCCCAATTGTGGTCCGAAAGATTACACCGGTCGAACCAGTGGCTATCTGACCTGCGTAATACGAAGACATTAGAGGCAAGCCCAACGACAAACCAATCTCTCTTCAACTGAATAACTTGACAATTTGCATAACGGATTTAAAAAAAAGATTGTTGATAAAATTGTGGAAAGGAGGAAATAAATGGGAGTTATCATGGCAAAAAAAAAAATAATAATGAAGATACAATGAAAAAAAAAGTGTTCTCTTAATTAAAAAAAAAAACAAACACTAACATTATAATGGAATATGTATATACAGTCGATTCCGCATAATTGGGACACATCGGGACCGAGGCTTTTTGTCCCATTTAAGCGGATGTCCGAATTAAATATACACATTTACTATTGGCTTCTTGGTTTGGTTCCTTTGAGATATGTCCCAAATAAGCGGCTGTCCCAATTAAGTGGTGTCCCAATTAAGCGGAATCCACTCTCTCTCTCTCTATATATATATATACTTATAAGAGGCATTTGTTGTCTGTCTGTCTGTCTGTCTGTTCCTTTATAACTCAAGATCCAGATAACCAAATAATGTGAAATTTGTTACACATACACATAATTACATGGGAAAGGTTATAGGACAGGTTTCGTTTCATATCGATGGGAAGTTTAATTGTAATTAATTTTTTTTATTTTAGTATTTTACTATATTAAAGTAATCTCGACGGCGCCATTAATAAAATTCCTCTGTGACGTCATTTACCGATGTTCGAATAGAACTTGCGCGCTGGTGCTGTATTGTGCCTTTGTGATGCAAAGAATTGTTGATGTTTTTTCATGCTCTCTGATTTGTACAGTTTGAGGAAGATAAAGGAATGAAGAAGGATTTTAGAAGAAGTGTGAAGCCATAATAATAAGTATATATATATATATATATATATATATATATAGAGAGAGAGGGAGAGGAGAGGAGGAGAGAGAGAGAGAGAGAGAGAGAGGGGGAGGGAGAGAGAGATAAAGAAAGAGAAAGAGAGAGAGGGGGCAGGGGAGGAGAGAGAGGAAAGGAGGGTAGAAGGGAGGGAGGGAGGGGGAGAGAGGAGGGAGGGGGATGGACAGGGGGGAGAAAAGGGGAGGGAGATGGGGAGAGGGAGCAGGGGGAGAGGAGATGGGAGAGGGAGCAGGAGGAGGGGGAGAGGGAAACGAAGGGAAGGAGAGAGGGGGTAGGGGAGGGAGAGAGAGGGAGGGAGGGAGAGAGGGAGGGAGAGATAAAAAGTGAGGGGGGCAGGGAGGGAGAGAGAGGGAATGAGGGAGGGAGGAAGGGGAAGAGAGGGGGAGGGAGAGAGAGGTGGAAAGGGGAGGGAGGGAGAAAGGAGGGGGAGAGGGGTTAGGGAGGGAGAGAGAGGGGAGGGAAGAAGAGAGGGAGAGGATGGGAGAAATGGGAGGAAGAGATAAAGAGAAAGAGGGGGCAGGGAGGTAGAGAGAGATAAGGAGGAGGGAGGAGGATGGACGGGGGGAGAGAGGGAGAGAGGGAGATGGGAGAGGGACGGAGAGAGATTTGAGAGAGGGAGGGAGGGGGAGGAAGGGAGAGAGAGAGAGAGGAAGGTTAGAGAGGGGGTAGGGAGAAAACAGAAGGTAAACAGAAAACCTCATTTTAAACCCGGGCAAAGCCGGGTACTTGCAACTAGTATATATATATATATATATATATATATATATATATATGTTGTTAAACGTAAATGTCGGATTTAAAGTCCTACCAGCTGTTATTACGCTACGACTTTATATAGAGATGTATACTCAAAGGAAAGGTTAATAAAGTAAGCGACGGTAATCTTTCCTGGATTTAAATAATTTAACATTTAGGGAGGTGCGATGATAAGGGGGGGGGAGTAGGGGTAGGGGTTCCGAGAATCACATAAAAGATGATTTTATCTAGTGCTCATTAAAGTGGTTTAACCGATTGCACTAAATGGGGCTATTGCCAGGGTCCCATAATGAGCCTTTGCCTCGAAACCTTAAAATGTTCCTTTTTCTTAGAGACCCTAAATGTTCATTTGCAAGGGCACCAAAATGCCTTATTTCCTAGGGCTCCCTAATTTGCCTTTACCTAGTGCCCCCGATCGCCTACCCCCACAAAATATGTCCCTTTTCATAGAGCCCCTAAATGCACCTTTTACTAGGGCCTCAATATGTCTCTTTTTCGTAAGTCTCCTAATGTACAATTGGCTACAGTCCTCAAGTGTGCCCAGAACTGCATAACTTAAGTGAATAATCCTCAGTCATTCACGAGGGTATTTTTATCAGTGAAACTAGACAGAGATTCGTCATAGCGAAATGTCTGGACTCACAACTGGGCCTCGCCTGGGTACAGTACAGTACTGTTCATACTTGTGTTGGTCAGCCACGCTGACCACCGGACAGTTATTGGTTCATTGCGCGCTAATTGAAACTGAATCTGATCCGCCCTCTGGTCAACTACGTCATACATCTGCCCCGTTCATGTTTGGTGGTGCGGTCAAAAAGTCGGCCTGCATGGACAGTGAATGGAGAAAGAAATGACTTATACCCAATGAAAAGTTCTCATGGACAGACAGGATTGGTCACTTGAAGGGCTTAGAAAAAGACCTAATTTTACAATCTGAGATCAATGTTGACTCATATATTTTTAGATATAAAGCAAATTTAATTCAATGATAATTCTTTAAATACAAAAAAATAGTTACAATACATTAAAATCTTAAATATAGTAAAATGAAACTAAATAAAAGAAATATTAAAAAAAAAAATATTAAGCTCTTAAAAAATACTAAAACTGAATAACTACACGTAACTTTTTAACCATAGGTGGAGTAAGCATGTTGTGTGGGAAAAAATATAAGAGCCGATTTATAAAGATTAAAATAATGTCAGACATAGCGTATTAATGATGTTTCTACTAGATGACCAGTTGCCAATAGGATAATTTATTAAAAGCATACATTGGTCAGTGATTTGACAGAGGCAAGCTGTATACATACACACATGCATCCATACACATATAGTGATTTATATGCATATGAAGTGATAAATTCGTATGTTTATGATTTAATATATATATATATATATATATATATATATATATATATATATATATATATTACATTATGTTTGTATGTGGAGTGAGACATCAATTATCATCAAACTAACACGTCTTAGTATATTTAATTTCCTTTCAAATGTAACCTTTTTCAACTTAAGAAACAAAATACACACACACACACACACATCCTATGCAACAGTTTTGCACATTAAGTCAAGTAAATAAACAAACGCACAAGGTATTCATTCCATTGCTGGAGAGAGAGAGAAAGAGAAAAAAAAATGAACTAATTAAACCATGCACTATTTATATCTGCACCGTGAATGAATAATTACATTGACGTTTCACCAAGTACACCATGACATCTGTCATCAAGAATAGTTTATTCCAGCTCCGCGATTGAATCTCCGAAGTTATAAATATTGCATACGTGTAAAAAGTATGCTATTTCGCAGGTCATGACAAACAGTGATCAAAGGGTATGCATAAAAAAACTAAAATTTTGTTTTTTTACAAAAGTATTG
Source organism: Bulinus truncatus (assembly GCA_021962125.1). Taxonomy (NCBI): domain Eukaryota; kingdom Metazoa; phylum Mollusca; class Gastropoda; family Planorbidae; genus Bulinus; species Bulinus truncatus. The sequence goes on along the minus strand of JAGDYQ010000031.1, from coordinate 4,498,477 downwards.
AGCTAACACCAATAGGATTATTACCCTAGGAGAGAACATTAAAACTGGTGTCTTTATACACTTGTATTTGTTATGAAACGATGAAATGAAAGCATGCGTTCACACATACCAACATTTGTCAAATTTTTAACATAATTCAAACTTCTTTTTTTTTTCAATTCTAGTATTTTGCTTTTATTCTATGTCGATCTGAAAGTCTCCATGTATTTTTTGATGGAAATTCCACTTGTGTGTTGAATAGGATAAATACAAAATGGCAGAATGTTCACACGGTGTACATCTGATGTACGTATTGTTGGACATATTAGCTCACTACTAAACAGCGACTACATTCTGACAAATTGACAAAATAAATGATAGGTATGCACATAACTGCTTGCAAGAGCGGCTAACTTACAACTTAAATCGCTAGTTATAGCCCTATTAGAGAGTGATGGTCCTGATTTTTTGTTTTTATAACAGCGCCAGTTAAAATTTAATATATATATATATATATATATATATATATATATATATATATATATGTATATATATATATATATATATATATGTATGTATATATATATATATATATATATATATATATATATATTATATATAATAGCTGTCTCGCTTCTGCGTTATATCGAAAGTTGAAATCAAGAATTCAAAATGGCGTCTTGCCGGCGTCTCGATTCGATTAATGTTTTGTTTTTTTAAATCTACAGTTTTGAATAGTTTCTATGGTTTTAGAACATGAAACCGAAAGGCCAAAATGTGAAATAATTCCATTTAAATATTTCTTTGTTTTTTTGTATTTCTACAACACATAACATCTTTAAATTGCAATAATGTCATGATTAAAACATATCTGTCCATAACCAAAAATAACTTAGTCCAATTATCAAACCTAAGGGAAGATAACACTATGCAAAGGTTTAGCAAGGTACAGCTAGTATAAATAACTATTTGAGTTGGTGTGTTACACCATTCCCTGATCTTTTGCACTTATAACATGGACAGTTTGTTTTTTTAAGTATAGTACGTAACAATAAACAACGCTGTAAAGTATGTCGTACTGTTAAGCGCATACGTTGTTCTAAATGTGTAAACATGTTATATATTGTAAATTGATTTCCCCGAGACCGGAACATATTGATCGTCATTTACTTCACACTCTGTTATCCAGGAATTCTCAAACTTTTGTATTCCTATCCCTTTTAAAGGTCTGATTTTTTTTGAGACCCTAATGCAAATGTAGGGAAGAAATAGATAAATAAAGAAAAATAAAATTTTATTGTTTTCATATTCGATAAAGTATTTTTTTGAAAATTTCGGAGCCCGCCTCCCGACAATGGGTCGTACGTTTCATTTTTAGAACCACTGCTGTGAAGAACTCTTTAAACAGAATGACACTAATCCCCTCTGATACAAATTTTTATAAATACGATACTGATGTTTTTTATAAATACGATACTGATGTTTTTTATAAAAGCTTCAACAAATGGCAGTGTGGGTATCTTGAGTACACAAAGAATTTTTTTCAATCAAAAGTCAATCACATAAATAACGGCCGAGGCCATACCTAAACCTTGGTCTCCGCTGACCTGATGTCCAGTCTGTATGTGGGACTCATCAAACACACATATCGCCTTCCCCCCTCCACCTCCAGCCCACTCTTCCCTTCAATTGGACTCTTATTGATCCAATGTCCGATTAGTATGCCTCTGCTGACATCTTTTTCATTTCTTTCTGGACGATCGTGCGGGCATGTAAAGTTAATTAACTGATCTACTCGTACAAGTCTGTTGTCCATAATTAATCGACCACTGCAGGGCCCAATGCAATTGATTTAGTTTTACAAAGAGAAAACAAAGAAGAAAGAAATACAAATAATGTTTGACTTGTAAAGGCAAGATGACACAACGCTGATTGTTTTTTCATTTAGTTGATTTCGAGGCACCAAGTGAGACATAAGTAGGCGATTGGGAACGGCATGAGTTGAAACCGCAACACGCAGCGTAAAGATCTGGCTCACTTCCAAAAGAACCACACATCCACCGAAAAGTAAACTTTAGACTACCCCCATAGAATTCATATGGAAATAATTTTTAAAAAAAGCCATTGTCGTAAAAGCATAATAACAGATAAAACCTGTTTTGATTAACGTAATATCATGTACGCACTTCTTAACGTAAAAAATAGTTAATTGTATGTCGTAACAAGACATTTTAATGTTGTATTCAACCATTATTAATGAATTATGCCTGTTATGATTATGTTTGTTGATGATTATGCATGACTGATCATTCTTTATACTTAATATTGCAAGCAATACTTTTTAATCATCGCCAATGGATATTATGGGATGGATGTTAACATGTTAGCTATATGATGGATCAGGCCCGTAGCGTGCGGGGCGGCCAACAGGGCCAGGCACCCCCCCCCGTTCGTTTTATCTGCCCCCCCCCACCGCTTATTTGTTCTACTTATTGCCTGCCCCCACTTACCCCCCCCCCTCGTAGAATTTTCACGCTACGGGGCTGTAATGGATATACGTAATATTATATTACACAGACCAGTTTCCTTTTAATCAATATAAATTCGAATATTACACTTGTAACTAAGTATTAACACCATGGTGTACATTGGTGATTTGGTAATTCGATTTTTATGGGCTGTATAAATGGCTAATATATATATATATATATATATATATATATATATATATATATATATATATAACAGTAAGGGGAGAGAAAATGGTCCGGTGGAGTATACGCGAAACATTCGACCAATTAGTTGCATGTTCGAACCTCCATGAAAGATACCGGTATATTTTTAGTTCTTTATTAAAGTCCTCAGGTTCATCCAACTTTTATTAGTAGCTGGCATGAGTAAATGAAGTGTGTATGATGTGCTAGTAACTATCTATATCTAGCCGTGCCGCAAAATCAAATCAAAATACACCTCATGGTTTCAGGTATATGATTGAGAGATATATTATTCTTATCATCCATGCTGATTTGCAGTTACATTAAGGACACTTTTTTTTAAAAATAGTATAGGCCTACAAAAATCTAAGAATTTTAAATGAGTTAGTCGAAGAAAGATTACACTGAAAAACAAGTGTTGGACTTCTTATATGTCATTAACGTTTTCGTAATCAGTTTTTCATGCTGATTTTGAATCTGTAAATCATTTTGCTCTATCAGCTCAAATTATTAAGATATTGCCGAACAAAGTTTTGTATGCGCCCAAACAGGAATAGACTGCGCTTACACACATGTTCACAAACACACATACCTTGTTATTATATACGTATATTGGCAATGTTCTTTTTTTCTGCAGTTTCAGACTTCATAAAAGGAGAGTGAATGTGGCAATTGCAAGTTGTTTAAAATATGGCGACCAGAGGATGCGTAAATTCACCGGATCTGTTTTGCTACGTGTACGGCTTTTTCACAAACAAGTCTCATCAGAAGACTTTCACGCCGTTACTGAAGAAAGCTTATCAACTTTATTTTGGCTCAAAGGTAGATTGTGGTAAGTCGTGGGCACCACAGTTCATCTGTTTGACATGTTCAGGCAACTTGCATGGTTGGATGAGGAAGGCAAAGAAAAACAACCACATGGCATTCGGAGTTCCTATGATATGGCGTGAGCAAAGCAATCACTCCACAGATTGTTATTTTTGTTTGGCAAACATCAATGGAATTTGTTATAAAACTCGTACAACTGTCAATTACCCAAACGTTCCATCAGTTTCAAAACCAATTCCACACGATCCTGTCATTTGTCCAGTACCACAATCGACTGTAGAATACACAACAGACGAAGAGAAGGATGAAGAAAGTGATGTTCCATCTTGTTCCGATGACTCAGACCCTGACTACAAAGCTGCCGAAGAAGAAATTCATTTGATGAATTATGCTGAACTTTGCGACCTTGTGCGAGATCTGGCGCTAACAAAAGGCCAAGCTGAACTTCTTGGTTCACGGTTAAATGAATTTAATTTGCTTGCACCAGGTACAGCTACAAAAAACTTTCGTCACAGGCATAAACAGCTTGTTCAATACTTTGATGTGACTGGCAGTATTTGCCACTGCACAGATGTTGACGGCCTTATGAGAAGTCTTGGTGTCGAACACATTGTTGAAGATTGGCGACTGTTCATTGACTCGTCAAAGACTAGCTTAAAAGCAGTATTGTTGCACAATGGAAACAAATATGCTTCAGTACCTGTTGGATATTCTGCCCACGTGAAAGAGACATATGAAAACATGTCGGAACTGTTAGAAACAATACGTTATCGCGTGTACAACTGGAATATCTGCGGCGATCTAAAAGTAATAACTATTTTGATGGGAATGCAGACAGGGTACACGAAGTACATGTGCTTCATATGCGAATGGGACAGCCGAGATAAGAAGCATCACTATACAAAAAAGAATTGGTCGATCAGAGACAGAATGCAACCAGGAAACAAAAACGTTCTTCATCAACCGTTGGTTGATCTTGACAAAATTCTCATGCCACCGCTTCATATAAAATTAGGACTGATGAAGAAATTTGTCAAGGCATTAGACAGCAAATCGAATGCATTTATATACCTATGCCACAAGTTTCCAGAGCTCAGTTATGCTAAAGTCAAGGAAGGTATTTTCATAGGTCCACAAATAAGAAAGATCATGGCCGATGAAGTCTTTCAAAACACTTTAAGTCATCCTGAAAAAGATGCGTGGGTGGCATTCAAGTTAGTCGTAACCAATTTTCTTGGAAATAAGAAGTCTGTTGACTATGAAACAGTTGTAAAGAAATGCATTAGTGCCTACAAACACCTGGGATGCAATATGTCTCTGAAAATTCAATTACTCGATTCACATCTAGACTTCTTCCCAGAAAACCTAGGCGCAGTAAGCGATGAACATGGCGAACGCTTCCACCAGGACATTTCTGTGATGGAGTCACGCTACCAGGGCCGGTGGAGTGCAGCGATGTTAGCTGACTACTGTTGGACTCTACAACGCGACTTGCCAAGTACTCAGTACAAGCGGAAGTCCACAGCCAAGAAATTCAAACCATGAACATTTTAAACATTTTACACATGCATTTGACTTTAAATGGAATATATTTTTTACATATAATTTTATTAGTTATAACTGATTTCATGCTTGTGTTTAATATTTGTTTACATTAACTGCAAAGGAGAATATATGGTTTAAAAATTTCATTTTTATACATATTGGAGTATTATAACTATAATAAAAAAAATAAGATTGCGGATTTCTTAAAATTGGAGGCTGATAGAGACAAATGGTTTGCATATTCGAAATCAGCGTGTGTAAATTGAGTAAGATTAGATGATGGGTACCAAGAAGTCCACGATATGTTATTTTTTGTTTTCCAGTGTTATTAATGTTTTCAATAAAATTAAATAAAAAACTAGATGGCAATGACGTCATCAAACGGAAATGATATGCCAAAAATAAATATAGATTTATATTGGGTATTTCCAGTTGTTCCAAAAATAAATTTACCTACTTGACTTGGCAGATTTCTAGGTTCCCGTCTCAACATTTCTTTTTTCAACATCGTCCTCGCCAGCAAGGTTCTATGTTTGCAATCCAAGGGGAAATACTCAAGGGAAATGAGTGGATTAAGTAGATGGCTTCCCTTTTTTTCAAGTCTCATGACTAACGAGAGAGTCTCTGATTGGTTCATTATTTTGTTTGCAACATTTTTTTTCCCTCTTTCTTATTGACTTAACAAAATCAACAACAACAACAACTAAATGAATTAATGATGAATGTGGATAAATAGTTAACTTAATATTGCTCAAGATGGATTTCATTCCTAATTTTAGATGTATCTTCATCATTAATATCATGTAATTATGAAAATAGTTGAAGAGAAACAAAAATATGAACATAGAACTAATTTGATACTGTTTCATATTATTTGCATTATTGTCAGATAGTTTTAATATGTTTATATGAAGTACTTAATATTTCCTTTACTATGTCGTGGATTGTGCACTATCCTTAATTGCATTGTAGTTGGCATAATCAGCGGTTCTAAACATTTTTGAGAGGTAGCAATATATATATATATATATATATATATATATATATATATATATATATATATGTATATACAACTAATTTGTAACTGATTTGCTATTTGATGCCCTTTTAATGGGTATACTTTATTTATTCCATTCATTATGTGATGCTGCATAAACTATATATGGGCCTTTATTCAGGTTATCTCCATCGTCCATTCTTGGGCACTGACCACTTGACCCATGCCCCTTCTCCACAATGACCTCTACCTATGCATTATGGCACTGTGTCTGGTAGAGAATGTCAAGAAGAAGCTGAATGTAAGTCTCTTGGTCTGAACTACTCCACAGACAAACTAAACAAAAACGAAGGATGGTAGAAACGGAAGAAATGCTTTTTTTTTATAATCTTTCTGTCTATCTGTACTCTCTCTGGACCCTCCTTCAGTTACTCCTACTCCTCCCACCATCACACCCCTCCCCCCTCTCGTTCAAATGTCAACTGCAGACTTAAAGGCCCATGTAAGGTTTAAGGGAGGTAATTGGCCTGTCAGAGAAGGGCCATTGTGACTTACTGCCCCTGTCTGGTCATGACAATCAATTTTATTCATGGAATTTCTCCAGCTTGCAAGGAGCAAGTGTTTAGGTTGTGAAGGATCTTGAGAGATGGATTGTTTGTTTTGATTTTTTTTTACTTATGCTTTAAATCTGTGTGTGTGTGTGTGTGTGTGTGTGTGTGTGTGTTTACTTGAAGTAGAAGTACTGTTTGTTTATTTTTCAACATATTTATTTATACCTCGCAAGCTCTCTGTATGGTATAAATAAAAATATATGTATGTATGTATATGTATATATGTATTTGGCTATAAGCTGAAAAGTAAAGGAATACATTTATACCTTACATCTTTCATAAAGATCAAATAATGAGTTCTAGATTGGCATTACTGTCTCTACATTTTAAAACTTGTTTCGTAATGACCACATCGCTCGTATACATCATATGTACCAATATAACCTATTGACATAGTGCACATTCATTTAAAAACAAAAAAAAAAAGTTAACAAATAACTCAAAGACCTGTATCCAGATGATTAAAATTGTATTCATTTTTTCTCTACGTGTTTCAGTCAAGTGACCGAAATGATCTAAGTCAATGAAGGTTTCTTTACTGGCCATTGTGTACTACATTATACACTTTATGTACAGAAGATTGTATACGTGTACGGCAAAGTAATATACGCATTTTGCATTGATATAGTGTTAACGATTCACCTAAGGAGATTTATGACCTTAACTGATATACAAACGGACATTATGTTGTGTGGATATTTATTCAAAATAACAAATAAATGACATACTTGATTATGCTATGTTGCAAATGTGATAGGCATGTTGCAGCCCGTCCAGCGCGTTTGGGTTCAAATCCTACCTAGTCATATTCGCATATATGTCTTTTGAGTTACATCAATCGGTGATACATGCATATGTCTTTTGAGTTACATCATTCGGTGATACATGCATATGTCTTTTAAGTTACATCAATCGGTGATACATGCATATGTCTTTTGAGTTACATCAATCGGTGATACATGCATATGTCTTTTGAGTTACATCAGTCGGTGATACATGCATATGCCTTTTGAGTTATAGCCATAGATAATATATATTCGTACTCACATACATATGTTATTGAGTTATAACTATAGATAATATACGCTTGGACTCACATAATATGTTATTGAGTTATAACTATAGATCCTATAAACTTGGACTCACATACATATGCTATTGAGATATAACTATAGATACTATAAACTTGGACTCACATACATATGTTATTTGAGTTATATTTAAATACGATATACACTCGTACTCTCATACATATGTCTAGTGAGTTGTATCTATATATACGATATACACACGGTTTATGTTGAAGATGAAAGAGGAGCACTACAAACAATAGTCTCTAATGATGTTTTTAGATTCTTTAGCTAAACTTCTGTTTATTACTGTATTTTAATAAAAATATAGAACACAAAAAACTAAAATAAATAGACAACAGAGAGAAAACGAAATAGTAAGACAAACGTTTACATGAATAGATAAATAGATACAGATGGTAGAGATACAGTATGATGAGATCAATAGATATAGATGGTAGAGAAACAGTATGATGAGATCAATACATATAGATGGTAGAGAAACAGTACGATGAGAACTATACATATAGATGGTAGAGAAACAGTATGATGAGACCACGCTGTCTTACGTATTCTCTCCCTATCTACACACAATTTACAGACAGTCCTAGCACTGACATTGTATTTTTATAAACATTCTTTCTATATCCATCTCTCTCTATCAGCTTTTCTCTCTCTCTCTCTCTCTCTCTCTCTCTCTCTCTCTCTCTCTCTCTCTCTCTCTCTCTCTCTCTCTCTCTCTCTCTCTCTCTCTCTCTCTTTCCAGCTCATCTCACTCCAGATTTCCTCCTTGTTTTGACGGTCATGGCTGTGTGTGTGTGTGTGTTGTGTGTGTGTGTGTGTGTGGTGTGTGTATGGTGTGTCTGTGTGTGGCAGCTCTAATTTCAATTTCATTTGAGTACAAAACACTCAAAGCCTGGAGCTCAAGGGGAGCGGCAGCAACACCAAGGGTGAAAACTCTGTTCGGTCTCCGTATCTTTCAATAGGAAGTTAAACAAAAACTGAAAACAACAGACCTGCACAATAAAGCTGAAACTTGTCATGTAAGAACGTAAATAAAAAAATATTTAAATAAAAACTTCAGTACATATCTGTGTGTGTGTGTGTGTGTGTAGCTGTTGCAATGGACGATCGAGCTGACGCACTGCCAGCATGTAAATGGTTATGACGTATATCAGAGTAGGGGGAACTCTGGGGATGTTCACGTTGAGGGAAACTGCGGCTATTACTGTAATACATTTATTTTTTGTTACATTACAAAATAAATTAAATTTATCTTTTAAAACATTGACTAATGTAGTATTAAGAGTTAGTGCTCTTTGTCACACCACACCCCCCTCCCCAGTATATGTTTCCCATTATTTGTTAGTGTAATTTTTAAACCCTATATTTCGCATATAGAGAGTAACAACTTTTATAAGAATGTTACAAAGCTAACACCCTACTCACTGCAATAATGTACTATCACACTTAATACAAAACCAACACCGTATTCACTACAATAATGTACTGTCACACTTAAAGTAATGCATCATTTTCCTAAACTAAACCACTCTGGATGCATTCACCTACTCCCAACTAACGTCTTCAACGTGTTGTTTACCACACTAAGTATTTAAATGTCATTTACCATACACAACTGACACCACGGGACCTCGACTGTGACCACAACATATTTGCCATATCGTCGGCTGAGAATTATGGGGCTCTATGTCCACAAAGAGTGATTTTGAGTAAAATGAAATTTAAAGTTCACATTTGTGTAGTTTGAACATATTGAACGGAAAACAACTGTTATGTTGTGAACTCAATTTTGACACTATATATACCAAAAATAAAGGAGATGGAGCTCACAACGACAAACTATAATACTGTAGCTTCAGATGAAAAATTTTCGTTTTTGGACAAAGAGCTTCATAATTCTCAGCTGACCATATGACAACACTGGTCTCTATAATACCATAATAACTATTAAATAAATCTAGACACAAAACACAGATTGTCACACACCCCAATTTCGCACCTTTTGCAGTGACCACTATTAATGGCTACATTGACTACCACTACTTGCCACACTGACCACATTTGAGGCCAAAAGACCATAATGACCACTACTAAAACTGGACAATCACACACATATAGCGTCACGCCAGATTTAGCACACACCTACATGACCACCGCAAACTGTCCATACTGACCACATACTGACCACATGGGCTACTATAATACCACATGCTACTTATTAAACTTAGACACAGCAAATTGCCACAAATCAAACTGAACACACATTGCCGTGACCACCACAGTGACCACCATAGTGACCACTACACTGACCACCATCACATAGTGGCCACTCTGACTACATAGCGGCCTTAAAAACGGACCCCCAAAAAAAAGTCCACAGTCCTCCAAGAGGCGGTAATCAGATGATTAAGCCGCGTCCAGCTGAGCCGGACATTGGTGGCTAGGGTGTCTTTTATTCCATGGCTGGGTCTGGCACTAATTTGATTTGTGGTCAGTCCAGGAGACATGAGTGGAATCCCCTAGAACATTGCTTCCTTAATCGAAACAAATCATTCGATACGATTGGATATTGATTGGTTCATTGATCTTCTGTTGGTGTTTGTTTATGCGTGAGAAAGAAAAAGAGAGAGGAGGAGAGATTGAGAGAAGAATAAGTGAAATAATGGTGAGTTAGGTAAAAGAAAAACATATATCTATGTATATGTCCATTTATCTATCTATCTACCTATCTATCTATCTATCTATCTTTATATTTATCTATCTATCTATCTATATATATATCTATATCTATCTATCAATCTATCTATATATATATATATCTATATATATATATATATCTACCTATCTATCTATCTATATATCTATATCTATCTACCTCTATCTATCTATATATCTATCTATCTACCTATCTATCTATCTCTCTCTCTCTCTCTCTCTCTTTATATATATATATATATATATATATATATATATATATATATATATTGCTAAAGGATCGTTTATTAAAAAATTATAAGAGACAAGAACATCTCCGAGACCGAGACAGGGCCGAATAGGCTCAAGACCTCAACATCAGTTAACTCCCCTGATAACATTACAATGTACATTAAAATTTAAATAAAACCAAATACGGTGTAATTGCTTGTTACATAGACATATCATAATTTTATTTTAAACAATAGGCAGTAAAGTAAATCGCGAACTATATTTTTTAAAGATCATTTTGTTCTTAGTAGAATGTTAACATCATTGACGATACAAAGTTACAGACAAATCTATAGTTATATTTTTGCGTCAATAAAAGACGAGGAATAATATGTTAATTTAAAAAAAAAAAAGTGTCAGAAATAAAGTGTTGCATGTTGGAGTCTAGTTTAAATTAATTCTTTAATTAATTACGTGACGGTGGCTGAAGTCTATGCTTCATATTATTGATAAATCATGCAAATATTATTCTAAATTGGCCAATAGTTAGTACGGATGGTCCTATATAATGAACAATGTTTTTGTATAATGTTTGGGGTAGTTGGGAGAGAGAGGGGGAGATGGTATTCTTGGGTTTGATCACACGGAAGAGAGTTTGTCAAATACTTTTTTACAGTTGGTGAAGGGGCTTTTCTCAGGTGATTTTTGAGTCAAAATATATTTGGAAGTTCACAAATAGCATCAGAAGTAAACAAAAGAAAGAAACATATACCAGTAAATGACGTTCGAAATCGGAAGCCTTCATGTGGTCAGTTTCCGCACGACCATCCATCCCAATGTTTAGTAGCATGACCATTTTGTGATCTAAATAACTGTAACATGTGATAGGCGCTTACACTTCGTCCCTTGGGAAATATTTGAACGTAAGAGACTTGGGTATTTTTTTTTAGGGACATGTGAACAAATTGATTGTTTATCTTTAATTTGTAGCTCGACAGTGTTGATGGTGTGGTGGACATGGGTCACTGAACCACTGTGGTGAGGGCAACGAATGATATAAGAGTCCTGCAGGGCCGGTCTTGGGCCGATTAGACCGATTGCTCCTAATTGGGCCCCGCTGCTGGCAGGGACCCCGCAATTTACATTTAGCATAACAGTATCAGTCATGGCTCTTGTCGTCACAGGATTTTAAAGATTAGAAAAGGGGCCTCGCAAGCATCCCCTGCAATTCGTAAGGCCGGTCCTGGAGGCTTGTATGAATGAAATCCTTTCCAGATAATAATTTTAAAATTTGCGTAATGAGATGAACACCAAGGCGATGAGAGTATCGCATGAAAGGTACTGCAAGTTCAGATGTTAATATCCATGTAATTTCTTACAAATCTTTATGACAGCTGGCAATGTAATCGTAACCGCTGTAATCGATTTTAGTTTTAGTATTCCTGTTTTCTTTTTCCCACACAGTGTTTGATTTAATATACTGTGACAGGCATTATACATTATAGTTTTTTTTGTACAGATGTTTTCTTTTTGTTTTTCTGATAAAGCGCAAAGAAAAAACAAAAACAAAATATGTCAATGACCGGACGATGTGACAACTGCCACTGGACGTTATCAAGTATCAAGTTCCAAGGTTTGGATTCAGAAGATTTTCTTTTTTAATATTGAAAAAAAAAAAAATTATGAAAACATATTTTTTTTTCTTTATAATTTTTTTCTCTATTACCTACATGAGACTGAAATGTTTAATATAAAATTTAATTGTACAGTTTCTTGAATGAATTTCTTTGACCGGCGTTTTAACTCACGTGGTAGACAAAGTACAATGAAGTCGGGAGAACGATTTTATTGAAAAGGCAAACTTATTCATAATGTAACCATTTTATTACGATAAGACTAATATCAACTGATGCTGAAATGAAAAAAAAGTGTAATAAAAGTTTAGTTTATCCATAAAATAGTTTAGTATATCCTTAAAAATGGTTCAAATATATATATATATATATATATATATATATATATATATATATATATATATATATATATATATGAATAAATGTCTTGATCCATTTATAGAAGTAACTTTCTAATGTGTCTGTGACTAGTTGATGTTTATATAAACAAATAACGCTTGATCAAGGAGTGAGTCATGAAAAGGATTCAAAGTTTAGACTCAGTCTATTTGAATCACTGGACTGCGCTGACCGAGAGCATGTACCCTGAACTTTTAGTTTCCTTTTAAGTCATTCCTAAGTGATGGAGTTCGGATCAATACCTAAACAATTTGTGCACCATTTATGATCTTACCTGCCATTCTGACGTCACTTCCGTTTCCAGCCGTTGTCAGGTACGCTATAACCCTAGTTCACCTATGTCTAATTCTCCTATCATCGATATATTTTTTTTGTATTGGCTGGTTTGATTTTTTTTTCTTGTTTTTGTTGTTTTTGTAACTTGTTTAGATGGTGGTAGGTTCATGTCCACCTCTACATAGTTTGAAGTTACCACCAGTGATTGAGTAATGTATTGACTAAGGTCTTTTTTGAGTTTGGGGGGGGGGGTGATGTAGGAGAGAAATCAATGAGGGGACAACAAGTACCACCGAACAGGTACTAGATTTAGGGGTAGTTGAGAGAGAGAGAAAGAGAGAGAGGGAGAGAGAGAGAGGGAGAGAGAGAGAGAGAGGGGGGGGAGAGAGAGAATGAGAGGAAAGGGAGAACAGGTTACAGAAAAAGAAAGATGTATACACACAAAAGACGTGACTACGTACAATCTGGGAATCGACCGAAGTTCACATAGGTGCTTTATTACAAGTGGACCATTGACTTGTGCATGTTCAACGATTCCCCAGCTTATAAAGGTATGTTCAATGTAACTCAGTGCTTGTTTGAACATGGGGCGAATACTTGTTTACAATAGAGGTAGCCTTTTAGATATTCAATTTTAAGTGGTCACTTTTTTTTTTTTTTTTTACATTGGATAAAACATTTTTAGAGAAAGGAACCATTCCATTTGTAATGTTTTTAAGTGAATAACTTTTAAAAAATGAATAGTGTTTAAATGTATTATAGAATCTATGTAATAATAACTTATAAAAAACAATCTCAAAAAAATTGTTAAATACAAAAAATATTTATAAATGTTTTCCTTACATTAAAACATCTAAACTTTGTTGGCTATTTTAGTGTGCTTAACTAATTATTTGCCTCGATAGTGTAATGACAATTTTACAATTTTTACAGTAAGTTGAATTACATTTGTATTGAAAGAATGTTCTCTTTCTCTCTCTCTCTCTCTCTCTCTCTCTCTCTCTCTCTCTCTCTCTCTCTCTCTCTCTCTCTCTCTCTTTAGAGATTAAAGCTGTAAAACAATCAGCTGTTTTGGTGATTTCCTAGCCCTTTCACAAATGACTTGAAAGTAAACTATTCATATGGTGCATGAGAAAAGTCTGATTAGTCACAGGTCACTTTTAGTTTTTTTTGAAGAACACTGTAAGACTCGGCCGTTTAAATGGTCAGAATATCTAGTCGACTAGCTCGGGTCTCCAATAAGGGCTTCAAGAAATTCGTTAAAATTGATTTAATTTTTTTTTAAAACCCAACTTATATAAAATACTTCTACCGTCACTTTGATGAACTTTGATGGGTACTTCGGGGTATAGTCCGGTAAAACGTTGAGAGTCGTTGTCATGGGGGGGGGGGGAGGGGCGGTGGTGGATGGTCGTGTGCTAAACCGTTCGACTGTCGACGACATGAGGGTCCCTGGTTCGGCCAATGGATTTTTCAGGTCATGGTTAAAGTCCTCTGCTATATCTCCCGTGGTGCCTCCTTGTCCATTGCAGCATAGGTTAGGATGAAAGAACTACAAGAATACGTCCCATTAGTAGTTTATATGATCTAAGAGATTTAATCCCATCCAAACAGTGACTTCACACACTGAATATCATTACAGAATATAACGATACATGTGTCTATAGACGTTTGCAGTCAACTATTCTGGTCACATGCGGTGCTGTATTAATATATTATTATAAAATAAAATTATCACCTTGTTCTAAAATAAAATAGAGCACTACGCTAGACGCAATACTCACATTATGTTTGCTGAATACGTAATCCACGTGTATGAATGCACGTCCAACTGAATGCTCAACAACAACAATGCATTAAGGGCATGCCGACTGACACTGATACATAGTTTATCCACAGTATATGCGTGAGTACATTGTACAGCTGCATGATAAGTCACCTGTGTCTATGTGAGCGAGACCGGATAGAATTGAACAAGGCTGGTTAATTGAGTCGTCGTGTTCAAGTCATTAATAGAACGCGCTGATAAATCGACAAGCGGCTATTGCGTAACTTCATATTTAAAACTCCGCTGCACCGCTAGGGAAGACAAACCTATATACATTAAATGCTGTACATTATCAGACGAAAAGTTATGAAATATATATATATATATACATCATGTTAAAATAAGAACAATAGAAATAGGCCGACCAATGATACATTTAAGGCATTACTATACCAGTTTGCTGCATTACTGGAAATCCAATAAATTATTATGGGCATTAATATTTGATTCATTACTGTGGAAACAATAGATACATATAACCGATTAAAGTTATGTATTAAAAAAAAAAGAATGTACTGAGCGATCAAATATGTTCGTGGTCATATAAATATCAGCTTTACTCACATGCCTCAATGTTCGTACATGTGGTGGAGTCTAATTTCAGCAGGTGGGCGACATCTAGTCAACTGTTTAATTAATAATGTATGTATTGAATGATCATCTACTGTTAGTAAAAAAAACTGTTTTTTTCATGTAACAGCCCGATAGCGACAGCTGTAAATCATATTATGTATGCCGTGTCGCTGTAAAGTTATTAATAGACTATATAAACTTAATGTTTTTATGGATTAGGAGAAATTTTAACTGTCTTCACTACTTATTGGCTTTAAATTGTGCTTAATTCTGCAAGCTCATATGATCTACTTTTGTTTTCCTTTTACTTCCTGATATTTCTTTAGGAGTAAATTGCCTTCTCTATAATTTCAACTCTATGTCTCTTTCTCCTTAAAATTTGTTTTTCCCCCCTCTCTCTCTCTCTCTCTCTCTCTCTCTCTCTCTCTCTCTGTATGAAACAGAAATACCTCTACGCCCACAAGTTATACCATACAGGGCCGGCCTTGCGTTATTGCGGGGCCCAATTTAACGAATGCTAACGAGGCCCCCTGTTCTAATCTTTAAAAGCCGGTGGCAAGAGCCATGATTGTAAGTGACATGCTACATGTAAATTTCGGGATCCCTCAACTGGCGCGGCGCTCGATTAGGAGCAATCGGTCAAATAGACCTAAGGCTGTTCCTGATATACCAGGGGTAGTAAATGAATCAGATCATAGTCCATCAGATCGTAGGTGTGTGGAGCGAAGGCCTTTCAAAAGTATAAGACAATACATTGATACATTGAGCATTTTTTTTTAGCCAACGGGCAAAATTTTAACACACACTGAGCTATACCTTAACACTCACTGAGCTATACCTTAACACTCACTGAGCTATACCTTAACACTCACTGAGCTATACCTTAACACTCACTGAGCTATACCTTAACACTCACTGAGCTATACCTTAACACTCACTCAGCTATACCTTAACACACACTGAGCTATACCGTTTTGTTACGAATAATATAAAAAAAAAAAAAAAAAAAAACTCTGGATCTGTAAAATAAATTTCTTTTAGGGCACTTAGCTTTCGAAACGTCAAAGAGAATATTTGATCATTGTCTAATAGTGTGCCGAATCAGGTCTGACGAGGTAGGTAGCCATTTGATCCCAAAAAAATAAAATGGCAATCTCGATCTGCTTGCCATGTTGTTGAGTTCATACCCTGGTTTAGAAACAGTTCATTTGGAATAAAAAGGAGCAGGGATCCAAGTTCATCACCTCAATTGTGTATTAACATGTCAATACAATTTTTTTCCCACAAAAAAACCAAAACGTGTCGCATATATATATATATATATATATATATATATATATATATATATATATATATATATATATATATTAGTGTGGTCCAGAAAACCATACTGAAAAGTTTAAGTTTGTAGAATCATTGCTCCACATGGTTTGTTTTTGTCCATTGGGTATAGGTATTTGGCCTGCAAAATTTCAGGCTGATCGAGCAACATCTACAGGTCAACCCATTATCAACATTACTTGTCTGGTGTCCGCGCTTGCGATTTACGTCCGACTTTGACACGTTATAAATTAATTTACTTACTTACTTGTGTGCTGAATTCTAACGTGCATGTTATTTTTTTATTTTGTAGTTGTTACTGAATTAATACTAAATTGCCATTGAACGGAAATGACCTATTGAACTCTTCAAGTAATAAACTATAAACAACAATGGCTTCCTCCAGTTTGAGATCCGACCCACAGCACTGGCTGATTGGAAAGCCAATTTCTCTGTTATCTACAGCAAGATTGCCACGTATGCTGGATGTACTTCAACTGCTCCAGTTTCATCATTTAACTGAAGGACGAACTCTTCCAGAAAGTTATAAAATGACTTGTGATGCAGTTATTTGTATTTGGATGCGAGCCATAATACCAACACAGCGGGTTGACTCATGTGTCAGAAAACTGTCAAAGCTGCATCAGAACTATCTGGCTCTGAAGGTACACAGAACACGAAAACGAGAAAGCGACAGGATGAAAGAAGACATGTTTAAAGGTGACCTTCAAGAATTGTTTGATATTGCGACAAAGGACGTGATGACAGAAATACAGAACGAAGAAGATCGGGAATTTCTTCGCATGCAAAGAGAAGATGTTTTTTCCTGCAGCATGACTGGAGTAGACGTAAAGACAACAGCAAAAGAAAGCAGGAAGAGGCAACGAGAGGAAAAAGAGAGAAAGGTGAAAATGAGATATGAAGAACGCATGACAAAGGGCTTCAATGAAACAGAAGGTGAACTTTCTTCGTTGACATCTAATTCGGAGTCAGAAGAAGATGAGGAGTATCAGCCAACTCAAACTCAGCCATGTACGCCTACAACGTCAACATCAACACCTGGTGCTTCATCATCAAAAAAGAAAGTTAAGAATATCTTCCAGTCCCCTGAAGTTGTAGGTGCTTTGGATCGTGTTTGCCTCCCAGACCGTGGAGCTGTGTTTGTTGCTGGAGCTGTTGCACAGGCGCTTGGCCATGACATTTCAGAAATAACATTATCTCGAAGTTCAATCAGACGATCCAGAATAAAAGAAAGACAACGGGCTGCTTCAATGGATGAAAAAGAATTTTCTTTGGCAGGACCACTATTGCTGCATTGGGACGGTAAAATATTGCCCGACATTGATGGATCAAAGGAAAATGTGGATCGCATAGCTGTTATTGTTACTGGGAATGGCCAGGAAAAACTGTTGGGTATTCCAAAAATGGATAGAGGAACAGGAGAGGCTCAAGTAAATGCTTGCATTGAAGTAATTGAGAAATGGAATCTGCGTTCCCAGATCAAAGGCCTTGTATTCGACACAACAGCTAGCAATACAGGGCTTCATAAGGGCGCATGTGTTGGAATTGAAGAAGCTCTGGGAACTGAAATGGTCTGGATTGCATGCCGTCATCATGTCATGGAAGTTGTCCTTTCAAATGTTTTCAAGTCTCTGTTTGGTCCAGCTGAAGGTCCATCAACTGCACTATTCCAGCGATTTCAGAAACAATGGCCATCAATGAACCAAGATGCTTATTCTACAGCAAGTGATGAACTGTTTCAGGATCCAATATTGAAAAACATGCGACAGGAAATGCTTGTCTATTTACCAGGTGCTCTTGAAAAACAGCACCCAAGGGACGATTATCAGGAATTTTTACGTTTATCCTTCTGGTTTCTTGGTGGACACAAAGACAAGGAGAAATTTCGAGCTCCCGGTCCAACACATCATGCGAGATGGATGGCAAAAGCCATTTACGCACTGAAAATCTTTCTTTTTAAGACTCAGTTCAAGTTGACTGTTCGTGAATCCCAGAATATCACAGGTTTGGCTCTCTTTGTCAGTCTTGTTTATGTAAAACAGTGGAACGAAGCACCACTTGCAATCCGAGCCCCTCTCAATGACATCGAATTTTTATCAAATCTGAAGACCTATCCGAATAAGACTGTTGCCAGCAAGGCACATGAAGCATTTTCAAGGCACCTCTGGTTTCTCTCTGAACATTTGGTTGGCATAGCCCTTTTAGATGACAGAGTGTCAGCATCAATCAAAGAAAAGATGGTACAAAATCTACTTCGACCAGCATTGGCAGACATCCCTCGGCGTGTAAAGTTGACAAGTGAATCTGAACAGTTGAAATTGGAGGACCTGGTGACAGAAAGGACGACATCTTTCTTTGATGTCCTCATGGAAGAAGGCAAAGAAAAGTCTCAGACATTCCTTAAGAAACCACCAGGACAGTGGACATCTGATCCAGTCTTCAAGAAATTTTATGAACTGGCTGCACACATGACAGTTGTAAATGATGTAGCTGAAAGGGGAATCAGTCTTATTGAGAAATACAATAAAACACTGACAAAGAATGAGGAACAGAAACAGTTTATTCTTCGATTGGTTGCAAACCATCGCAGGAATTTCCCAACTCCATCAAAGACATCACTTATGTCGTCGTCATAGATTATCCACTGTGAAACTGTCAAATTTTAAAACTAAGGTTTTCATTAGATTGTAAGTTTTAGTTACATTTTTAATTACAACTTTAATTTAATTTCTTAATTTTAATTTACTTTAAAATTTTAACCTTAAGTTTTAAATCGATCATCAACTATAATTGGCAATAACTATTTCATTTGAGATAACCCAAAAAACTGTCAAATGGGTTGACCTGTAAATATTATTTGTTTTCATTAAAATTTTGCACAATTGTTATTAACATAATAAAGAACAGAAATAACCTTGTGGACAACTTAAATCTGTTACTTTGTTTTTCTGGACCACCCTAATATATATATATATATCAGGTGACGTGTATGAACAGAACAAATACAACATTATAATCGAATGAAACCATTAGTTATGGTAAGTTAATTGTTTGCAAGACGTATTTCGTTATAGGCGAAGAGAAATGAGACGATGTTAAGAACTCACCAAAAAAATGCAACATTTTATTTGTTCAAAAAACTGCAATATTGTTCTTAGAATTAAGAAACAGTCTATTAGCATATTCGTCTATTCGTCTTGTAGTATATTGGTATATTATTATGTTAGCATATTCGTCTATTAGTATGTATATTTATATTTTAATTTAACGTGTCTACAGAATCAGGGTCGGAAGTTTGTCAGTTGAAGCTCCAGGCGCAATGGAAAATGTTGGGCCATTTTTAAAAAAAAATACAGAGAGATTAAAATGGATTCTATTGGCTCTGTGAGACCCCTCCCCTTAAATATTCGTCATTAAGTCTGCCTCTGTACACAACCTATATAAACAGATATATATATATATATATATATATATATATATATATATATATATATTATATTAAGAGAAGTCGAATAGTCTAAAAAAAATACTTAAACATTTCATTCAAAGAGTATACCACGTGACTTGGGACACATTGGTAAGTTAAGAGGGACAGTTATTATGTGAACTGTTCAGAGAGAAATAAAGTTTTAAAGTATAAGTTAGTCCTGTATAATAATGCAAAGTTTGTTAACATAAGTTCACATTTTTATGTAAATAGACTTTCTATTAAAATAAAAAGCTCTCATACGCATACTTTTACATTCCAGCTTGATTTAAATAAAATTAATAAACAAATCTACGTATTTTCAGCACGTAAGCTTGCATAGGAGATCGAAGTACATGTAATTGACCTTCCAATTCTAAAATAGCGAATGAGTTATAAAAAGAATACATTGTACGTGTTGCAACAATTTCTATTGTTACTTACCTCGTATGGCAGACTCGGATCACTAACTCAAAACTAAGTGAATTCTAACAAAAAATAAACTTTCGTTTTGTATTCGAGAAAGTAACAAAAATAAACTGTTTTAGATGATAGGAAACGTTCTTTGTACAAAGAAATATAATCGAATACGTCCAATGCCCGGGTATCGGTCTCATAGTGGAACAAGATCAAACAATACATCCCGTTTATACTAGAAACCCTATAGGAATCGATACTCACCAATGTTTTTTTTTACCCCATGGGCTTTTCTGATCTAACTTACAATAGAAAACGGTGCAACCTTTAGATCAGTTGAGCTCAGGTGTATGCAGTTTTTGTAATTTATAGCTTCGTTTAAACACAGAGGTTGGAGTTATGGATTCCTGAGGTTTTGATTGGTCAGAGTGACATGGCATTAAGTAGTCAGTGTGCGGCAGTTCGGTCAGTGATTTGTGCGTGAGCGTGTGTGTGGTAGTGTTTTGTTAGCATTTGTATAGTTGAGTTACCCGTGATTTTGTGCAGTGAAGGCTGAAAACTGGAGCATAAAAAGGTTTCGCAAGGAAAAGAGGTATGGAGACATTAACAGCGACTTTGAATTGAATGCAGCCTGTATAAAGATCGTTTCTTGGTTAAGGACGTAGGTTTATTTAAGCTTTAGATAGCAGGATTGATTTACTGATCGTGCGTGGGACAGATGGCCGAGTGGTGTAGATACTCAACTGTCGACTTGCGATTCGTAGGCTCGATCCTCTATGAGAACCATGGGACATTTTTCAGGGGAAATGTGTGTCAAAGTCGTCCCACAAGTCCACCGAGCTTTAAATGGGTACCTGACTTTAGTTGGGGAAGTAAAGGCGGATGGGCGTTGTGCTAACCACACAATCCCTTCATATGCCGAAGTTATAGAAACAGATGAATTCTACACTTCATCTGTTCCGATGGCCCGCTAGGGTCAAGGGAACTTTTTTTTAGTGATCGCACGACTACTGACCGACATGGTCAAGAGTTCGAACCTCATTTAGAACCTCGGGAATGTTATTCAAGTCCTGTTGAATGTTACCAAGTCCATTGCCATATGTAATTGCGTCTGGGTGTTATGCTAACATTACAATCCCTCATAAAGCCGTGGTTACTGTTACATAAAAGGGATAAATGGTCGTGATGTAAAGAACTCGACTGATGATCTGAGGGTCCCTGATTCGATCTCTGGTGAGGACCAATTTATACTTCAGGTCACGGTGAAAGTTCTCGATTTTTCGTCCTCCCCCCCTTCTAGGCGGGACCTAACTGGGAGAAATAGGTTCAGTTTAAGTCAGGCACTGATAAACAGATAAGAAAATGTATGAAATAAGTAGATACATATCGAGTAAGGTAAATAGCTATGCACACGTTTAGAGGCTAAGACAAACACATTCAAAGTCTTAATGTTTGTAGACAATCCAAGTTGTCAAATAGACCAATGAACATTCAGTCAGTTGAATTTAAGTATGCAATAAAAAAAGAATATTCTTTAAACTGAGAAGTCATTTATTAGTTAGTCAATGAATAAGTTGACAGGGGAAATAAACCTTTTTTTTTCAAAGAACCTAAAGAAAGCACTGTATTACATTTCTGCTCTCCCTTTTCATACAATGTCTAGATTTGTCGATTCTTTTATGAATATTTTACACTCAACAAGTCTAATATTTAATTTAACAATCAAAACCATTTACATTTTACTGTATAATCATTTTATACAAATTATGAGACCATAATTACTCTATTTCAAAAGCAAATCTTCAACTACTATTTACTTTAAAAATCTAAAACTAAACAGTAATGAAAGGGAAGCCAAAATACTTTGACAAATAAGCAGGGCTGTAGCCAAGAGGGGCCAGGGGGGTTTTGCCCCTCCAAGTGAAAAAGTTTGCCCCCCCTGAGAATTTTTAAAAATATTGTTTATTTCTAAGAAAATGTTGAAACTTTTTTAATTAAATAAAAATGTTTTTTAAATTTTCTTGTAAGTCTAAATTTCCCTAACAATTTTCGATTTAAATAAATTAAGTTTTTAAAATAATTAAAAATTTGTTTACAAAATCAAGCGGAACATCATTGCGCGAACTAAATTTGCTTTTTTCAGAACCAAAAAACATGAACGCTTTCAATGAGGATTTGCGTAACCGCCATTTTGGTTAAAACATGACATAAATAATATTAAAAATGCGGTTTAGTTTTATTACTTTTTTATATCTTATACATTATTTTGTATTCATGAAAAATATATAGTTTTAAATATTAAATACATTTAACCTTTAGAGTACCATATCCCCCGGCAGCGCCCGTTACCTCCTAGGCCCACATCGCCCGCGATCGCCCGATTTTTATGGGTTTTTCTAGCACCAAATCTTGGTTTTTAATTGCAAATAGGGTATCAATAAAAAGTAGGATTCTTCTTCTTCCGTTTTCTGTTTACATCTTCAAAACACATTCAAATGTATGAAAGTTACCGATTTTTGAAATCAAGGCTTTTAATTTTTACAGGGATTAGTTTAGCAAGCTATTTCTTTTGAGTATATTACAATTAATGATGATAATGATTGATTTTCTGCCGATTTTCTTAAGTACTGGTGAAGAGTCAAGTGATATGGATAGTTGTAATGAAGATACTGATAAATGATTAAATGGAGCTATCATACCGAAAGGACTAGTCAGCTACGACCCTCTTTTTCACAACTTTTAACGTTTAATTATTTTTTTCTTAGTGTTTTATTAAAATAAACCATATGAATTATATATCATTTTCAAGCTTATTCATTTTTCTATTTAATAGTATTTTTTCATTAAATTTCATGTTAATGTAAGCAAGCTAATGTCACTTTATTCAAAGTCACTCTATGTTTCAATAAAAGTGATCTCCCTTTGCATGGTACTTAAAGTTTTTTAGGCATCAGTATGGTACTCTAAAGGTTAAAACGATAAATTTAATTGATATTTTAAATATTAAAAAGCTTGAGCAATTGCATTGAACCAATAACTTGCATATCCTCCTTTTTATTCATTCATTTGCTATTCATATTTTGACTCCATTTTTGTTTTAGAGTGTTTTTTTCATTTTCGTTTTTTGTTTTAAAATGGATTGTTTTGTAATAAGAAAAAATCAAGAGATAAAATTAATTAATTTATTAACAAACATAACGATGGCCAATCGTGTAGTCATAGTTGTGACGAAGAAGAAGATGCTGCTTCTACTTCTGCTACATCTGCCTCTACCAGACAACATCAAAAACGGCTCTTTTCAGAGCCACTCTCAACAACTAAGCAAAAACAAATTTATGATCTAGCAAAAAAGGATGAACCTATCAAACAAATTATATTACCTACCTATCCTAAAAATAATCAGAATCGGTCTTTCAGGTCAGAATGGTTTCAATATTTCAAGTGGTTGGAATATTCTCCGTCCTTGGACGCTGCATTTTGTTACCCATGTCGCTTGTTTGCTGCATTTTGTAAAGAGGATACCTATACGAAAACCGGTTTTAAAAACTGGAAAAGTGCATTGGATAAAACTAAAACTGGATTTTACAAGCATGCTTTGTCTGAGTTATTATGGTCCGAAAGAAGTTGAATGTACTAGGTCTGTTTCAACACTAGTCAATGACTGTGTGCTTGAAAAACATAGATATTACATTTCAAGTATTTTTGAAATTATTCAGTTTCTTGTCATTAATGAGCTTCTTGTCAGGGGATCATATAACATAGAAGAGCATTTAGAAGAAAGCTTATTGAAAAACTTATTTGAATTTACATTGAGAAAAGACCCCAAATTAGCTGATTCTTACCAAATTATTCCAAAAAATGCCACATACCAATCCCCAGAAAATCAGAATGAAATAATTCAAATAAAGACTGACCTGGTTAAAGAAGAGATTTCTAATGACATAAATAATTCAGATGTTCCATTTTTTACTCTATTGGAGGATGGAACAAAAGACAAAAATCATAGGAAAACATTGCAATTGCTGTCAGATACGTTAAAAATGGTGAAATTTTTGAATCTCTGCTGTCAATAGAAACAACAGTTTTTTTGAATGCTAAAACATTTACACAAAAAACATTAGAAACACTGGAAAAGTATGGTATAAATCCAAAAAACATGCTGAGCCAATGTTATGATGGTGCCTCAGTGATGAGTGGTAAAACGGGTGGAGTTCAGGCACTAATTCAAGAAAAACTAGTATAAGAGATTCCTTATGTACATTGTTATAATCATAAGCTTCATTTGGTTATAACAAAAGCTGTTTCTGTTTTGGCAATTGTTAATGAATTCTTTAGACAGTGTGGGCAGTTATATAATTTTTTGTCTCGTGGTATTGTGGCTCCTATGTATAAAGGCAAAGCTCTATCGCGCTTATTGGAACAACGATGGTCAGGTCATCTTCATGCTTGTAAGATAATTTATGAAAATTACGACCATATATCAGAAACCCTAGAAAAAATATCTTTAAACCAAGGAAAACATTTTAACGGAGTTGATGTAGCTCTATGTACCGGTCTCTATATTGTGATAAAGAAACAAGAGTTTGTATTTTGTCTGTTAGTAATGAAACAAATTTTAGAAATTCTCTCACCAGTTGACAAGGGATTACAAAGCCATGATATTTCTTTGGAGCAGGGTTGTAATTTGGTTTTTGCTGCAACATCTGCAATAGAAGAGCTAAGAAATGAAGACAGTCTAAAATCTATACTACAAGAAATGTCAAATTTATGCAAAGTACAAGAAGTTGAAACGAAAAGAAAAAGGAAGTTCAACTCTTTACTGGACAATTACATAACAAGTGAAACGACAGGCAACAAAGCTTCATTCAGCAGTGACAGTAATGAAAGCAATGAGTTAGGTAGAATATTTTATGAAATTTTAGATATAATACTGAGTGAAATAAAGAAAAGGTTTCAGAATGATGATGACATTTATATGGCAATATGTGCAGCAGAAAATTTGGATTATGAAAACGATAAGTTAAATTATCTCAAAAGATACAATATCATTATTCCGAGCAAAGAAGAAATGAAAGTGGCCAAAAACTTTTTTGAGAGAAATAAAATTGAAAAAAATAATGTCTTCAGTGAAGTGTACAAACATAAAAGGGCTTTTGAAGACTGCTATAGTTTGCTAGCAGCAGTAAAAACTTTTGCTTGCAGCACAGCTATGTGTGAATCAACTTTCTCAGTTCTAACACGTATTAACAGTCATCAAAGACTTTCTATGTCCCACCAAAGAATGTCTAACCTAGTATATATGACCTTTGAACAGAAGAGAACGAAACAACTAGAAGTAGAAACGGTCCTGAGAAGATTCAACTCACTGAAAAATAGAAAAATACAACTCTACTAGATAAAGGTTGAAAAGTCTTCTGACCAATTAAATTACATACTTTTCTTTTCATATGTTATATGGATAGTCATTAAATCTGAAAAACATTTAACAAAAAGTTGTGTAATATTTTTTTATCTGAAAAATTATATCAAATTGTGCAAAACTTGCATATACTATTATATATATATAATATATACTATTATATATATATATATATATATATATATATATATATATATATATATATATTCGTTAATAATATTGCCCCTCCAAAAAAAAAATCTTGCCCCTCCATTCTAGAAGTCCTGGCTACGGGCCTGCAAATAAGACTGACTTAAGTGATTGGCTTCGTCTACGCCTAACAGGGGAGGTAACCTCAGGATTACGTTGGTCCTAATAAAGTAAGTTTACTTAGCCCTCATCAAACGTAGGGCCTGGATGAAGTGTATAATTCATTTGTCGCTATAACCACGGCATAAGAATGAATTGTGTGGCTAACACAATCTTGACTTGGACAACTTAAGTCAGGTACCCGCTCAAAAATATCCCATAATTTCTCACGGAGGATCGAACCGGGTCTCTCAGGCTGATAGTCAAGCACTCTACACAACTTGGCCCTCCGTCAATGCTGGGTCTATGGAGAGACAATATTCTTTATTCCCTCGTAAACATCTTGAAATTATTCAAATTTTAAAGGGCGGAATGCCGCGTGCACAAGTGGGCGTTAACCTACAAACATTAGGACACATCTAGTAAAACGGTCTAAATAAATGATTGAACTAATCAACGACACAACTGAGATTTGCAAAGTCAACACGAATGGAATCATATATCTGTCAAATACTTTTCATTTACAAGTTATTATATTGGCACTGTTTAATAAATCGTAAATTGAGCGACTTTTTAGTCTAAACAACACATAAACAAAGTTTAAATTTTGGTCAACAGTAAAATGTTTATCAAAACTAAGACCTCTTAGTAGATTCACTCACTAAAATTTAAACACAACACAACATTCAACTGTAGCTAATCTGTTAAATCATAAAGTAACAATTTTTTTTTTAAAATACGACTAACCTCTTAGTTGCTCTCGAAATTTGTTTAGATATGAAGACAAAAGTTTCAAAATGACTTCCTGGTCAATGTTAACAATTGTTTTTTTTTTTTATATCTTATCTTTCGTCAATTTTTCTAAAAAATTAATCACGAAAATAGTGAAATATTTCTTCGTTTGTCGCGAATCACTAAATTTTGACAAACATTGACTTATACTTCTCTGTAAAAAAACGTTATGATTGCATACCTTAATTTACATGCAATTATCTAGAAATATTAAGTATATCATTTTTTTTTATAAATTGTATACAAATTTTAATCAACGTTATCATTTCTGACGATTGTAACGACACTGATGGGTTTTTATATTTTTGTTATTACTTCTGTCCAACATTTCATCCATCCATCCCATATCTTACCCACGGTCACAAATATATGAAACCAAAATGGCCCGCAACGCAAAAAAATTTTTTAGCCACCCTTGATCTCATAGATAAACATCTGGTATGAACTTTAGAGATTACAAAGGATAACTAATATCTCAAAAAGTGGAGTCAGTTTAATGGCAGTTTTGTTAATCATCGATTGAAATAAATCAATCGTGATTTTTTAATGCATATTTAATTTCAATTATTACATTACTAGCTGTACCCTGCAAAATCTTTTGCATATAGAATTATATCCCCTTAGGCTTGATCGGTAGCCTAGGTTATTTTTTGGTTTCGGGCAGGTCCTATTTTTTCATGATTGTATTTTAAATTAAAATACTGTTGTATTAATTCTTTAGTTTCGATTTAACGCAGAACCCACACTGCTATTATATATATATATATATATATATATATAAATATAAATATATATATGTGTGTATATATTATTCTTTTAAATACTCCCGCACTTTATCTCTCTGATAGACATAGCTATAAATCAATGTACACAGCATATGTTGTTGTTTCTTTTGTTAATGACCCGCTAGGGTAATCTCTAAATTTAAAAAAAAAAGTATTAGCCTTTACTTAATACAGTGTTTTCCAAAACTTTCGATATCCACATACCCCGTCTTAATTTTTCAAATCTAAAATACCCCTAGCCAAAAAAAAAAATCCATAAAAATGAAGCGAACACTTTTACAAATGTAAAATCAGTTAATTTATTTTCTAGCTGTACCCTGCAAAACCTTTGCACAGAGTTATATCCCCTTAGGCTTGATCGGTAGGTTAGGTTACTTTTTGGTTTCGGGGAGATCCGATTTTTTCACGATTGTATTTTAAACTGGAATACTGTTGTATCAGTTCTTTACTTTCGATTTAACGCAGAGCCCAAATCGCTTTTATTTACGTTATTTTTCTTTTTGATATGTATTGAAAACAAAATAAGTAAGAAACATATAATTCTTTATTATATTTAAAAAAAAAATAATTACATTTTTTAATTATAAATAAAATTAATTATAATCAATGAGAGAGGTGAAATTGTTTATGTTGGAGGTGATAGTTCATCGCAGTTTGGTTCTCTACTTCTCTGGCTGTTGATATCATTGTGAGATGACGTTTCTTATTCATAAGTCTATTTCTTTTTTTCTCAAGTTACGTTGAAAGGCTATGTATTCCAATGTACAGCGTGTTCACAATATATCTAAACACCTCTCAACTAAATTCTTTAATTTATAAAAACTTAAGTTTATTTCTAAGGCCAAACAATCGCTTTAGAATTTTACCTCGATGAAGTCAATGAACATTTGAACGAAAATAACTATCCCCATTTCTTCACATATTTCTGACAAGTGTTGCTCGCTCAAAGACTAAGTTTATGATTTTCACATGATAAAAATAGCAAATGTCGCATTAAATGTGGACTTATTTGACTTGTTTATTATAATAAAGACATTGACAAATATCGGAAAATATATGTTTCATACTATTTGAAATATTGATGATTCGTCGATCATCTGCATTGATCGAGAGGGGAATGTACTGAAATATCTGAATTTATCGAGAGGGGAATGTACTGAAATATCTGCAATCGAGAGGAAAATGTACTGAAATATCTGCAGTGATCAAGAGGGGAATGTACTGAAATATCTACAGTGATCAAGAGGGGAATGTACTGAAATATCTGCATTGATGAAGAGGGGAATGCACTGAAATATCTGCATTGATCGAGGGGGAATGTACTGAAATATCTGCAGAGATTGAGAGGGGTGAGGTACTGAAATATCTGCATTGATGAAGGGAATGCACTGAAATATCTGCAGTGATCGAGAGGGGAATGTACTGAAATATCTGCATTGATCGAGAGGGGAATGTACTGATATGTTGTTAAACTCCATTTCCTACCACGAGGGGTACGCATATAACAATCTGAGAAACACTGACTTACTTTATCGATTACTTTTCTTTCTTTAACCATAGCAAAAAAAATCGACAACTTGGCCAATAAAGGGATGCAGGCCTATAACTACTCGATGTCCTCTTCAAGAAGCATCTTACATGTTTGCTTACTAACCAGCCAAGTGACTTATCAAAGAATGCAGTTTACCACCTTAACAATTGTGAGTGCTGTACTCCTCTCGCTAGAAAGTCCCATCGGCATGGTTTTAGCTGGTAAATTTACATATACATTCATATATATATATATATATATATATATACATATATATATATATATATATATATATATATATATATTGTAAGTACCATTTTTATGATGTGGATATGTTCCACAAAGAGCCGCATAAAAAAGTTGCACAATAAATGGCAATTGACATCATTAGATATTGTTTGCATATTTCTACGACTTTCAAACTCTCTCTCTAGGTAGGCACTAAAGAGCACGTGGGTTCGTTTGTTGTCAAATACATGATTTAATAACAGTCTACATTGTACAGTCCAGGCGAAACAGAGTCTATAATGCGCAAAACTTAAATCCAATTGAAACGAGTCTACGTGTTATCACTGGCGACGTGCCGATAACAAGCATCCAACTCTCAACTGTTCTTTCACTCATCTGCGCTCCGTGTTTTCTCTTCATGTTACTACCGGTCTGTTACTGACCGTTACTCTTTCTCTCCGTCTGTCCGTCCCATGAATCACAGCACAGTTGCGTGAGTTTCCCGCCAAAACTGAGGGTGGAGGCAGTGGTGTAGCAAGCTTAACCCGCGCCCGGGGCACAATAACTTTTTACCCCCCCCCCCCCCTTCGAAATCCATACAATATTGTATGTAAAATATACCATTTGGTGCCCTATTTATGAGTAGCTCTCGGGCCACCATGCCCGCCCCTTCACTACGCCACTTGGTGGAGGCCATTGCGTGGGTATGCAAGTGCAGGTGGCAAATAACCACTATCTCATCACTTGTATTAATGCAGGGGTGAACGACCAAACTAACAATGTGTAGATGACACCAGAGCAGCCTTTTTTTTTTTGTAGCTAAATCAGCAAAAACAGTACATTGGTACTTATGGGCACTGAAATAGTGTTCTTAGATAAAAAGAAACCTGTCCAGGAAGTTAAAATGATAAGAGGTGGTACCTGCCTCACCTCTAAGATCTATGTTAATTTTTGTTTTTGTTTACAGAATAAATTTATTATGTTACATAATTTATGAAAACGAGCCGGTTTTAAACACGAAAGAAATAATGTGTATATGTAAATTAAATATTAAATTTTTTCCCATCTCTGTTTTTTTTTGTATAACAGACTTACTTCATCGATAGCCTCTAGTTCAGGCTTGTTTAATTGATTCATTATTTAATAAAGAAACGTTCAATACATATCGACTTAGGGGATGGAGTGACGTGTGGCGTAAATCGGAGGTGGGAGATGGGGTCTTAGTAAAGTGTTCATGTCCTTACAAAAATTCAAATACCTTGGTTCGGCTCTAGTTTTAAATTTAAATGCCCAATGTGGCCCGTGATAAAAAAATAAAAAATTGCAAACCGCTGGTCCGATGTATTTTATTATTACATCGATAGCTCAGAATTGTTTGAATGGTTCATAGTCAAAAGACGTTCGATAATTGTAGATTTAAATTATAAATTTAAAGTATTTAAACAAAATAATGTTAATAACTTCACTTTGCGTTAGAGCTGGACGGATGGCCGAGTGTTGAAGATACCCGCCTGTTGACCTAAATTTATTTCAAGTTTGTCCAAAAAGTCCACCCAGATTTAATGGGTACCTGGCTTAAGTTGGGAAAGTAAAGGCGGCTGGGCGTTGTGCTAACCACACAGTCTCTTAAAATGCCGAGGTTATAGAAACAGATAAAATCTACAGTTAAATTACCATGATGTGGCCGCTGAGGCTTAGGGAACTTAACTTTTGCTTTAGACTATGGCGTCAGGATTGTGATCAAGTTGAAATAAGTTTTGGAAATATCAGTCAAGTCCTAGTGGTTGATTACCTCTTGGCTTTATTATCACAAGCAGCAAACCGGCTTTAAAAAAAAACCCTACTATAGTGTCTTCATTAAAAGAGTCTTTGAAATTATTACTACTTATCACTCGCCTTCTCTTCAGGATTTATTTTTAAAAATATGCACCAATTACTTGAACTAGTAAATACTTACATGTATCAAATGTATAAATAGTATTAGTCTGAAATATTTAATTCAACATTTTCTGCGCTATCCGCAAAGATCCTTCGGACAACATGAAGGGGCTACTATCCGCCTTTAACGGCTTTTACACTAACAGAGCACAACTGGCTCAAGATGACCTAAATGAGAATCTGGACGATGAGCATGACCTGATTACAGCCACTTGGAGACCTGGATACACTGACGTATTTCCTAATGTAAGTTTCACAGACGTTCTCATTTATTGATAACTGTTATAATACTTTGGTGAACAACATATATTGCAGAAACCGTGAGAAGGGACATCGTACAATTAAAGTCATTACAGTGAATTATGTTGTTATACTGCTAACTTATAAAATTGTTATCTTAATGATTGATGATACTACATATAGATTAGTAAACGTTTTGTGGATACAATTTGGGAAATATGGAAACATTAGCAAATGGATCTCTTGTGTTTGTCTAAATAAATCGTCCGGTCGCCGACCAGTGGTCCACGAGACACTGTGCTGCTACCCATAAATTTTTTTTTTTTTTTTAATATTTGTTTTCATCATTTTTTTTTCGGCGGAAACTAGAATTTCTTTTTTTATTGAATATATTCAAAATAAATGTGAAAAAAAAGTAAATCAATCAGGGGCTACAGCCTGAACAATTAATGAAGTCATTCTTAATATATTTACATAAAAATAAAAAGGACATGAAGTAAACACATTTCTTATAAACTAGTTGAAAAGCCTGCTGAAGCTGGCTGCTTGCTACCTGCGATATAATAAGAAATCATTGTTGTGTTTAGATTTCCAATTTTGGAATTCCCCAGGCTATTTTTAGCCGGGATCCACACGGTCGAACGTACGCCTAGGTTAGCTGATTATGTATTAGATAATGAATTAAAATGTAAAGAAAGGACTTTAGTATAAAATGATTCATCGGAGTCTACTTGGAGTGGGTTGACCGGTCAGCACGAGGCGGCGCACACAACTCTGTATCTGTTGTGTAGTAGTACCTACATTCACTTGGTTTAATTATTTTCATTTCTTTCTTAACTCACCTCACAGAAAGAAGTGATATATCTAGAACAAGTGGTAAATAATGAGATCAACAGGATGAAACTATTGGTGTTGACTGAGGACAAGTTCGGTATCATCACTGCTGACCCATATAATGTCATACAACCAAAAGATTACAGGTATGTGTCAACTGATTAAAAAAAAAATGATCGTGTAGCTCTCCCTATGTTAAATTGTTGAACTGAAATTTAAAATGTGCCAGCAGTTTGTACGTTATTTAATAGATGCCAATCTATATACAATGTAATTTTAGTTTATCATTTATTCTTTTATTCTAATCGATTAGATGAAATGAAGTGCTTTTGTTTTTTGTTTTCTATTATATTTACCGTATTTCCCCATGTATAAGCACCCCCCTTTGTATAACCCCCCCCCATCCAATTTTTGGACTGTGAAATTTTGAAAAAAATATTTTATTAGAGAAACAAGTTATAAAGAAAGAAAATTTACAAAGAAATAAAGCCCAAGATTCATAACAATCACTCATACACTCATCATCACTGTTTTTTTGGGCTTGAAAATTTTGGAAAAAAAGGGGTGGCTTATACATGAGGAAATACGGTATTATAGGCTTTTATTTAACCTGCTGTCAGGTTGTCTTCTAGTTGGTAGTTATGTATTGGGCATATGAAATCAGCTATCAGAGACATTTTTTTTTTAAAAACTTTCTTCAATCAATATTTTCGTTGGGGGAAACGAATGGACACACACAAATGCATTTTTATACGCCCTTTGTGTTGGCCTTCTCAATTGGCGTCACTCATCTCCACTCCAAATGAGCCGCGAATATGTTTGGCTCTACCACATATTGAACCTTAGGCCTATTTGAGTCGAGTTTAGTTCCGAATTCGCAGTAAAGCTTCCATCAAATAATGAAGTATATGTGTGGTATTTATAAGAAAGGAGGAGTGTGTGGGGGGGAGGGGAGTCCGTGTAATTTTTTTTTATTTATAAGGAAACTACGATTTTTCTATGTAGCGTCAACCAGTTTGATTCCGTAGATTTATCAAATATCACCATTGACCCGAAGAAGCCGGAACCATTTTGTAAGATCACTTTTACCAAGTTAGAAGGTAATACATACGTGGGGATGTACCCAGACTGTAACACACATGATCGTTGGGTAAGTTTATAACTTGGTGTACTGTTTAAAAAAGTATAGCTGTAATCCTTTCTAGGAATATCATAGGGTAAATCAGCTCATTTTATGTGTAGTGTTATATAATCTGAAGAAAATGATGTATAAATGAAAGGGCCCTTTACTCAACTTTACTACACTTATCAATCATTGGTGCGCTCTTCTAAAAAAAAAAAAACAAAAGCATATTTAAAAAAAAACAAAAAAAAACACCATCTTATAGTAATAATTGTATTTTAGATGACGTCATATGAAAAAAACGCTAGAACACTCTCGTTGAGACAGTGCTAAACCACGTATTAAAAGCTATCGGATAAACAGATCAAGATAACGGACTATTTCAGCCACAATTCTAACATTAATAAATAAGCTTGTGAGCTGTCAAATTTAAGTAGATTACAGTGAATCAACTTTTGTAGTCAATAATAATGACCTTCAATTTCTCTATCTGCTGTACCTTTCAAAGTCATTACTACACTTTAAAAAAAAATAGATTCCAATTAAAATGGTTTAAAATTCGACTTTTCATAAGAAGATAGATATATTTGTGTTCCATTTTTTTTAAATAACAGAAACCAGCAACTTGTGTAAATAGCATCATAAAGACTTCAGCTACCGATTTTAAATAATAATATTTTTGAATGTTTTAGAAGTAAACATTCCATTATAGTCATCATCAATCATTTTTAATTTCATTTTATTTCTTTGGTTTGTAATTTAAATTTAATCGGATAAGTAGAATATTTTTTTTCTTTTAGTATTAATTTAGCTGAAATCATTTTTCGATGATCATTATATATTTAAAATCATCTAAATTATAGCTGACAATATAAAGAAGCATATTTGTAATTTTCTGGATACTAACCTACCCGCCAATCAAGTTACCGTCATGTGCATATGATTGTTTCCCATTGGCGAAAAATAGGTTATTTGGATGGCAGTAACTGCAACTAGATAAGGTGTTTCTTATAGTTATAAACAAATATACTTTTTATTGATTACTGTTTGTCTCTTTGTTCCCCACTCTAAAACTACAGCTGAACCCAAGGTACGGCTTCGCAATCACCTGCAACACTTTCAGCGCCATAATGTGCTCACCAGCCAACAAGGAAGCAATGAGTAAAGTGCCCTATATATTTTACAAAAAACGCCGGTAAGAATAATTAACACACCCTCCTTTTGACAACTTAAAAGAAAATATATATTTAAAATACGTACACTTTAAATCTGTATTTTTTTTCTCAATATTGTTAAATACACTCACTATTAAATAACTGAAGGCACAGGCATGGGTTCCATACAAGAATATTTAATGATTATAAACTAATAACAAACAATAATGTCCACTGGTCTTAGAGAGTTATAGCACTTCCCCCTCTTAGTTCTGTCCGTCCCGACATTATAATTTGCACCGAAGAATTTGGTCTTCATAAAAATGGTCTTCAAGGCGTCGCTGACCATTCGAATCTTTTTCCTCGCGGATGAACTAATTATTTGCAGTTGAGACTTTAATTAACAACGTAATCAGAAGGTCGCACGGTAATCGAAGATCCCGACCGAACAAGTACATTGATTGCGTATGACTGGTCGTAGTGGCTGTTGGCCTTCCAGACATGGGAATGTAGTTGTCCCAGTCGTTTTGTGGGGGCGGGGGGGGGGGTCATCTGCCATTTCCCCAAGATGCTGTATTATATTGATGCTTCCTAAGGTTGAAGGCTGATAAACCGAGATGACACATTCATGATCGTTGATCCATACATGATACAGACCTGAATATGTCTCAACTGGAGTGATGGGTTTCTTGTTTATCGGGGGCTACGTGGTCTTCTGCTACACTCACCACAATATGCTGACGTTTAAGTCCATGCGACCAGGCTCAGGGTAGATGGCCTGTCCACTCATAAAGATAATGCTGCCGGAAATGTTTATCTCTCGTAGGTGGTCAGTCGTATTACGCAGGGTCGTCACAATGGTCATCCTGCTTCATGGAGCTCGACAGGTTGTGCATGAAATTCAGCCCGGTAAAGGTCTTGATGTTTCAGTGCCAAACGTTGGAACCAGCATCAGCTCCATAGTCTTGGATTTTAGTGCACCCACGACTTTCGTTGAGTTGCGGTTTATTGTTCACGTCGTTTTTGTTGTACTATCTCCGGTTGTTATTGCTGCAGGGCATACTTCCCTGCCTAAGGCTGGCTAAATTGTTTTCACTAGCATCCATTTCTGATGTGTATAAATTTGTAAGATCGTCTGGATATTCAAGTTAACCAGAGCTGCGGTTGCAATAAGCTTTTACACACTCTGCCAACTGATCATTCTCACAGGGGCTTAAGTCACTGAGTCTTCTTAGATTGGTTTCTTCTCGTGCGCCACGCTCTGGGTGTACCACTTCCTTGATGACCACATCCTCAAATACCACTTCCTGGATGACAACATCCTCAAGTATCACTTCCCGGATGGCCACATCATCAAATAACATTTCCTGAATGACCATATCCTCATGTACCACTTCCTGGATGACCATATCCTCAAGTAGCACTTCCTGGATGACCACATTCTCAAGTATCACTTCCTAGATGACCATATATTCAAGTACTACTTCCTAGTTGGCCACATCTTCAGGTATTACTTACTGGATGACCACATCTTCAGATACAGTTGACTGCATTCCTAAATCTATTTCTAAGAGTATTTAATGATTATAACAATGAACAACATTAATGGCCACTGTTCTTGCTGGCTACGTTTTTTTCCTTCTCTCTATCTCTTGCTCCTACGTCATTCCGCTCATTCCGTCACCACGTTCAATTACACATTCTATGGTGCGCTGATATAGGGAATTCCCAGATACTACCGAAGGGCAATGAGAGAGAGAAAGAGAGAGAGAGAGAGAGAGAGAGAGAGAGAGAGAGAGAGAGAGAGAGAGAGAGAGAGTTGTAGGAATATACAGAACTCTTTCCGGATTTATTACTTTGTTTATGAAAATGTATGTGTAAAAGTTTTTTTTTGAATTTTGACTCAAATATTGTTGAAGAAAAGGAAAGGAAAAAAAAAATCCTATATCCGGTCAGAGATGATGATAATGTTAAACATTAAACGTCCGCACCTGGACATCTGCCGTATTAGCGTTGGCTAACAAGACATTGTATATAAGTATCCAGTAATGCGACATAAAATTAATCTCTCTATATTTTACCAGCCTCCTTCATCCCACCCCCTCCCCCACAATCTTCTCAATATACCTTAGCTTTCGACTGTATGAACCCTTATCGCCCTAGGCTAGTGGTGACGAACCAATGACACGCAAGCCACAGTTGGCACCAGAGCCTCATTAGTCTAAAATATTACTTCCTTTAATTGGAAATTGGAGTGCGGGCACTTTCGCTATACTTTGCTTTTTAAGGCGAATTTTGGGCACGCGGCCCAAAAAAAAAAATCTTTACCACCACTGCCTTATGTTGTGCATCGGCTTATAAATGTCAACATCTTATTCATTATATTATTTATTTTTTCTTAAAATTCCGCTGAAATTTTAAATCGTTCAAGTTCCAATTAAAATTTGTTCCCCTAAATATATAATTTGTTTATCCTTCCCAATATCCAACACCTTTTTCAGACGAGTGAATGCGTAAAAAAAAACTATTGATTATATTGACAGATTTAGAATGGCTGAGTGTTTTGAACACGATAACTTATTATTGTATTAAAAAAAAAAGAAAAAATAGTAACAATAAAATAGAATTAAATCTTAAAACTAACATGTACATTGTACACTATTGTCACAATATAACAGTACAATGCGTTATAAGTCTTGTGGGATAACAAAGTTACATATAAATTGATAGATATTATACTAAATACTAGCTGTAGCCTGCAAAACCGTAGCTTAGAGTAATATCCCCTTAGGCTTGATCGGTAGACTTGGATATTTTTGGTTTCGGGCAGATCCTACATTTTCACGATTGGAATACTGTTGTATTAATTCTTTAATTTCGATTCAACGCAAAACTCAAATCGCTCTTATTTGATTAGATTAAGCACATACTTAAGCGACTACTAGTATTCTCAAAATTATGGGATGGGTTCCAACTTCTTTGTGGTTATGGCTATTCAATTATGTAGATATTTGTACAATTTCTACCTTCTGATGTATTGAACACGTAAACTATATATATATATATATATATATATATATATATATATATATATATATATTGTACATGCATGCATATTATTAGCTAATTACGATGTTTAATTAACAGTTAACTAATATATTTTTGTCTTTACTGCTGCAGCTACACACTTCCAGACAAGCTGATTGGAGATGCTGCTAAAACTTGTAGCGCCAGTTAACATGTCAACCTATAATACTGAAAAAAATATACTAAAATATTTCTTAAATACTCTAAAGACAATAACATTAATAATTAATGTAATAGAAAAATGAATACCTATTGCAATTACCATATTTGCCTTACTTCTCATTGTATTTATTAATGTTTTTAATCTCTAGCTTTCTTTTAATAACAGTTGAGACAAACCCTGAAATAAATCATAATAGAATTGAAAGAAGTCTTTTCTTACTTTATTATTATTATTATTATTATTATTATGCGCAACTGTATTACTAATAACTGTAATTTGCATTGTATGTCTTAAGTTTTTAAGTGGCCATTCAGAGAATGCCGAATGCTGAAATAAAATCACGGCAAGGGCTATAGACAATCCCAAAAGATGGTTGTTTCAGACCTTTTGTTATAGAAGAGAGAGACGTATGAGGGCACTGCATACTTAACAGTTAATAGTAGAAGGAATCTTTATTTTACACACGAATTAAACCTGGAATTGTAGTGACAAATGTTATGTATTAAAATTGGTTGCGTAATTTTCAGAACGGTGGTGTGGGGGCGCCAAAATAGCTAGCCACGGACTGGGCTTTTATGTAGAGCCATTGTGACGTAGATTAAGCATGTTTCAGTTGAAAAAAAAAGTAAAGTTCCCTTAACCCTAACGGGCCATCGGGGCAGACGAAGTGTAGAATTCATCTGTTTCTATAACCTCGGCATATGAAGGGGTTGTGTGGCTAGCACAACGCCCAGCCGCCTTTACGTCCACAACTTAAAGTCAGGTACCCATTTAAAGCTGGGTGGACTTATGGGACGTCTTTGAAACACATTTTCACCTGGAAAAATTCCACATGGTTCTCACCGAGGATCGAACCCAGGACTCTCAGGTCGACAGTCGAGTATCTACACCACTCGGCCACCCGTTATGAACACTATGTTTCAGTTAGGCTGAGAGAAATGAAGCTGCGAAGAGTGTTTGTTGTGGGTTAACTTTGATTGTAGGAACATTTGGACAAATCATTCTTTGAGGTTTTAAAAGACTTGAATAGGTTTGTGTGTAATCTATCTCCAACATGGATATTGATAGAAAGATGCAAACTAAACATTTCTTATGATTTACGACGATTGAGTGAATAACAGAGTGAACATAGCCATTAGCCTTCCTATCTTCTTTCAGTCACAATTCTGTTAATTTTGAAAAGAAGAACTTGATAAACACATTAAATTTAGATGAACTAGGCATCGTCTGAAGTTGTTCTGGATTCTAAAATTTAAAGATCTAGTATTTTTTCTCTTACTATTTTGTGGCAAGTTTTTGCGCCGACACCGGACAAAGAACAAATGGGGCGACACCGACACTGGGCAAAGTAAAAACGCCGACACCGAAACCGACACCGGCTCCACATCCCTGTATTTTACATATAATATTATATGATTTTCGAATAGGGGGGCGCTATTATCGGAGCGGGACTATGGGTGCCTTATATTGGTCAGGAGGACATAATGTATAAGTAACATAAATATATATATATGTATATAATTTTTTTTTTTAGTTTTTTTTTTCTTTGTCGCACTTTGATAACCCAATAGTAAATTAAAAAAAAAAAGTATTTAAATAAAATTAGACCACTGATTGGTATATTTCTGACTACACTAATGGTATTTTTTTTCAATAATCAATATAATGAGCACAATACACTGAGTGGGAGCAAAGGGGGCATCATGCCAAGGGCGCTTCTCAAAAAAGGGCACCAAATGGTATATTTTACGCATAATATTATATGGTTTTCGAATTGGTAGAGGGCGCTAAAAAGGTATACTGCCCCGGCGCGAGTTAACCTTGATACGCCATTGGGTCAATATTTGCCAAATCTGACTTTTTAAATTCATTCAGATATAAGTACATTGAAGAACTCATGCTAAGTTTGAGATTATAAAATCTTTTTGTCTGCAATAGTCCTCTTTATATAAACATTATCGAACATTAATTTAAAAATGTAATAAATTGAAACTTTTCTTTTTTAAAATAGTATTGCCATCGCGAATTCACAAGTTTTCAAGATTTCAAATACGCTTTGCATAACAGAGTTACTGAAAACTGATTTAAAATTTAGCAAAACTGAAAACTCTGTCTACCGCTAGAGAGAATGTCTTAAGTAAAAGATTATAACAAGAATAACATTTTATTATAAATTTCGCTAAATAGCCCACAGCTAAATTCATGACGCCGTTATTATAATTTTTTTTTGTTTTTAATCTTAAAAAATGCGCTAATTTCGAATAAAAATTATTTGTGTACAAGGCACATTCTAGTTTTTAATACATTTTTACGACATCAGTTTAAAAGCTTACCAATGAAATCTATATTAAAAGTAAAATTTGGTAATGTCGGAAAGAAATATTTCGAAATGGACAACACATTTTTAACCATAAAAATTTGCTCTACCCGTCCGACAACGTTTATTAATTTTTTAACTGATTATAGTTTATAACATGTTATGAACACGTATTGAACTTTTCTCCTTTTCTAAATTTCAAGAAAGTTTTTCCAAAAAAAAAAACAAAACAATAACCGGATTTATCACGACCTTCACCTGTGACCACATAGTCAATAAAACAAAACACCAGAAAAATATTACTAATGTGTTATCTTCAGTCAAGTATAGTTTTATGCATAATACTGACAATAAGTCTTTGCCACCATGTTAATTTACCTTGTTTGACGTCACTATTGTACAGAAAAGGGGCGTAACAATGTATTACCCTCCCCCTTGCGGCATACAACCCTGCTCAACGATTGGTAGTGACCACAGTCTGACTCTGTCAACTGAAATCAGTCCTGACACCTACTTACTTCTGGCAACAACCTGAAAACATATTTTGACCATCTAGCACGATAACTAAATGAAAACTAAAACACATATTAAAAATAAATGATATCGTCCTTGAAAACATTCCTAACGTTGAAATATCTGGGACAAAGACAGTGGCGTCACTAGGGTTGGTGTCACCCGGTGCGATAACTCATGGTGTCACCCTTCTCATGACACCCCGGTCTCCATATTTTTTTTCCAGAGACCGTATATATGTGCGCATGCCCGACTTTATTATTTTTTTTTCCTTTTCCGGGGTCAGGATTTTAGCGATAATTGATATCTATCTATAGGTCAGTGCAAGTATACCAATAATTTTATTAAAATAATTAGTAATAAAAAGTGCGCAGTGTCTGTTAATAATCGGAGATATTTTTATTTATTTTTAAAAATTACAAACGGCTTTGAATTATTTTAAATTACAAAATAAGAATATAGGCCTAAAACCAGATATTTTGCATTTTGGTGTCACCCCTTGTGAGGGTGTCACCCGGTGCGCTCCGCACCCCCGCACCCCCCTAGTGACGCCACTGGACAAAGATAACAAAAAAAAAACAATCAGCAACTGAATATCATCGTTTAAATCAGGAGTTCTCAAACATGGTGAACACAAGGGCTTTAAAAACAATGCAACGGGGAGCATCGTGTACTTTACAGACTGATATTTTGATATACTGCCTTGCACAAGCTGAAGATTTTGTTTTCTCTTCAAGTAGCGGCGGGCACACATCTGTGTTTTTCGGGCAAAATGGTTTCCTCCGTCACAAGTTTGATAATAAAGGTTCATAGTGTTCATATTGCTAAAATTGTCTTCATCATAATGTGCGTTGTTTTTGTTGAAAGATACCCAATAAAATCCTTCTTAGTACTGGAACATGCATTATACGTATTAATCAAATCTAGACCGTCGTAGTCAGATGAAGTAGATTTAATCTGTTTCTATGAATCTAAAGTCCTATGTAAGGATGAGATATAAGGACGTCGTTTTCCACCACGTCCCAAATAATTACGAATTTGAACGTGTCAATGGTAACCAGACATACTCTCAGAGTCATATAGATGGCATAATTTATGAATGTTCTTGCGAATGAAAGGCGTTTAGTAAATGTACCGTATCAACGGGGATTCCCGACGTGCGAGTTTTAAACATGAGAATGTGAGTTTTGAACAGTAACAGTGGGTGGGATAGTTTGGTAACTAGATATTTAACTGTGTATGTAATTTTGACAAACATTGTTTGCCCTAGCGATTACATGTCGATTATTCATTTGAGTGACTGCTATACTTTAAAGCTCGAATGTTACAGTTATAAAAATTAAGGCATTTTCGTAAAACATAATCAAACTTTTAAGATTACTATAAATTATAATATGATGAGATATAAAGACTTTTTCTACATTTTTTTTCTTAAATTTTTACAATACCAACATTTTATTAGATGAATTAATTCCGCAGTTTTCTCCATCATTGTGGTCGGCATACAAATAAAAAGTTCAATCAATAAATTAATCAATATATAAATATGCACCGACATTCAAAATATTTCTATCTTTGTTCTTTTTTTTGAAATAATCATTGTATTATTAATATCAAAGAAATGTTACGGGTTTTGTCAGGTCAATTTTGAAAAAAGAAAGGAAAAATAAATATCCAGATCTGGATAAGAATTACCCAAATAGTCAGCCTATCTGTCTTGCCACCTTTAAAGTGAATATGTACTTTGATTTACACTAAAATATTTTAACATGCCTCAGTGAGCACTAGAAGTTCATATCTCAATCGACTGTTAAGAATTTACACTAAAATATTTTGACATGCCTCAGTGAGCACTAAAAGTTCATATCTCAATCGACTGTTAAGAATTTACACTAAAATATTTTGACATGCCTCAGTGAGCACTAAAAGTTCATATCTCAATCGACTGTTAAGAATTTACACTAAAATATTTTGACATGCCTCAGTGAGCACTAAAAGTTCATACCTCAATCGACTGTTAAGAATTTACACTAAAATATTTTGACATTCCTCAGTGAGCACTAAAAGTTCATATTTCAATCGACTGTTAAGAATTTACGCTAAAATATTTTGACATGTCTCAGTGAGCACTAAAAGTTCATATCTCAATCGACTGTTAAGAATTTACGCTAATCCGCCTATCGTGTCTGCTGGCACCAGCTGTTTTGGGGTAAAGAATGCTCTCTTAATGTTTCAGCCCATAGAATGAGCGACTTTTTCGTCTTAAAAACATATAAACATTGTTAGAAATTTGGTCAACAGTAAATTAATTATATACAAAATACCT
Source organism: Bulinus truncatus (assembly GCA_021962125.1). Lineage (NCBI taxonomy): Eukaryota > Metazoa > Mollusca > Gastropoda > Planorbidae > Bulinus > Bulinus truncatus. The sequence continues at coordinate 4,455,112 of JAGDYQ010000031.1, read as the reverse complement.
CTTAGTAGATTTACTCACTAAAATTTAAAAACGTCAACAAACATTCAACTGTAGCTAATCTTTTAAATCTAAAATTAACAATTTTTTTTTATTTACGACTAGCCAATTCGTTGCTCAAGAACTTTGTTTAGATATGAAGACAAAAGTTTCAACATTACTTCCTGGTCATTGTAAACAATTGTTTTTAATTTTTATTATGTTTTATCTTTCGTCAATTTTCCTAAAAATTAATCATGAAAATGTCGCGAATCACTAAATTTTGACAAACATTGACTTATACTTCTCTGCAAAATCTTTGTGGATATTACCCTTAATGAAATACACCTATACAAAAATACTAAATATATATTTTTTGTAACTGTATAAAACATTTAATCAACATTAACATTTTTGACGATTGCGTAGCGAGCTTAACTCGCGCCCGGGGCACAGTACGTTTTTAGCCCCCCCCTTTCGGAAAACATATAATCTTAAATGTAAAATATACCATTTGACGCCCCTTTGTTAGTAGCGCCCTTGGGATGATGCTTCTCTTCCCCCCTCGCTACACCACTGCAATCATCCACAGGGGTCGGTTGGTCGTACGGCAAATGGCTCGTCCTTTAGGACCTAGACAAATTTTTAGGTTATGGCTAAAGCCCCCCCCCCTTCACGACCCCAGTGGAGCCTTCATGTTGGGGATGAAAGAATGACACTACTAAAACTGTCTCAATGTACGGCACTACTAAAACTGTCTCAATGTACGGCACTACTAAAACTGTCTCAATGTACGGCACTGCTAAAACTGTCTCAATGTACGGCACTACTAAAACTGTCTCAATGTACGGCACTGCTAAAACTGTCTCAATGTACGGCACTACTAAAACTGTCTCAATGTACGGCACTACTAAAACTGTCTCAATGTACGGCACTACTAAAACTGTCTCAATGTAGGACACTGAGTAAACTGTCTCAATGTACGGCACTACTAAAACTGTCTCAATGTACGGCACTGCTAAAACTGTCTCAATGTACGGCACTACTAAAACTGTCTCAATGTACGGCACTGCTAAAACTGTCTCAATGTACGGCACTACTAAAACTGTCTCAATGTACGGCACTGCTAAAACTGTCTCAATGTACGGCACTACTAAAACTGTCTCAATGTACGGCACTACTAAAACTGTCTCAAAGTAGGGCGCTGAGTAAACTGTCTCAATGTACGGCACTACTAAAACTGTCTCAATGTACGGCACTACTAAAACTGTCTCAATGTACGGCACTACTAAAACTGTCTCAATGTAGGACACTGAGTAAACTGTCTCAATGTACGGCACTACTAAAACTGTCTCAATGTACGGCACTGCTAAAACTGTCTCAATGTACGGCACTACTAAAACTGTCTCAATGTACGGCACTGCTAAAACTGTCTCAATGTACGGCACTACTAAAACTGTCTCAATGTACGGCACTGCTAAAACTGTCTCAATGTACGGCACTACTAAAACTGTCTCAATGTACGGCACTACTAAAACTGTCTCAAAGTAGGGCGCTGAGTAAACTGTCTCAATGTACGGCACTACTAAAACTGTCTCAATGTACGGCACTACTAAAACTGTCTCAATGTACGGCACTACTAAAACTGTCTCAATGTAGGGCACTGAGTAAAACTGTCTCAATGTAGGGCACTGCACAACTGTGTAAAAGTGGTTTATTTGAACTAAAACAGCCATGGGCAAACTACGCCCCCCCCCCTCGCGGGCCTAATCCGGTCCGCCGGGCAAATAATCGGCCGCGCCATGTAGCTCATTCCAGGATGAAGCAGTTCTCTGGTCTTTTAGTTTATGACGTTTACATTTAACCTACGTTATTTATAATTCAAACTCCATTCATTTATTCAAGATATATGAACCCAATGTGGCTCGCGACTCAAAAAACATGTTAACCCACCCCTGATCTAAGAGATAAAGATAGAATCCTTTCAGGGACTTCACATATCACACATTGTATTCAGCAAGTTTAATATCAGTTAATACATTAAAACAAAACAACTTTACACTTATAACTTTTTCTGAAAGCTTTAGGAAGCTATGATCTAACATTTTTGTTTTTTTCATTTTTGTAAATCATTAATTGATATTAATCACCTGTGATTTGTAAAAAAAAACGGTGTATTGAGTTTCAATTATGACAACAATTTATCTTCTAGGTATGCCCGCACTTTATCACTCTGAAAGACATAGATAGAAATCAATGTACACAACATATGTTGTTGTTTCTTTTGTTAATGACCCTTAAGAGTATTTTATACATTTCTAAAATGTATTAGCCATTTCTTAAGATATTGAAGCATTTTCTTTGTTTAAACTGTAACGTTATATCAGTCTTAAAAAAAAAAAGACAACTGTATATTGATCAGCTATTCTGTTTATAGTAAAATGATTACTTTAATGTAATTAACGGATCTATATAAACTAGATGTCTAATTTGGTAAGCTTTGTGCGTGTTTGCGTACTGACCGGCCAAAGTGCCCAACAAAGAATGAAGTTGACTAACTTTAAAATGTTGAGTGCTCTGCTCCTGTTACTAGGAAATCCAATCAGCATCGTTTCATCTGGTAAGTATAGATATGATATATTTCGTATACATATATATACACATATATATGTATGTGTGTGTGTGTGTGTGTGACATAATAAGTCAGTTTAGAATATAGCTGAGTTCTTTAAAATTAAATTTGCTGCATTAAACATTTGCATTTAGTTCAGTCCCGTTTGTTCAGATGATTCAGTTCATTTCATGCTTTTCCTTCTTAAAAATAATATTAACTCAGAAAGAGGTCGTTCAATTATTATGCAACGCCATTTCAATGATTTTATCCCTCCCCCCTCCCTCCCAACCTGTCTCGACCCATCCACTCTTCTCTCAAACATCATATTTTACTTATGGCAAACATCATCACCACCCAACTCTGTACACGAAATTATATCCCATAGACTGTACCAATCCCGAAATGCACCAGTCAATCAAAGTATAAGAGCATCAGCGGATGTTAATCTAATTGTAAAACTCAGGCTCAGAGAATAGAAATGAGAAATGGCTAGCTATAGTTTCTAAAGTCATCTAGCCGATTTTATTTCATGTAAAAATGTCGGCGCTTGTATTCGAGTTTTAGTTCTTAGTTGCTCTGATCTTCTCTGAACAATATCTTTAGACGCAAATTGGTTTAACGCGTTAATGCCGACTAATATGCAGCCGTAGTTTACATATAGCTTCACAGAGGGCATGCAGTTTACGGACTTGATATGTCTCCAATAACCTAACCGATGATCGAACCAGAGACCACCCAGGTCAACAGTCGAGCGCTTAACCGCTCGACCATCCGTCCCCACAGAAATGACTTCTGAAATTTAGATCCCTAAATTCATGATGAATTTTTTTTTCTTTTTAAACTAATGAATGCCAACATTGGTAATAATATATGTCTGAGATAGTAACGTTTAACTTTTGCTGCTAAATTCACACAGAAGCTTCGGACAACAGGAAGACGTTGTTGTCCTTATTGAATGGTCGCTACGATAACAGAGCTCAATTGATTATTGATGATCAAAATCAGATGCTGGACGATAAACATGACCTGGTTACTTCTATATGGAGACCTGGGTACACTGACCTATTCCCAAATGTACGTCATGTAATAATTGTCCATTACTAAGTGTTACGATGATAAAATAGTTTATTGCAGGAACATGGAGAAGAAACCGAAATAAGATTTTGGTGAATACTGAAGGTAATTATTAATTACTCTCTAAAAATGCACTATTATGTATTGGTTAGTAACTCTCATATATTATCAATTCAGCAGAGGTATTTGACAAATGTAATATATTACTTGCTGCAGAGAGTGAACATTTTTTGCTGCAGCATTTTAGATATATTATTAAGTCATCTTATTACATAAAGTTTAGTGAACGTCTTGTGGACAGAGATATTAAAATATCAAACATTAACAAATAAATTAATTTGAATTACTTCCTTGAATATATTTACAGTATTTGAGAGATCTAATTAAAGCATGCGAAGGCCACAGAGAACATTACTACTGAACTCCTCATTGAAGTATTTATATATATAAAATAGTAACAAAAAATATAACTAATGTATGGTGTTTTTACTTTCATAAAAAGTTTACTAGATTCTTTTTGTTTTCTTTTTAATCACTTGTATTTAATCAGTTGTCTGGTTTGGGAAATCTTAAGTCGATAGTACCAGTTTTATATATATATATATATATATATATATATATATATATATATATGCATACAGTGGATTCCGCTTAATTGGGACAGCCGCTTAATTGGGACAAAAGCCTCGGTCCCGATGTGTCCCAATTAAGCGGAATCGACTGTTTGTTTTTTTATATATAAAAAAGTAAAGTTCCCTTCTTAGCCCTAACGGGCCTTCGGGGCAGATGAAGTGTAGAATTCATCTGTTTCTATAACCTCGGCATATGAAGGGGTTGTGTGGTTAGCACAACGCCCAGCCGCCTTTACTTCCCCAACTTAAAGTCAGGTACCCATTTAAAGCTGGGTGGACTTGTGGGACGACTTGCACCAAATTGTATCTGGAAAAATTCCATGGGCCTCACCGGGGATCGAACCCAGGACTCTCAGGTCGACAGTCGAGTATCTACACCACTCGGCCATCCGTCCCATTTATATATATATATATATATATATATATATATATAGATATATATATATATATGCGTGTGTGTGTGTGTGTGTGTAACGGAGGGTTTTATTGTTTATATTGTTTGCATGTTTTGTGGAGACGTTCACTGCATGACATTTTCTCTCACATTCAATTAATGTAACCGAGTCAATTACGATTAATATTCTTTATTTCGACTTGACACAAAAAAATAAATCATGAACACAATAATTCAAATCTAACTGGTTCTAGACTGTCCCGAAAGATGTGTAGACTAATAAAGTGATATATATTCAAACACAAACTGCATAATAATATACGTCTTTGTCTATGTTTCAAGTCACATTAACCAACTCATATTAATAACTTTATAACGCACTGTTCCCGACCTCATACTCTGTTGTCCTCTTCTCGACTCCCGACTAAACTTCTCAACTGTCCTCTCTGCCCACTGCTCCCTAACTGTCCTCGGTCTCCAACCGTCTCTCAAAAACTGACTTACATCTGATTATATGTGGTGATTAATCCATCCCATGATTCTAAGGCCCCCAACTCTTCTGGCCCTTTTCTAACTCACTTACATAATTAGGACTATTTTTCCAGCCTAGTGATTCTAAGGTTAGCATTCCTTTGTTACCTGCAACTAAGTTTACTGTTACCTACGGCTAAGGTCACTGACTTGTATCAACTTGACGTAAATAAAGTTCATTGTCCTGCTTAGGCTTAAGAGACAGTGGTTCTCCCCCTTGACACCTTAGACAAAGGCTAATGTATTTTGGATCTAACTTTCCTACCTGGGTCACTGGAAATTTTATAGAACCTGACTTGTACTGTTAACCTCTCTCTACCAAACAAAGATCTAACCCTTAACTTTTAATTTAAGAAAATATATACGTGTCCCTGGCCTGAACTTTTGAACTGGTTAATTAAATGGAATGGTTGTGTAGCTATACTGAAATATATCCTTACAATATATAAAGGTGGTCCAAAATAACATTTGTCAAATTTTTGGAGCATTTTGGGTTTTCTTTTGACTTCAAAAAAAAAAAAACAAAAGAAAAATATTTCATCAATATATGACTTTATTTAGTACTGCCTCATCAACACTGAAGTTTTAAATAATTTTGAATGAAATTTGAATGTGAGTATGTATATATATATATATATATATATATATATATATATATATATATATATATATATATATATATATCACAGTAAATGCTAGAATATTCTAGAAAGTTTTGGAAAAATCTATAAATTTCAGAAAGGTTCTGGAAGGTTTTATTAAATCACTAGAAGGTTATTGAAGCTTCTAGAGTAAACGTGGAAAAAAAAGACAAGGTTCCGGGAAATTTTAGAAAACTCTAGAAGTTTTGATTTTCATATAAATAGCCAGCTTCATTATTGTATTTCAATTTAGTTATAAAAGTCAAGTTTTATAACATCAAGTGTTTCGGCTAAATAATTATCAATCATTTAGTTATTACTACTAGGTCAAAAACTGTTGTTCATTTAATTGGTTAACCATCTGAAGATTTTTCTGCACGAGTTCAAATATCCTCCTAATGAAAGACAACTCAATATATTTGCTCATGAAGATTTCAAAGAACTTTTGACTCTGAATCTTATCTTTTTTGGAAGAATTCCTTCCCTTGGGGTGCGTTTTCGTGTTTTATGAGCTTATCACCATGCAAGGTGGATAACTAAAATAATCTACATCATGAAGATGTATCTCTTCCGTCATCAATTCAAGCTGACAAAGCATGAAGACAGATCAATTGCAGAATCTGGTATCTTTGCATCCTTGGTTTAAATTAAAGCTTGAATTCAGTGTCCCATTATAACAGACGCACATCTGAATGACTTGGCTTTCATCAAGCTTCTTGTTGATTATAAGAATGTTTATCTCTTCATTTCTCAGACTGCATTGAAAACGATTGACCGACATCACTGGTACCTTAGTGCAGAACTCATTCCTCTGGTAGTCTTTTCTCAACGTGTCTCAGTGGATGAGAAAAACAGCTTTGCTGCTTGCTTGATGCAATTTTATGGAGAAATCATCTGATTATCAGAAAGAAGTAATGTGCATCCGCAGCACAAATGATCTTTCAGCACTTCATAATTTGACGTTAAAGGATTTGTGACCTCGAAATCGCTGCTCTTCTTTAATGCTTCCCACAAATTTTCACATGACTGATGCTTTCACCTGGCAGCAAACTATATCCTTTCAGAAGGCAACAGCAGTGGTCTCTTCCTTGAAAGTTGTCAATGACTGTGCCGAACGGGGAATTGCACTAGCGTCATCATTCAACTCATCTCTCATCAAATCAGAGGAGGAAAAGCAGTACTTGCTCCACATTGTTGAACAGCATCGCAAAGAGTTTCCAAATGGAAAAAAAAAATCAGCTTTGCTGAAGAGATCGCAACTTGAAGACTAAAAACACTTTATAATACATCATTTTATACCTGGCCAAATTTGTATGTAATGCAACTGCCGAATATCATAAAATAAAAGATAACAAGTGCACTGAGGCAGTATTTATAGGATCCCAAATGGTGTTTAATTTGGAATATACAAGTTTTAAATCACAGTGAACCAGAAAACTAAAATGCTCATGATGAGATATCAACTTTATTTTGTTTCCATTATAAAGTGAACCACCCTAATATATATATATATACAGAGAGAGAGAGAGAGAGAGAGAGAGAGAGAGAGAGAGAGAGAGGGGGGGGGGAAGTGGAGGGACTAAATGTTACTTTAAAGAAAGATGAAGGGAGAGTATTATATCCAGATTTTTTTTCTTTTTTACGGACTGGGTCATTTTAAATTCATTTTCATATTTCTGTCCAGACCGTACCAATATGAGAACGTAGACTTATCCAACATCACCATTGACTCAAAGAAACCGGAACCATTCTGTAAGGTCTTGTTTACCAAACTAGAAGGTAACACGTACGTAGGGATGTACCCAGACTGTAACACAGAGGATCACTGGGTGAGTTGAAAATGTGGTTTACAACCCATGTACATGAATGGTATTTCACTTTATAAATAAAGAAGATGCTAATACAATGGTTTAATGGTACATTTACTTGTTTTTAAACAACAAAAAAAAGTTCGAAATTCGTTGGGAATTTTTTTTCTTAGTATTTTGGGGTCAATTTTATAAAAAAACATATCACCTGTAAACCCCCCCCCCCTTCCAGCAAATATTTGATCCATCAGCTTTCATACACCAGTCTAATCGCTTCAATGCCCAGAATAATGTTTAAATTTCCCCATAGTGATTTCCGTTTATATAATCGATCAAGTAGTATCTTCGTTTTTTTTTTTTTGGAATATCATTGAATTATTTACTTTAATATATTTGAGCAAATAATATTTATTGCAAGCAATTTAAAAAAAAAATGCTAATACAATAATCAAAGACACACAATTATCACTAAGTTAATTTTTTGTCTAGTCAACTAAAAAGATATATGTTCATACTATTTAGCAGAGGGAATGAAAAAAATAATATGTCGAAGATATCGCGGTAAATGCAGAGTGAATAAGACAAATATTAAAAACAGTTTTCACTATATGTAAATGATTATTTCTTTTTCACTTACCTACATACTAAAGCTGAAACCGACGTATGGCTTGGTAATCACCTGCAATACATTCAGCGTTATTGTGTGTTCTCTTGTTGATAAGGAATTAATGAGTAAAGTACCATATATATTTTACAGATTCCACGAGTAAGTGTAATTAATGCAATAGTTTCTTACATTCTTTCATATTGACCTTTTGGGTAACAGTTCCCCAGTATAATTAATAAACCAGTTTCTTACAATTTTACAAATATACCTTTTGGAAAAAAAAAGTTATCCATTTTAAGCTGTGTCCACCTTTTAACACTGTCCTTCTTGTTGACCCTAGTAATGACCAAATTGTTATAAAAATTCTTCGCTTTCCACACTGAGCATTATTTTCCCCCATCATTATATATCATTTACTCCTCTATCTCCGCCCTGCTTCTATGTACTGCTCCCCCCATATTAAGTATTATGTTCGGCCAGCTGTCTATAGTTGTATTCAGACCTCCTGCTTATTCTATGTTCTGCTCCAGCTTATTTTGTATTCTCTCTAGCATGTCTAATTTTTATTTCTGTCCCTATATTAATCAATTTCTCTCCTTCTTAACTACTTTATTTTCTATTGCCATTCCTCCATCCCTATTACGTATCTTTCTATACCTGGATAATGGTCATTAAGTATTCTCTATCCACCCATCCTTATTATGTATTTTCTGTCCCGACTGGTCCCTTGCAAATATGTATTTTTTTTTTCATCCCCCTCCTGTTCTGTGTGTGACGCTCATGTAAGGATAATGTGAAATCTCTTAAATCCTATAAACCATCTTATGGGACGGCTTTAATGGTGTCCTCTGTTCACCACCCTCATAGCCGATAGATGGCAATAGCCATGTATGCACCACGGGAGTTATTCCAGGGACTTTAACTATCCCATGAAATATCCCTCGTTCCTTGCCGGATAATGAACCAGGGACATTCAGGTAGACAGTTGAGCGCATTACCACACAGCCAATCGACTGCCCTGCGCCCCATCCTTGTTATGCGTTTTGTCCAACTCCCCAACGATGTTTCCCACTTCCTAGGATTCCTATTCCCCATGTTTCCCACTCCTTATTTTCCCCACTACCTATGTTTCCCACTCCTTATTTTCCACACTCCCTATGTTTCCCACTCCTTATTTTCCACACTCCCTATGTTTCCCACTCCTTATTTTCCACACTCCCTATGTTTCCCACTCCTTATTTTCCACACTCCCTATGTTTCCCACTACCTATTTTTGCCACTCTTTATTTTGCCACTCATTATTTTTGCCACTCCTATGTTTCCCACTCTCTATTTTCACTATGCCCTATGTTTCCCACTCCCCGTTTTCCACTCCCCATGTTTCCCCACCTCTTATTACGTAAACCAAATAAAAAAAAATACTCCCATTATATTTAAAAAAAATTTTTTTCATTTTTTAATGTTTTTTTTTATGTTGTTCTTGCGATAACTTTGAAAGTGGAATTCATAGCATGATTCTTTTTTCAATGCATAATATATAACTATATAATATTTATTATAAATTACATCTGTCAGAAAGACATTTTCAATTTTTTAAACTAGATTTTAAATTTACAAATGTTAATTTAAGCAACATTCATTATCAAAAAAAAAAACTTACAATACTCGAATCAAACAAAGTCTCTCATTGTTTGTTAATAATAATGTTACAATCCTATTGATGGTCAAGTTATTTTATTGTCGAGAAAACACAAGACTGTCACAATTCAAACGAATTGATGTCACTAAAGACATGCACTAAGACAAAAAAAAATTACACCCACTGTTTTGTTCCGATTTGAAAGTACGCTAAGATTCATGTTCAAATGAATCTTAAAATTATGCTGTTTGAGATTAGGGCCATTAAGATATGAAGTTTCTTTATTCTAAACATAACGAACAAAGTACATTTATACTATACATTCGTGTATTTAGTTCAATTATCATATGATTGGGTTCACAATTAAATAATACATTTTCCTTTTTTGTGTTACAGTTATTCTATTCCATCCAAGCTGATAGGAGATTCTTCTAAAATCTGTAAAAACAATTAATTATTAAGAGTTTTAAAACTTATATATACTAAAATCTTTTTTAGAAAAAGTTCGCATGCTCTTTAATGACTTAAACAATAAAATAAGCAATGCAGTATGAATTCAATTCATGAAATATAAAACTTACTGTATACCATTCTCAGTTTTATTGCTCTGTTATTCATTCTTACATTTAGACAAGTCTTGAAATATTTTTCTGAATTATGTAATGGCTTGTCTCACTTTTTTTTTTTTTTACTGTTTGCAGCTTTGCAAGGAGACTTAATGAGCACATAACTATATGTTTTAAAGGAAAACAAATATACTTATAATTAATTAACCTCAACCCCTTCCATACATCAGTTATCTACTTTAGTTAAACCTTTCTAATTGGACAATAAAACAGGTTAAAGAGTAATTTCTCTTGATACCTATAAAGAGTGAGAAAGAGACATTCCCTTGAAGCCAAATTATCAGTTGAGCTTTTTTCTATGCATGCCCATTAAATAGTTGAATAGTGTCATTTCTCTAGCATTTAATAAAACATCTAAAAATAGTCACTGATCTTGATGCCAGTTAAAGAGCTAAAATAGTCACTGCTCTTGATGCATGTTAAAGAGCTAAAGAGTAACTGCTCTTGATGTATGTTATTGAGCTAAAAGAGTCACGGTTCTTGATGCCAGTTAAAGAGGTAAGAGAGTCACAGCTCTTGATGCCAATTAAAGAGCTAAAAGAGTCACGGTTCTTGATGCCAGTTAAAGAGCTAAGAGAGCCGCAGCTCTTGATGCCAGTTAAAGAGCTAAGAGAGTCACAGCTCTTGATGTCAGTTAAAGATCTAGAAGAGTAACGGTTCTTGATGCATGTTAAAGAGCTATTCTAATTAAACAGTTTAGCGTCATTTCTGCTGATTCAAGCCATAACTTGATTAGATACACATTTTTCATGGCTGTACTATTGTCAGGGGTGATTGGGACGGTGCCTTAAGCATTGTTGTTGAGCTCAATAGGCGTGAAACATGTTGTATTTTTAAAGCCCAACGATCCCACAGATACCTGTGTCCGTCGAGATGCCTCTATGCTCATGGCAAGCTCGGATATGGTGAGGTTGCAGAGATGGACTCTGCTAAACTGGCCTACAAGTGGTTGAGTGGCACTTTGGCAGCAAGTCGTCTCCTGAAACTTCAGCAAGACCTGCATGGTGCGGATTACGGGTTCGACTCCTGGCTATTCTCAGCCAACTACAACCCCCTTTGTCCCCCCCCCCCCAACATGGTCTTTGCACTATGGTCTATGTTGCAACCTGTATAAAGATCTGTTTTCGGTTGAGGCATAGGTTTATTAAAGTTTTGGATTACAACTTTGCTTTAATGATCGGATGGCCGAGGGGTTTGGATACTCGTCTGTCGACCTGACAGTCGTAGGTTCGATCCTCTATGAGAACCAAGGGAATTTTACCAGGAGGAAATTTGTGTCAAAGTCATCCCACAAGTCCACCCAGCTTTAAATGGGTAACTGACGTAAGCTGGGGAAGAAAAAGCGGCTGTGCGTTGTGCTAACCACATGATCCCTTCATATGCCGAAGTTATAGAAACATATGCATTCTACACTACATCTACCATGATAACCCCATTAGGGCTAAGGGAAAGGTGTAGATATTGCGACTGTTGACCAAAAGGTCAAGAGTTTGAACCTTATTGAAAACCTCGGGAATTTTTTTCAAGCCCTGGTGAATGTTATCAAGTTCAATGTCATATGTAAATGCATCTAGTTGTGCTAACATTACAATCCTCAATAAACCGTGGTTACTGTTACATATAATGGACAGATGGTCGTGCTGTAAAGAACTCGACTGTCGAACTGATGGTCCCTGATTCGATCTTTGGTGAGAATCAATTGATATTTCAGGTCACGCTGATAGTTCCCGCTATATCTCCCGTGGCGCCTCCGTGACCATTACACTACCGGCTATGGTGGAGATGAAAGAAGGGCACCATAAAAAACCGCCCCATTAGTTATTTATAGGATCTAAGAGATTTCATCTCATCGTTATAGGGACATCACATACACTCACTGAAACAGACGGATTGTACATTTACCCCGATAATCTCTTAAATGCTTAATGGAACTTACCTCTTTTTAGCATTTCATAATACATTAAGTAAATTGCGTGACATTAAGAATAGTTAGAGATGTACACCATTAGTAGCAGAGCCGTCCTTAGGTTCTATGGAGCCCAGTGATTTAAAGCAATACAACACAAGCCAAGACTAGAAAAAAAAATGTTCGCCATTCCCCGTTTCTATGTGGGGTTATATCTAGGACAAATCGGTTCAGGTAAGTCCGGCACTGATAAACAGTTAAGAAATCAATATAAGCAAGATAAGCAATAGGCAGATATAAATGTAGTAAGGTAAATAGCCATGTATAGACTAATATGTTTTACTAGTAGTTGCCCGTTGCATTCGCAACTAAAGGCTTTATCTCAATAACATGTTTAATATGAGAATAATCGTTTAAAAACTGCACGCATACCGGCAGCAAGACCAGAAGCATATAGTTAACAATGTAATATTCACAACTGTCTGATTACTTGTCGCGCTTTTTTTTTTACAAATAGTATAAATTTCAATTAATAAAAGAATTGTACCATCGGGTGCGTAAATTATTATTTAATGTGCTTGTGCAATAATATTATCAAATTACTGTCTTCTTAAATAGGAACTATTAACACAGTTTAAACAGGGTTAAAACCCTACTATATATATAAACCGCCATTTTGTTCGTCACATGCGCAGCCGACTTCCGTATCATGGATTGACCCGGGGTGACCCAGTGACGTGAAAAGACGTCATAGAGGATATCCCAAGTGCAGAATTATTTATAGCGACATCCCCTTCTGCTGCACGCACGCCAAGATAATAGGAATATTAGTGGGAACCCAAAGACCAACAAATAAAAAATCTAAATGTGTGTAGACAATCCAATTTGTCTAATAGACCAATGTACATTCAGTCAGTTGAATTGTTGAATACAATAAAAGAATAATATACTTTAAGCTGTGTAGTCCTTGTAAGGATCAGATGTTAAACTTTAAGAGACTATATTCCAGTATGGGACGTTTTTAATCTTTCATACGCACCCAAACTGTTTATGCATGGGTGACAAGTAAGGACATTTTGCCATGGCTTGAAAAATTAATTTCATTATCACCGAAGATCGAAGTTGTAACCAATCAAGTGGACATTTTTGCGCCTCTTCACATGTTGTGTGACCATCTGGACGATCCACAAATTCAAACCGTAGGGAAAAATACGGCCCACCGAACAGTTTAATTCAACCCGCGACTCGCCACTTATTTCTTGATGTAGCACTGCACTAGACTCTGATGTTATGGCGTGTAGCACTGCACTAGCCTTCTATGTTATGGCGTGTAGCACTGCACTAGACTGATGTTATGGCGTGTAGCACTGCACTAGACTCTGATGTTATGACGTGTAGCACTGCACTAGCCTCCTATGTTATGTCGTGTAGCACTGCAATAGACTCTGATGTTATGTCGTGTAGCACTGCACTAGACTGTGATGTTATGTCGTGTAGCACTGCAATAGACTCTGATGTTATGACGTGTAGCACTGCACTAGCCTCCTATGTTATGTAGTGTAGCACTGCAATAGACTCTGATGTTATGTCGTGTAGCACTGCACTAGCCTCCTATGTTATGTCGTGTAGCACTGCACTAGCCTCCTATGTTATGTCGTGTAGCACTGCACTAGCCTCCTATGTTATGTCGTATAGCACTGCACTAGCCTCCTATGTTATGTCGTGTAGCACTGCACTAGCCTCCTATGTTATGTCGTGTAGCACTGCACTAGCCTCCTATGTTATGTCGTGTAGCACTGCACTAGCCTCCTATGTTATGACGTGTTGCACTGCACTAGCCTCCTATGTTATGTCGTGTAGCACTGCACTAGCCTCCTATGTTATGTCGTATAGCACTGCACTAGCCTCCTATGTTATGTCGTGTAGCACTGCACTAGCCTCCTATGTTATGTCGTGTAGCACTGCACTAGCCTCCTATGTTATGTCGTGTAGCACTGCACTAGCCTCCTATGTTATGACGTGTTGCACTGCACTAGCCTCCTATGTTATGTCGTGTAGCACTGCACTAGCCTCCTATGTTATGTCGTGTAGCACTGCACTAGCCTCCTATGTTATGTCGTGTAGCACTGCACTAGCCTCCTATGTTATGTCGTGTAGCACTGAAATAGACTCTGATGTTATGTCGTGTAGCACTGCACTAGCCTCCTATGTTATGTCGTGTAGCACTGCAATAGACGTTATAACGTTTACGTTTAATTTACATTTCAAAACTGTATCCATATGCCCTTGTCCGTCCCACATGTCAAATGTAGGAACCCAGTGTGGCACACGACTAAAACGTTTGCCTACCCTCGTGCTAGACGGAGGTACTTTTTCCTACAAGTCAGCTGCTCGTTTCGTTAGATCCTGCCGTCGGACTATTTCCGCGCCTCACAGACATACAGGAGTGATGTGGCTTCTATGCAGTGTTCACGTATACATATTTTAATATATTTATGCTTGAAAGGTCAAACCACTTTACATCAGCTCGCGACCTGTTGTGTGTCATATCCCTTTATTTTTTAGAACCACTACTATTATAAAGAATTAAACTGTTTAATATTCCATTATTTGTTAGTCAAGGAATAAGTTGACAGGGGAAATAAACCTTTTTTTTTTCAAAGAACCTAAAGAAAGCACTGTATTACATTTCTGCTCTCCCTTTTCATACAATGTCTAGGTTTGTCAATTTAGTAAACAATCATTTTCATGATTCTTTTATAAATATTTTATACTCAACATGTCTATTATTTAATTTAACAATCAAAATCATTTAAATTTTACTGTCCATTATAATTATCATTTTATACACATTATGAGACCATAATTACTCTTTTTCAAAAGCAAATCTTCAACTATTATTTTAAAAATCTAAAACTAAATTGTAAAGAAATGGAAACCAAAATACTTGCACACATAAGACTGAATTTTGTAAATGGCTTCGTCTACGCCTAACTGGGTAGGTAATCTGAGGATTAAGTTGGTCCTAATATAGTAAATCTACCTCTCTCTCTCTTTGAACTCTCTCAGTAATCTGCGGGCTGAGACTTAGTCTCTTAGAGCCCGTGAGATCAGACTTGCTGTGTCTCTCAACATCTGGAGACTGCCATGGAGCCCGATGACCAGCAAGCCTCCGGACTGGTCCACCCTGTGGTCCGCCAGTCCGGGACACTCGAAAAGCAAATGATCCACGGTTTCCTCCACTTCCCTGCAGTGTCTGCAAAGGGTGTCGACATTGGGCCTCAACCTCCCAAAGTATGCGCCAATAGGACAGTGCCCAGTACGGAACTGGGCAATTAGCGCCTGCTCGACACGCCTGAGCTTCCACCACTGGTCAGTTTTGGACGGCCGCTCCAGAAACTTTCGGACGTTAACTCCGTTCACCCCATGAGCCCAGCCCGAGAACCACTACGATTGTCCAAAGAGGCAGATCATGGAACGTGCTGCCTCAAATGAGCTCTTTCTTGCACTCACGGGCAGCACTTGGGAATCTGTCGACTGGACTATTGCCTTGGCAATGCCGTCTGCCCTTTCATTTCCGGGCACGTCCGCATGCCCGGGAACCCATTGAAGGGTCACATGCACGTGGTGTTGGGACACAAGACCCTGTATTGCCATCAGCATGGCTTCCAGCAGAAGCGGCCATTCCCCTGTCCCTTTTACAGCTTGGAGAACAGAGAGCGCGTCAGTGAGAATGACAATGTCCAGAGCAGGCAAAGTACCCTCACCAATTAACTCTCCTATGTGGTCCACTGCCTCAGTAATGGCTGTCATCTCTGCCTCGTAAGCACAGAGCGACCCACATAGGCCAGCATGGTCTTTCACAAAGCCAGTTTGTGGGAGAGTGATGTGGACCCCAAACGAGGCGCTTGTCCGGCCGTCTCTACTGGATACAGAGGCATCAGTATAGGCCAGTATAGCGTTCCCTGAATAGGTTCCAATCATCTCCATAGCCACATCCGTGATGGTTCGGCGATCCTTTGCGTTCCCAGCATTAGTTTCGACCAGGGTCGTGCGTAACTCGGGCATGTAGAGAGCCTCGCCAGGAGGGACCCTAGAGACTGTCTCTAGCATTAGGCGGTCAGTCGGCAGCTTGATCTCGGCGGCAAGTCTCACTGCGTGGTGCATAAAAGACTGCATCGAGAGCCGCTTCCTTTCCACCCAGCCATCGACCATCTCCCTTAGGACAGAGGTCTCCTCCTGCCGCTTAAACCGCTCATACGCGGTTATAACGGCCTGCTCTCTACGGATACCCAGAGGTGGCACATTTGCCATGATTTCCACCGCTGCTGTGGGTGCCGTTCGGAAAGTGCCTGTGATCAGCCGGAGAGCCTGGTTTTGTACAACATCTAGGGCCTCTAAAGAGGACTTAGACCCATAGACCTGCACCACCTGGCTGTAATCTATCTGAGACCTTACTGCACCCATGTACAGTGACCTCAGGACATCTGCTCGAGCCCCCCAGGACGTGCTCGCCAACTTCTTGACAGTATTCAGTCTATCAGAGGCGCATCGGGCAACCTCCGAAAGATGTGTGCAGAGAGTAAGCTTTCTGTCAAGTGTAACTCCCAGGTACTTGGGCTTAGGTTCCAGAGCAAGAACCTCACCCTCTACCTCCAGTCTAAATGGTTCCTTAAGGATACTCGTGCCCATAGTAAACAGCGAGTAGACGGTCTTCGAGACGTTAATCTCTAGCCCCCACATCCTAGTATAACAGCCGACCGTAGTCAGGTCCTTCTGGAGTGCTCTCTCAAGGACTGAGGCACTCTTTCCGGTCTTCCAGATCGCTAAATCGTCGGCATACAGTAGGCTTTTACAACCCAGAAACTCAGGCAGGTCATTGATGAAAGCTAGGAACAATGTACAACTGAGGGCCGAGCCCTGTGGGAGACCCTGTTCGAGGGTCCGTTTCCTCGACACGCTGCTCCCAACGCGTGTCGTGATAGTACGATTACTGAGGAAACTGCGTAACCAAATGTACATCTCAGCGGTGACACCCAACCGCTGTAGCTTCAACAATAGTCCTGGACGCCAGACTCGATCGTAAGCCTGCCTGAGATCTAGGAAAACTACCGCCGTTGACTCAGCTTTCTGAAAGCCGTCGGCTATTTCTTGGACGAGGAGCGTGACCATGTCCATCGCACTCTTACCCCGCCGAAAGCCTCCTTGCTTTGGGGTAATGAGCCCTTTTTCCTCTAAGAACCACATCAACCTTCGGTTGACCATGCGTTCTGCTACTTTCCCAACACATGAAGTGAGGGAGATAGGACGGTAGCTTTCTGCTTGGTCAGTCTTTTTCCCTTTTTTAAGTACCGGCACTATGACAGCCTCCCTCCACCTCTGAGGGAGTTCTCCTGTCAACCACGTGCGATTGACAAACTGGAGAAGCTTTGCTTGTCCCGCTGCCCCGAGGTGTGTGATCATCTCATTACTGATCAAGTCACTGCCTGGGGCCTTTCTCATGCGACACTTCCTGACTGCGTATGCCAGTTCATTGGCAGAGAATGGGGCTCTGAACGTGTCTCGATTTTCCGTGCCAAACTCAGCCTTCTCTTTGACTCGTCGGACTTTATCCAGTGCCTTGGACAGTGTACTCTTCTTACTCGACTTGCTGACCTCTGCAAAGTGCTTGTTAAGCACTTCGGCCTTCTTGCTATCGCTAGCCGTCAGGCCTGAGTCCGTTTGCAACGGGGCGCCAGTTCTGATCGTCCCAGCCTGGGTCAAGTCTTTCAGTAATTTCCACGTCTTTTGGCTCTCCCTTAGATCCAACTTCTCGCATGTATCAGTCCATTTCTGCTTTTTGGCCTCAGCAGACGCCCTTTTTACTTGCTCAGTTAGTTTATTGTACTCACGGCGCGCCTCAGCCGTTTTCAATCGACAAGCTTTCTTACGAGCGGCTTGTCTTTGCCGAACTAACCTTGCAAGGGCTGTAGTCCAAAATGGTCTGAACTTACGTTTCGGAAGGCTCTTTGGGATCGTCCTACGTGCGGCACCTAAGATCGCTTCAGTGATCTCCTTGTAAGCAACGTCGACTGTTCCACACTCGGTATCTACCCTCTCCAAGGCAGCGTCAGCTGCAGCCTTGAAGGCGTCCCAATTTGCTTTTGAATAAACCCAGCACCTGTGCTTAGCTCCTGGGTTTCTCTCGGGTGGAGGAATATCCACTGAGACGAGAACGGGTTTATGATCACTACCGATGCAATCTAGCACGCGGAAAGAGGTGTTACAGGCCAGGTCAGCCGAGACGAGTGTTAAGTCGGGTCTCGTTTCGCTCCCACTCGCACCGTGCAGCAAGGTGGGTACAGACTCATGGTCCTGCAACCTAACTAAATTTGTAATATTACAAATCTCCTCAATCCTCCGGCCAGCCGCATCAGTGCGTTCATAACCCCATGCCGGAGACATGGCGTTGAAATCACCACATACGAAGGTGCCAAGCAGAGTATCCTCAGCTGTTATTAGACTGAGCTCCGTCTTGGGGGGATTGTACACGTTGACACAATGGTACTTCCTCCCATCCTTATAAACATCCACCGCAAGCGTATCCGTTTTTCCGCGTGGACCGTGGGCGCTGCTCGGCTGAGCATTTAGCGTATTTCTGACCAGGGTCACCAATCCCCTGCAGTTCTTACACCCACAACGGAAGCACGAATAGCCAGTGATGTGGACCGTCCTAAGTCCAAGGATGCACTCTTGTAACATTGCAACATCCACGTCATTCTCGTTCAAAAGCTTTGCGACTTCTAGGCTCTTGGGGATGAGACCCCGGACATTCAGGTGGACAATCCTGAATTGAGCCTTACCAGAGCGTTTCCCAAGTCTTCGCTTGTCAGTTGTGGTGCCGGCCACCTCAGGCGGGGAGCTTTCGGCTACACCCGGAAACAGTGACCTGCTCTCCTCAACTTTCGGCTTCCCGCTGACAGAGCAATCAGCGTTTATCGCCGAGGGCTGGGCTTGACAGTTCCCAGTCGCTTTTGTCTCGCCGGGCACCATAGGCGGGGAGCTTTCGGCTACACCCGTTGGCAGTGCCCTGCCTATGTCAGTCTTGGTGCCGGCCACCTCAGGCGGGGAGCTTTCGGCTACACCCGGTAACAGTGACCTGCGGTCCATGACTTTCGGCTTCCCGCTGACAGAGCAATCAGCGTTTATCGCCGAGGGCTGGGCTTGACAGTTCCCAGTCTCTTTCGTCGCGCAGGGTACCATCGGTGGGGTTCGGCGAGTAGCCTCTCCCCTCTCTGTCACCCTGCCAGAGTCGATTTCCGTGCTGTCGGGGTGCACCTCGGGGGTGCGCACAGTGACTGGGTTGCCCTTGGTAGGGTTCCCCAGGGGTAGAGGCCGACAACCTTCCGCCCTGCATCTCATTCTCCCGCCGGGTACCAGCGGCGGAGCAAGCCATCTATCCAGCCCCGTTAGCGGTACCCTGCTGGTCGTTACGATCGGTTTTCCGCTGGAAGAGCAGCCAGCGTTACCCGAGGACTGGGCTCGACCTGCCACAGCCACTTTTGGGGGTCTGCCTCCCCCTCGTCTCCGCGTGGTCGTACGTTCTGGTTTCGTGCCGACAGAGCAGTCATCACTAGCCAGGGACCGGGCTCGACCTGCCACAGCCTCTTGTGAGGGTGTGCGAATTCCCTCGCAGCGCCGTTCAGCGGTCACTCGTGCCTGGGTCAAGTTGACAGAGCAATCAACCGTTCCCATGTTGGCCTTCACCTGTGATGGGACGCGACTCCCATCTGTTCGCTTATCCAGTAAACCAGACGGTGGACACTCAGTGCCTTCGATCCGTCTTAGTGGTTCTCGAGCTGAGCCGAAAGTAACCTTTTTTGCGGTGCCAGACCTTTCAGCCGAAGTCGTGGCACCGGGGCGAGTAGGCGAACTTTTTTCGATGGTGGCCCTACCGCCCCCTAACCATCCATCGAGGCATGTTTGGGTGCTGCCCAGACCCGCTTTATTCCTTTTCTTGTCCTTTTCCATTTGCTTTTCGGGTGCCCCAGGGAGGGGCGGGTTGGGTGGTCTGACAAGTAAGCAGAGCAGCTCAGTTGCCTCCCTTGCCTCGACCCAGGTTAAACCAGTGCCGGGGCGTGCCTACCGCCGGACATGTCTGATCTCTCGGAATGAGAGTGGGTTGGCGTACCTTTTTCCTCGAAACCCCGATCTGCCATCGAGGGGCTGGCTCCGTGCAATACCAGCGTTCGGTCACAGTATCGAGTACACCAGGGTTCACTTCCCGCGCTCGTCCTGCAGCGGGGGAGCGTTTAGCAGTTCCCTTGCGGGCTTCCCACCACCATTCACCTAAGAGCGTTCAGGTGCCCTCCAGAGCGGGGTGGGCTGGTGGCGTAGGTAGCGGCATTACCTAAGAGACACTTTTAGATTTCGCGTTGTTCCCAGAGCAGGGAGCCTCCCAGAGCAGGGAGGCCCAACGTTACTTTCTATTTGGATCACCAATTAACGGTCAATTTTGACAGTCTTTATTGTCTTCTGTCAGACATGAGGTCGGCCTGCACCTAGGGATGGCCTCAGCCTCCATAGTGCCGGCCGGGTGTGGGTCTCAGGAAGTATCCTTCAGACGAACAGCGACACGCTGAGCGCCACGCGTACTGTAGAGGTCCGATGCGATTGACCCACGTCAGAGACGATGCCGCCATGTTTCGTTTTGCAAGCCCTTACCCATTCCTAGGGTTTGGGTTTTTCGAGACTAGTAGTCGAGGGTTCCGTGCCGTGCGGATTTCGTTTTTACGTAACCTTCACTTTCAGTGCCATGTTATGGTCCGAAACGGCTCAAGGCCCCCCAAGAGCAGAGGGTCGTGAAACCGCATCTCAAGAGTCCTCGCGTTCCAGTACTGGGAAGCCGGGAGTACCGGCCACGCACAGTCGTGGTACGCTTTTCGCAGTTATGCACTTTCGTGCTCCCAGATTAGCCGTTAGCCCAGAGCAAAGGCTACCGTTGTCCGCCCGGACCGCTAGGAGGTTCTGGGTTTTAAGGGCCACCTGGGGAAAGTTGTCGAGAGCAACACATCCCAGCCAAGACACACTGGGCTTAGCGTCTCCAGCCCCACGCCTTATGGCCGGTGCAAGTAAAGTTCACAACCGACGGCATGCATGAGGAGAGCTGACACTAAGGCTCTACCTGGGGAAAGTTGCCGAGAGCAACACATCCCAGCCAAGACATTAAGGCACAGGCGTCTCCAGCCCACATGCACTAAGACCATTGGCAAGTAAAGTTCACCATTGGCAACATGCACGGGGAGGGTTCCGACGCTCTAGCGCCATCCATTTTCAGGGCTGGTTGATTCGGCAGGTGAGTTGTTACACACTCCTTAGCGGATTCCGACTTCCATGGCCACCGTCCTGCTGTCTAAATCAACCAACACCTTTTATGGTGTCTGATGAGCGTCTTCGTTTGGCACCTTAACCGGGCAGTAAATCTACCTAGCCCTTATCAACCGTTGGGCCAGATGAAGTCAGCCCCGTAGCGTGAAAATTCTACAGCCAGGGGACAGGCATTCTACAGCATGGGCCAGGCAATAGCAGAGGGGGTTCAGGTAATACATTTTAATAAGTAGAGCTAATAAGCAGAGGGGGCCAGACAAAACACAGGTGGGGCGGCCCCCTTGCCCTTCCACCCGCACTCTACGGGCCTGGATGAAGTGTATAATTCTTTTGTCGCTATAACCACGGCATATGAAGGGATAGTGTGGTTAACACAATCTTGACCTTGACAACTTAAGTCAGGTACCCAATTAAAAATACCCCATCGTTTCTCATGGAGGATCGAACCGGGACTCTCAGGTTGATAGTCAAGCACTCTACACAATTCGGCCTTCCGTCAATGCTGGATCTATTGAAGATACTTGTAGAAGGTGTATTAATTCAGACAACACAAATCACAAAGTTAACTCCAGTGAAGTAACATCAAATAATCATTTAATACTTGAACATAAACTGACATAAAGGTAGAATCAGGAGGAGTACAATAGCAAACTGTAAATATGCATCCATCTACATAGATGCCCAAAGCTAGACTAACCATAAAACAAAGCATGTGCTCCCAACTGTCGGTTAATATACGTCATTTGTACCAAATGACGTATACACTAAAGCTCCCAATATTTACACTCAAGATGGCGGAATGACACCATAGATACTGCGGTGGGCGGAGCCTAGCGAATTGCGTCATCAAACTTAGACTATATTATTTCTCCACTTTTCTCCCCTCTACCTAAGCATGATGTAATCATGTAAAACCCAATACTAATACCGACAAAAGGAAGCCACATGAAACAAAGTTCAATCATAGAACATATCCAAATCATCATAACAACAAAATAAATTATCCAATGATTAATCAAATCAATATTGCATGGAAGCATAAATCAATACATGCAAACAATATAATAAATATCATCAATTATATATGCATAACATATTGAATTAAATTCAAATTTCTCATCATTTTTCTTTTTCGTCACTGATATTTATTATTTTATTATCTTTTTTTTTCTATGTGACTTGTTTACTTTTTTTTTTGTATGTCACTAGTTATTCTTCATTTTTTTTTCAGTGACTTCTCTTTTTTTTTATCATTATCATCAATTATTATTAAATATCATTATGTCATCATATAAACATATACGTGCAAACATGTCATCATATAAACATATAATACATGTAACATAGACATTATGGTACACAGGATTTCTACTGCCAGGACATAGGTTTGTTGAGAACTTAAGCTCATTTCAAATGCAACGTGATAACTTGTCAGCAATAACGTTCTCTTTACCAGGTATAGCTTGGACGATAAAATTAAAATCCTGCAGGAGTGACCATCTGGCTACTTTATTATTCCCTAGCTTTTTGGAATTTATAAATGCCAGCGGCGCATGGTCAGTCCGAAGAATAAATTGGGCACCTAACAGATACCTTGCCAATTTTGTAATGCACCATGTGATGGCTAATCCCTCCCTCTCTATTGTGGCATATCTTGTCTCTGGTGAGGTCAATTTACGACTGACATATAGCACTGGGTGTAACACACCATTGTGGCTCTGTAACAGGGCCCCCCCCAATCGCAACGGCCGAGGCATCTGTGGCCAGAACGAATTGTTTACTTATGTCAGGTAACTTTAATATGGGCCCCTGAGCGAAGGCGGTTTTAATAATCTCCAGGGCCCGTTGACATTCATCAGACCAGATGATTTTATTTGGCTCTCCCTTTTTAGTTAGATTAGACAGAGGTTCCATTATATGAGCGAAATTCGGAATAAACTTCCGATAGAAATTGCATAAGCCCAAAAGACTGCGCACCTGTTTCTTTGATGACGGTTTTCCAATATTTAATATCTTTGACACTGATTCACCTATGGGTTTTATTATATTATTTCCCACTTTATGTCCTAGGAAAGTTACTTCCGTCAGTCCTATCTCTACCTTAGTCGGTCTCACGGTTAAATTATGTCTCTTTAAAACTGTAAAAATTTCTCTTAAACTCCTAACATGTTTATCCCAGTCCTCATGAAAAATACAAATGTCATCTAGGTAGCAAACAGTGTCTTGTCTATGGGAAAATAATTTGGCCATCATCCTATTGAAGGTGGCTGGTGCATTTACAAGCCCAAAACTCATGAAATTCCATTGGAACAACCCAAATGGAGTTATAAATGCAGTCAATGGTTTGGCTTCAGGGGTCAGTGGTATTTGCCAATACCCTCTTGCTAAATCCAGTTTAGAAAAATGTTTAGCTCTGGCTAGCCTGGTCATTAACTCCTCAGGATTGGGCATGGGATACGAGTCCATAATGGTTATTTTATTTAACTGTCTATAATCTACACACAGTCTGATGTCACCTGTCTTTTTCTTAACTAACACTATGGGAGCTGCATATGGTGACTCTGATGGTTCTATGACACCCTGTTTCTGTAACCCTTCTAACTCTTTCTTGATATAGTCGCGGTGATGTAATGAGAGGGTGTATGATCTCAGACGGATAACCTTGTTTTCTGACAGCTTTATGTCATGTTGTATTATATCAGTTTTACCCGGTCTATCAGAAAAAATATCTGTAAAGTCACCCAAAAGTGTCTTAAAACTAACCACTTTGTCATGAGTTAGGTTATTTAATGCTATATCCTCCCATGTTTCCTTGTTTCCAGCCTCAGGTCCCTCACATGTCTGAATGTCAGCGTCAGGTACATCTTCCTCCCTTAACATGAAACAATTCTGAACCTGTCTCTCAGCGGTCTGAACTAATTCAATTGGTCTATTATAGTATACTTTCAACATGTTTATATGAAAGACCTTTAACCTATTTCTAATTTTAATTTCATAATCCACGTCTGTCACCTTTCTAGTAACCTTAAAAGGTCATTGCCACTTAATAAATAATCTATTGGTCTTGTCAGGTAATAAAACAAGTACATCCTCACCTGGCCTAATATGTCTGAGTTTCCTGTCCCTATTAACCCTCAATAATGTACTTTTATTTTTGGTTAAAACATTTGATCTAGCCACATCACAGGCCTTTATCAGTCTCTGTCTTGTATCAATCACTAGCTCATAGGCAGTTCTTACGTCAGGGGATAAATCTTTCCTTATCATTAAGTCCTTCAGTAAAGACAGTGGACCCCTTGGATTCGCACCGTACACCATTTCAAAAGGTGAAAATCCTGTTGTTTCCTGTGGAATTTCCCTATACGCAAACAACACACAGGGTAACATGAGATCCCAGTCTCCCGGATTGTCATCAGACACTTTACTGATCATTTTTTTTATACTGCCGTTCAGTCGCTCACAAATTCCATTACTTTGGGGATGGTATGGCGATGTAAAGATTTGTTTGATCCCCAATACAGCGGTAAAATGGTTGGTTAATTCAGATACAAACTGAGTACCTCTGTCAGATAAAATAACATCTGGGAAGCCTGTCCTACAAAAAATAGTCATTAGTGCCTGTGCTATGTCCTCAGCCCTTATGAATTTAAGGGGCACCGCCTCTGGCCATCTGGAACATACATCCACCACCGTTAAGATAAAGCGATGCCCTCTATTGGACAGCACTGGCATAGGTCCCATTATATCAATAGCTAATTTTGTGAACGGTCTGTCAACTACATCGGTTGTTTGTAATGGGGTTTCCCCCCTGGTACATTTGGGCCCCTTTGATTGACACAGGTCACACGTCCTAACATATCTCTTTACGTCTCTGGTAACCCCGGGCCAAAAGAATTTTCCTAAGATCCTATACTTGGTTCTAGTAACCCCCAAATGACCCGCTAAAGGTGAATCGTGGGCTGTCCTAAGAACTAATTTCCTATACTTCATTGGGACTATAAGTTGATTCACCGTTTTATTCATGTACTGTGTCTTTCTAACCCAAACACCTTTTTCTAACTGAATGGTTTCCCTATCTCTAAATGATTTTTTAGCCCGGTTGATTAATTTTGATAATGACACGTCATTATGCTGTTCGGTAAAAAAGTTCTCTCCATCTATGATGAGCCTGTCAGACATCTCACCCACAGGAATGTCACTAGATTTAACATTGTCAGTCATGTGTGGATTAGGAAAGTTGACTACATTCTGTTCCCTTTGTATACTTTTTACTTCCTGAGTATTAATTAAGCAGTTATCTGTACTACTAATTGATGACTGATTATGGAGGTTTTCCTCTTTAGCCTGAGCCCTTGTCACAGCATTACAGCTTCTAGTAGGATCATTAATTTTTTCCCATTTATCCAATTCTGTGGGATCACACTCTATTACGCCCTCAATATTGCCCACCAATACATCGTAAGTTGGTTTGTCGATGACTAATGCTTCAACTAGCCCTGTGTAAAATGGACTCCTAAGATTAATGGTGGCTATGGGTAACTCATGTACCGTCCCATCAAATGACGCACATAGACCCATTCTTCCCGTGAATTCACTATCTTTCACCAATGATCTACGGACACACACGCACGTTGCCCCAGTGTCACGTAGCACCTTCACAGGTACATCACCCACGAACCCAGGGTAAAAATGTAAACCATTACCTCCCCCCTGAACTAACATTGCCTGTTGTACCCTATCTTTTTGTCTCTGTCTGGTCTTATCCATGGTTCTGGTCTGTTGTCCTTTTCTCCCCTGACTATTTCCCCGGGACCAAGTGCAGTTCCTAGCATAATGTCCCCTCCCGTTACACAGATACTATAAACTATCACTACCTGCATTTCCCCTTTTGCAGTCTCGCGATCTATGTCCGGCTCTCCCACATGAGAAACATAATTTGTCCCCGTCATGTCGGTCACTGGATCTATTCCTGTTCCCAGGACTTAAGCTACGGCCACGGTTAGGATATGGTAAAGCTTTAGCAAAGCACAGCACATCCTGGTTATGGTCTGGTTCTAACTTAGATATGGGTTTTTCTGGATGTGTAGACCTATACTTTCTCAATAAATCAGTGACATCTTCTAAAGTTGTTGGCCCCTTTTCTTTCAAGAATGCCACTAAATCTTTATGGCACACATTAATTGCTCTATCTACTAAAATCAGTTCCCTTAAACCATGATAATCTTGTTTCGCCCCAGACAGAGCCACCCATCTATCAAAAAACAAACTAAGGTTGGTGATAAATAAATTGGGGTCTTCCTCTCGTGATGGGCGAATATTATTAAATTTTTCCCTGTAACCATCACATGTGTTACCATAAATCTTCATTAATGATTCTTTCACAACATCATAATTTTTTATCTCATTTTCACTTAGTTTCAAACATACATCCAGGGCTTTGCCTCTTATGAATCCTAAAATTGACGCGGCCCATGTATTTTTCGGCATACCCGCACTAGTAGCTAGCATTTCAAACCTAGACAAGTATGTGTCCATACTGTCAACGCCCTCTGTAAAATAAGGTAATTTAAGTGATGTGGTCACTCTATCACATGCTCCGTTAACTCCGGGGTTAGCTGACTGTCTATTGTTCTCAGACTCTAAGCGCGCCCTTTCGTTCGCGATTTCTTCCTTCCTCATTTCCCGTTCTGCGGCTCTTTCTTCCCTCTCTCTCTGTTCCTTTTCCTTTCTTTCTTCCCTCTCTCTCTGTTCCTTTCTTTCTTCCCTCTCTCTCTGTTCCTTTCTTTCTTCCCTCTCTCTCTCTGTTCCTTTTCCTTTCTTTCTTCCCTCTCTCTCTGTTTTTCTTCCATCTCTTTCTTTTCCTTTTCTTCTACCCAGGTTTTCAATTCTTGGCCTGTATGGCCAAGTGATTTACCTGCTTCAACAATATTTAAAATTGATGACATGGCAGTAACCAAAACCAATTATAACTAATAAATGAAAATGTTTGATACTATATATCATACACAAAAAATATTCTATTATGTCATCAACATACAAGTAATAACAAAATAAATACAATAAACCAGCAAATTAAATGTTTTGGCTGCTCAGGGTGGACCCTATTTAACCTCTACTGTATTAAATACAGAATTCCACCAAGAACAACAAACAAATAATTACACCAGATTTCAATATTCTAGTAATAAATATATATATATATATAACAAAAATATGCCAACTTACATATAAAGAAATACACAATAGTAAATTCTGTTCCTTGACTTCGATGGTTGATCCTCGGTGATCCCGGTCCGCGATGTTCGATGTGGGGTTGACTAACACACGGGTTGATCCTTGGTGATCCCTGTCCGCGATGTTCGATGATCCTTGGTTGATCCTCGGTGATCCTATGGTGGGGTCCTCTGACGATGAGGAGGTGATTCCCAGCCACACGGTAACGTCGGCCCCGTCAGTACACAGCAACTCTGGCCACTTTAAGCAGTAAAGTTGGCCACTTCAGCAACAGTAGGGTTGGCCTCTTCAGCAAACAGTAGGGTTGGCCTCTTCAGTAGCAGCAAGGTAGGTCTCTTCAGCAGACGGCAGGGTTGGCCACCTCAGCAAACAGTAACGTTGTTCACTTCAACAAACAATAGGGTTGGCCACTTCAGCAAACAGTAACGTCGGCCACTTCAGCAAACAATAGGGTTGGCCACTTCAGCAAACAGTAACGTTGGCCACTTCAGCAAACAGTAACGTTGGCCACTTCAGCAAACAATAGGGTTGGCCACTTCAGCAAACAGTAACGTTGGCCATTTCAGCAAACAATAGGGTTGGCCACTTCAGTAAACAGTAAAGTTGGCCACTTCAGCAAACAGTAACGTTGGCCACTTCAGCAAACAGTAAAGTTGGTCACTTCAGCAAACAGTAACGTTGGCCACTTCAGCAACAATAGAGTTGGCCACTTCAGTAAACAACAACGCTGGCCACTTCAGAACACAGTTTTCACGGCGCACACCCAGGGTGGTGGCCGCCACGTAATTCACCGATGAATACTTAACCGGTAATTACAACGAGTCTTAATGTACTCACTCCGCTGCTCCTGAATCCAGCTCAGTCAGTTCGACGTCGGAGGTGCCAAATATATGTTACGGGTCCTTATAGTGAAGATACTTGTAGAAGGTGTATTAATTCAGACAACACAAATCACAAAGTTAACTCCAGTGAAGTAACATCAAACAATCATTTAATACTTGAACATAAACTGACATAAAGGTAGAATCAGGAGGAGTACAATAGCAAACTGTAAATATGCATCCATCTACATAGACGCCCAAAGCTAGACTAACTATACAACAAAACATGTGCTCCCAACTGTCGGTTAATATACGTCATTTGTACCAAATGACGTATACACTAAAGCTCCCAATATTTACACTCAAGATGGCGGAATGACGCCATAGATACTGCGGTGGGCGGAGCCTAGCGAATTGCGTCATCAGACTTAGACTATATTATTTCTCCACAGACAATATTCTTTATTCCCCCGTGGACTTCTTGTTTACTATTCAAATTTGAAAGGGCGGAATGCCACGTGCACAAGTGGGCGTTAACCTATAAACATTAGCACACATCTAGTAACACGGTCTAAATAAATGATTGAATCAATCAACGACACAACTGAGATTAGCAAAGTCAACACGAATGAAGTCATAATTATGTCAAATACTTTTCAGTTACAAGTTATTATATTGGCCCTGTTTAATAAATCTTATTATAAGTACCGTGAATTAAAAAAAAATGTTCAACGTGCTTGGTGTTATGTGTAAATTTATTTGAAAAAGTATTGATTACAATATTTTAAGAAAAATAATGTTATATATTTAGGAAAGTCAGAACTGTTATTTTTGAAATCTAATTAGTAGTAGATGTTTAACTTAAGTATAACTGTCTATTTTATTTTGAGAAACGTATCTGCAATCCTCAAATTCCTGTCTTCCCTACGAATGCGTTCCACTGATGATGTAGTGTAACACCCATGGGGTAATGCATAGAATTAGAAGACACTCAATGTATATACCGAAACTATAATTCTAGTCTACGTGGAAAATTTCAACGGTAAAGATATGGGGACCAAAGATCAGACGTTATCAGAGCTAAGAGACTTCCTTGTTTCAAACATTTTTCCCCCGTCTGTTATCAACAATTTATGAGCTCTCACCTGTTGATACGTCATACAATGTTGCTAACTTATTAACTTTACCAAAAAAAAAAAACTACTAGACTTAGGTCTAGTGAAATTATAAATTTCACGTTAACACGCAAGAAACATTCATAAGATAACATGTTTAGTTGAGATATAATAATTCTTAACAGTTTTACAGTGGGATAAATGTATTATGAAGCGACATTTATTGTTAAGCAATCTTACATCAGTGATAAATAACGTTTGATAATTGTTGTTGGAAATCATTAATTTCATGTCAAACACAGTAAGTATAACTAGTTATTGTTTATTTTTAAATTTCCTTTACAGTATTTAGACCTGGTGCATTGAATTTCGTTTTTATTTATTCACAACTTTAATAAAAAATCATATTCAGTTAAATTAACTATAGTATAGTACTTGTAAAAAAAAACACTTTCTTATATAGTACTAGGATAGAGCTGTCATTAACAAAACTGTTTGCACCAGGACTTAACATTTTGTCATGAAGATCCAGGTTGTACTAATAATTACATTTTATTTAGATGATAATTGAGCTATTTATATACAGAAATATATGTTAAATGGTACATTCAATGAGGTCATTTTTATATGTGGGCTTATATCAAAGTAAGAGAAGCCAAATTATCCAAAATCATGGAGACGGTTTATAAAACGAAGACAATTTTAAAACAGAGTTGAATCTGTATTGTTTATAAAAGAAAGGTGATGCAAAAGCTTGAAAGCTACAACAAGTAGTAATGAATATTTAAGATGACGGATTCTTTTGAAATGGAAATCAGAATGTTCATTTAGAAATCCATTAAGGTTTATGTGGGTGGCTTGAACAAATATGTCCTTTGGCTTACCTGGGGACTGCACTTTTTTCTTCCAATGAATGAAGCCCATGCAGCTTAGCAGGCAGCTGTGTGTGATGCCCCTGTATGGATGAAATGAAATCTCTTAGATAGTATAAACCACTAATGGGTTGGTTTTTGCAGTGTCCTTCTTTCATTCCCACCATAACAGATAGTGCAATGGCCATGGAGGTACCACGGGAGATATAGCGGAGACTTTAGCCATGGCCTGAAATATCCATTGGTCCTCACCAAAGATCGAACCAGGGACCCTCAGGTCGACAGTTACACGACCATCCGTCCTCTCAACAGGCAGCTGTATCACTCTCCATATTTAGACGGCTACGGACTTAGAACACTGTGCAACAGTTATATATATGTATTCCCAACATACCTATTTCTATGTAATTTCCTCTTTTAAAATCTAAATAACTTTGACATTCGAATAAATAATAAACTATGGACATGGAATATATTGTAGTAATATTCTTTTGTCAAAAACACCTATAGGTCAGTTAGTATCAGTATGACTTATTCAAAAGTTGTTATTGAAGTTGGTGCATATTTTAGTACAATTAGGTCACGGCCTATAGTGGATGTATAGGTCATGGCATCAACTTAAAGACTTACACGAACGTGCAGATTCATATAGTCAGTATATCTCTACTGAAATCTGTTTGAATATCTTAAACATAATTAAAGTGAGATTAGATTCTTTTTGTAAATTCGATAATATCTAGTTATAGCCATACTCATTGTACATGTGTTTCTTACGATAAGGTTATATTGAAGTAAAGTTGAACAAGGAAGAAATGCAACAAGATAAAGGTAAACAAGACTTTATTTGGCTTTGGTTCAACTTATCTTTGAAATTCCAATAATTGGTTAAATTAATAAGTTCATAATATGTTTACACTTATATTTATAATAAATACAATATTAAACTTCACAATGATTTGTCAGTGTCAAAAATAATCTTTTTCAGCTGAAGTATCTGATGAAATTATTAAGAAGGAAATTAATGCAACGAACGGCTACATTTACGGTAAAAATGTTAAAATGATAATGCACATAAATAGTTCTTTTTATGTGAATTTTTTTTTTGTTGAAATATTTAAATTTGTTGATGTATTAGTAGAAAGATATCGATATCAACAGGTAACCATGAGATTCAGGTGTCAGAAGGTGAAGAGGCTGACCTGCATAAATATTTCATTGATTGCAAGAAGAATCCAGGCCACGCAAGGTTTATACCTGTTGACAGATTCAATGTTGACCATCTACCTGTAGGTCATCGTGATGCAGATCTTTATGAGTACATAAAGGTCGCTGCCGAACTTACAGTGAGGGTGGACGTTAAACTGACCAGTCCTCACCGGCCAAAGTTTTGGCCACGTTCATCTATTCCTTATCCTTTTTACGGCATGCGAGAAAAGACATTCTCCAGAACAGGAAGTGGAATGTTAACCTGGGTCAACAGGCTGACGTCTGCAACGGATCACCCAGATGCATCCAGCCACGTGTGGTGGGAATTTGTGGTGGACACGGCCACACATGTGGTTTTCGATGACGCCGAGGCGAAGCACACGACGCTGAGACTGTTTTACGACACGGAGCAGTGCCCAGTGATCAGCGTTGACCAGGTCAGCATTCTCGACGTGGACATTGAAAAAGACTGGTGCCTGCTGAGATGCGTGACGCGCGAAGAGAGCCTAGCCAGCAGACTGACGTCGCTGTGGACCCATTTCCGCCACGCCTTTGACAAAGTCAACAACAAGTACAAGAAAACCAGAGACGAGGACAGGTTGACCTTTTTAGTGTCACACCCACACGGTTGTTCCAAGCGGATAAGTATAGGTCACTGGAACGGTGTTTACCCGGTTGGTCAGTTTGATAAGAGGTTTACCTACACAGCCGACACGTGTCCCGGAAGTAGTGGTGCCCCGGTCCACTGCGTGGGCTACAGCGGGGAGTCATGGTGGTCGTGTCAGCTGGTCCACAGCGGGAGCTCAGATAGTGGACTGAATTACAGTGGGGCTGGATATGTTATATGACGGGTTTTACATTTGTACGAAAAAAATACATCATAATGATAAAGTTATTTTACTAATTTACATTTCTTACAACCTGTTCTGTAATTTTTTATGTAAACTCACATCTTGACATGTAAATAAAACCCTTATTTTAGTAATGTTGTTACTAATTATAGTAATAATGTTACTAACCATAATCATAATGTTACTAATTATAGTCATAATGTTATTATTTATGGTTATTATGTTACTAATTATGGTTATAATGTTACTATTTATAGTTATAATGTTACTAATTATAGTTACAATGTTACTATTCATAGTTTCAATTTTATTAATTATACTTTTAATGTTACTAATTATAGATGCAATGTTACTAATTATAGTTATATTGTTATTAATTATAGTTATAATGTTACTAATTATAGATGTTATGTTACTAATTATAGTTATAATGTTACTAATTATAGATGTAATGTTAATGAGCATAGTTATAATGTTACTAACTATAGATGCAATGGTAATAATCATAGTTAATATGTTACTAATTATAGATGTAATGTTACTAATTATAGATGTAATGTTACTAAGTATATGTATAATGTTACTAATTATAGTTATACTGCTACTAATTATAGATGTAATGTTACTAATTATAGTTATACTGTTACTAATTATAGTTATACTGTTATTAATTATAGTTATAATGTTACTAATTATAGATGCAATGTTACTAATTATAGTTATCATGTTACTAATTATAGATGAATTTTTACTAATTATAGTTATAATGTTACTAATTATGGTTATAATGTTACTAATCATAGTTATAATGTTACTTATTATAGATGTTTATGTTATTAATTATAGATAAAATGTTACTAATCATAGTTATAATGTTACTAATTATGGTTATAATGTTACTAATCATCTTTATAATGTTACTAATTATAGATGTAATGTTACTTCAAATACTCACAAGAAATAAATAAAACTGCAAATTATGTATGTATTATGATAATATGCTTTTATATTGCTTCACGTTCTGTTTGTGTGGGTGTAGAGTTGTGTATGAAAAGTTCTTAAAGAAAAATTCATTAAGAAATTTCAGATGCTGCTCACTAATCGATTCTACATAAAACATATACAATTTTAATAATTTCATGTCCATGATTTAAAACCTTGAAGAATGAAGAAGATAATTATTTTGTTTATTAAATTTTATAATGAATAAATTATAGCGGCTAGATAGCAAAGTCGATAGTGAACTCGACTGATAAAGCCAAAAATATACACCGACCACCTGGAAAGGAGATGGGCCCACCAAGCCTATAAGCCCACTGAAAGTGTGTTTGAAAGTACATCATTTCCCACAAACGACCGCATCGATTAAGGGAAATTAAAAAAATGAAAACTGTCGCCTTGAGATATAAACAGGTGAACAAGTCAAATAGACTCGATTCATTGCACCGGTACAGAAGTGCACAAAATACTTTTAGTATTATAATAGGCGAAAGTGTGCAACAACATCAAGATTTCAAAATTAAATAAGTATTAAATGTAAAAAGAAAAGTGTTATCAAATAATTGCTTATTAAAACTTATCTAAAAGGTGAAAAAGTATAATAATTCGTCATATCAAATTAATATATATATATATATAGTTTATCATTACAACAATGAAAAGTGTGGGCGATTGAAATATATTGACTAAATATATCTTTACATTTACTTGATAATTACTTGGATGCAAATGAAAAGCATATATATCTAGAATAGCAGACACTTATTTCATTTTAGCAATGATAATATATGTCATTATTATTGACAGGAGAATGCATATTAACTATTTCACCATCAGCTGATGGCACATTACAATGTGCACACCTAAGAGTGCATTTGGATTTTCCCCTGTGATGGTACAATGTATGATGTTTTCTATTCGGTGTGACCTAAAAATTCAATTATCATGCGCATAACGTCACGCCGAGACGCAAAAGCAAGCATATATGCAATAAGACCAGCAGTGCTGCACTTTTAATATCAATGAACGTCTACGGCGACAAAGAGAATCGTCACTCCATCAGCTGTTGTTATGACAACAAATATGGAACCCTTGTATTAACAAACCAAAAGAAGACGCTGAATGTACTGTTTGTTGTATGCTAATAGTAATTATTTGATACATTTTTTTTCTCTGTCCGGTATTCAAAACGTACTACAAGCCCCGTAGCGTGAAAATTCTACAGCAGGGGCCAGACAATAACAGGGGGGGGGGCAGGTAATACATTTTAATAAGTAGAACAAATAAGCAGAGGGGGCCAGACAAAACGCGGGGGGGGGCTCCCATCGCACGCTACGGGCCTGCGTACTACTGCGATGTATTGTAATACTACATAAACATCTCCTTTTGTTTTTAATGTCCCATAATGCGGGTCTGTGTTATGAATGATAAAAACGTCTAAATAAATTAAAAAGCCGAATTGATTATTAATAAGGATGATTACAGTAAAAGAAACTAACCTATATAAACTGGCAGATTATCGTTTTTTTTCCCACGTCGCTCGATTTATATTTGTATACATCACAATCGTAATAAAAAAAAAACAGAATGCATTTGACCAATGTCGGAATGGTCATTACACTGATAATATTAGTGGTGTGTCCAATCGTCAAAAGCAGACCAGGTAAGTTTTTAAAGCATTTTCGAAAAAAAAAAATTCTCTATTGTCCACGTTTTGTCTGTCTGTCTTTATGTCTGTCTGTCCGTCATCACCCTAGATTTCAACAACCATAAGTCCTAGATCCATGATGTATATATCATTTTGTAGGTCTTGGTCTGCCATGTGTGCATCAAAAGTCCATTTCGCGATATGAACACTGAGGGCCGAAAAAGGGGGCTTATTAAGTACCGTTTTTTACTATATAAGCTATATTAACAAAGAACCGCCCTAGATCTCAGAGACCATAAGTCCTAGACCCATGATGCACATATCATTTTGTAGGTCTTCGCTTGCCATGTGTACATCAAAAGTCCATTTTGCGATATGACCTCTCAGGGCCGGGTTTCAGGGTTCCTAAGGGGCTTATATATTATATATAGATTATAAGCTAAACAAAGGGGCGTAATCATTATTTATTTTTGTAACAGTTATTAAACATGACTTACTTCCCTCTCTATTTATACATAAAAATGCTTTAAAATGTCCTGTTTTTACAGGCTTAATTTTTGCTTGTTTGTATTTGTAATCATTACTATTTTGTTTTTTTTTTGATATCCATAATCATTACTATTTTGTTTTTGATATCCATAATTATTACTTTTATGATATCCATAATCATTACTATTTTGCCATTATTTCTCTAATTGTTTTGTTTTACCGACTGAATTTATGCCTTGGACTTGTGGGACACTAAACAAAATTCCTCCTGTAAAAATTCCCTTGGTTCTAAACGAGAATTGAAACTGGGTATCTTAGATTGATAATCAAGCGCTCAACACCGTTCGGCGGTACCAGATTAAGTCACTGTTACGCTCCAAGTACTGACTTAGGTTTTCGTCTTATATCTTTATGATCAATTTCGCTATGTATACACACATACATTAGTTATAACACATCAATACTTTCTTCTTTTTTAAATCTATTTTTATGTCTTATCCGTGGTGAACATGAACGCTTTATATACAGATATTATTTCATTTTGCATTAAATTTTGAATAAGAGTTAACATTTAAATAAATGGAAATAATAATTTCTTCCGGTGATTGTGTGTGATGCATCACCTTCCGGTGATTGTGTGTGATGCATGGCTTTTCAGTGCTAACTTGTCGACTGTGTAATAACCCTATATTTGATATTATTTAAAACCATCAATTTTGATTAAATAGCTTTGTTAAATAAATACTAAAAAGTGTTTAAAAAATGTTTACCTTTCATTCAACTTTGTTTATTTCTGCATCTGTCCGTACCGGTCTCATCTAAATATTTTTTTTTTAAATATGACCTCATTTCGACAGCTGGGTGACGTCTCTTTGAGTGTAAAATGATATAAACTTAGCAGCCTCTGTCCAGTGGTCTCACAGGTATTGTTGCCAGATTGCGAGTTTCTTGCCTGTTTGGGAAATGTTAGTTCTACAGCGGGTTTGACGGATTATTGGCTGCTTCAACATTTTATATAAAGTAATTACACAAAGAATAAAACGCTAAAAATACAAATTCAAAAGTAAATTGTAATTCCCATTCGAGTTTTCGAATGGTTTTCGTTGAAAACAACTGGCAACACTACGTCAATAAAATCGTTGTGTGTGGGTGTGTCTGTGGGTGTGTGCGTGCGTGTAAGGATGAGATGCAATCTCTTTGAGCCCATGAACTACTAATGTGATTGTTTTAAACGTGGCCTTTATTCATCCCAACATAGCTGATAGTGCAACAGCCCTGGAGGCACCACAGGAGATAAAGCAGGAACTTTAACTATCAGCGTATTTTTAATTTTGCAGTACATAAAAAAGAATGTAATTTCATAAAATTATTATTTTATAGCGTGATATGTTCTTTAAACAGAAGCACTGTAAATAAACGTAAGTAAACACATGAGAAATAAAATCATATACAAAGTAAACAGAAATATTCCTTGTTCAAAGTGTACTTCACTATTCACTTAGAACCTTCGGAAAACCTGGAGACATTCGTATCAATATTTAACGGATTCTACACTAACAAAGCACAAGTGAAGTTTGACAGTCAAGACTTAAAACGGAATGATAAACATGACATGATCACTACCGTATGGAAACCTGGATATTCAGATCTGTTTCCCAATGTAAGTTACATTCTAAATTCATGTGTATTCGTTAAATTCCGAATGTATGTAACATTTGATATTTACAAGTAAATTGTTCTGTTTTCCATTGTAAGTTAGATTCTAAATTCATGTGTATTCGTTTAATTCCGAATGTTTGTTATATGTGATATTTACAAGTATATGGATCTGTTTCCCAATGTAAGTTATATTAAAATTCCCTGTGTATTCGTTCAATTCCAAACGTTGTTATATTTGATATTTACAAATATATGGATCTGTTTCTAAGTATAACTTCTATTTATTTTCACGGACTTTTCAGTCATATTTACATTCAGTTCTATTTCCGAGTGTAAACACGATTCAAATTTTTTAGTTTTGTTTTATAATTCATTAGTGGGACGGGTGGCCGAGTGGTGTAGATACTCGACTGTCGACCTGAGAGTCATGGGTTCGATCCTCGGTGAGAACCATGTGGAATTTTTCCAGGTGAAATGTGTTTCAAAGTCGTCCCACAAGTCCACCCAACTTTAAATGGGTACCTGACTTTAAGTTGGGGAAGTAAAGGCGGCTGGGCGTTGTGCTAACCACACAACCCTTAATATGCCGAGGTTATAGAAACAGATGAATTCTACACATCATCTGCCCCGATGGCCCGTTAGGGATAAGGGAACTTTACTTTTTTTTTATAATTCATTAATTGTAAGATTATTTTAAATAAATTTGGGTGAAAAACCTAATAAATATATTTAGTTGCAGAAACAGATATTCATTGATTGTCAATATACTAGACCGCAGGTTTAAAGCAGGCATAATACAAAAACAAATACTATATCGGATCATTGAAGAAATCAAAGCAGTCAAATAAATATTTTTCGTGTCGAGTATATTTGTATATTGTAAATGGCAAGTAAAAAAAAAAAATACAGTTTCCTGTTTACAAATGAATGACTTCTTGACTGCGTCTCGCTTCGATAATTGTTTCATTTTTTTTTTTGAAATCTACAGTTTTAAGTTGTCTCTGTGTTCAAATTTTGTTCAAGACATAAATTAGATAAATCCATGTAATGACAATAACCTAAACATGATAACCTCATAGTTGAACTATGACCTCGTCTCTTTGCTAACGTTTGTCAGGTTACAGCTAGTAAGAAAAATGAAGACAAACAAATATTTTTGAAACACACTAGACTACAATGAATTTTGTTTTAGATCGTGATTTGAGTGTAACGGCTTAAAAGGGAAAAAAAAAGTTAAAATTCCATGTAGGTATACATTGACTGCAGGTAACTATCTACTAAACATATGTCATTAATCAATGATGTTTTTTTTCTTTAAACAAACAGAAATGGGTGATATACTTGGAACAGTTTGTGAATGGTTTGATTAACAGAATGCAGCTTTTGGTTCTGTCCGAAGATAACTTCGGTATCATTACAGCTCATCCGTACAACGTCGTTCACCCCAGCGATTACATGTAAGTAATGTATGTTAACAATTATTATATAGAGCTTATATATGTGTATATATATATATATATATATATATACATGTTTATGTGTGTCATGTAATTGTTAACATATAGTATGTCATGTAATTGTTAACATTGATAGGTGTCATGCCATTGTTAACATTGATGTGTGTTATGTAATTGTTTACATTGTAGTATGTCGTGTAATTGTTAACATTGATAGGTGTCATGCCATTGTTAACATTGATGTGTGTCATGCAATTGTTAACATTGTAGTCAGTCATATAATTATTAACATAAATCAGTGTCATGTAACACGATGATTTAAGTAGAGCCAATCAGTATTGTAGCGTTTAGAATTTACCATCTCCCCCTTTTCACCGCTTCTCTATACCGGCAGGTGAAACGTTTCCCTCTCAAACTAGTGACCCATGTTAGTTGGCCATGTTACGTAACCCGATATGAAGCCTGTTTATGGCACATGTATGGCAAGCGTGATCTTCCCCTGCCCTACCTCCTACATTTAAGTTATAAACAAGTTAGTAGATAGTACATCAGAGAAAGATACTGTAGAGTATAGTTCTGACAGACTTAGTAGTTAGACGTAGTTAGTTCTGTGTCGACAGGCCTAATAGTTAGAAGTAGTTTTTTTTATAGATAGAAGTAGTTAGAAGAGAAGTAAAGTGTTACTAAGTTGTATTAAAGTATTTTGTATATAGTTTACTGCACTGAGTTATTTTCCTTAATATTAGACTAGTAAAAAGTAACATATTTAACAAGCAAAAAAAGTTAACGTTACGTATTTGATAAAGCTGTAAAACCACTGTAACATACTTCGGCGACTCTTGAAAACTTAACGTAAAAATTATGAATACGCAGATCTGTCAAACATAACCTATGCGTCAAAGAGCCGTTACACTTTTTGCAAAATCATGTTTGGCAGGCTCGAAAAATATGAGTTTGTTGTGTATATTGCTAAACGTGTTTTTTTTTTCTTGTAATCTTTGCCTACATATTAAAAATATGTATACACAATAATGTAATATTTCCAGCAGAGTTCAGTTATTTTTGTAATCGTCGCATTATTAACATTAATGTGCATCATGTAATTATTAACCTAAACGTGCGTCATGTGATTGTTAACATTAATGTAATTCATGTAAATATTAACATTAATGTGTGTCAGGTAATTATTAACATTATTGTGTGTCGGGTAAATATTAACATTAATGTGTGTCAGGTAATTGTTAACATTAATGTGTGTAGGGTAAAAATTAACATTAATGTGTGTCGGGTAAATATTAACATTAATGTGTGTCAGGTAATTGTTAACATTAATGTGTGTAGGGTAAAAATTAACATTAATGTGTGTCGGGTAAATATTAACATTAATGTGTGTCAGGTAATTGTTAACATTAATGTGTGTCAGGTAATTATTAACATTAATGTGTGCCAGGTAATTGTTAACATTAATGTGTGTCGGGTAATTGTTAACATTAATGTACGTCGGGTAATTATTAACATTAATGTGTGTCGGGTAATTGTTAACATTAATTTGTGTCATGTAATTTTTAACATTAATGTGTGTCATGTAATTGTTAACATTAATGTGTGTAGGGTAAATATTAACATTAATGTGTGTCGGGTAAATATTAACATTAATGTGTGTCAGGTAATTATTAACATTATTGTGTGTCGGGTAAATATTAACATTAATGTGTGTTAGGTAATTGTTAACATTAATGTGTGTAGGGTAAATATTAACATTAATGTGTGTCGGGTAAATATTAACATTAATGTGTGTCAGGTAATTATTAATATTATTGTGTGTCGGGTAATAATTAACAATAATGTGTGTCAGGTAATTACTAACATTAACGTGTGTCGGGTAATTGTTAACATTAATGTGAGTCAGGTAATTATTAACATTAATGTGTGCCAGGTAATTATTGACATTAATGTGTGTCGGGTAATTGTTAACTTTAATGTACGTCGGGTAATTATTAACATCAATGTACGTCGGGTAATTGTTAACATTAATGTGTGTCATGTAATTTTTAACATTAATGTGTGTCATGTAATTGTTAACATTAATGTGCGTCATGTAATTGTTAACATTAATGTGCGTCATGTAATTTTTAACATTAATGTGTGTCGGGTAATTGTTAACA
Organism: Bulinus truncatus; assembly: GCA_021962125.1. Classification (NCBI taxonomy): domain Eukaryota; kingdom Metazoa; phylum Mollusca; class Gastropoda; family Planorbidae; genus Bulinus; species Bulinus truncatus. The sequence goes on along the minus strand of JAGDYQ010000031.1, from coordinate 4,413,782 downwards.
TTAATGTGTGTCTGGTAATTATTAACATTAATGTGTGTCAGGTAATAATTAACACTAATGTTTGTCATGTAATTATTAAAATTAATGTGTGTCATGAAACACGATGTCTCAATTAGAGCCAACCAGAATGAATACGCAGATCTGTCAAACCTAACCCTTGAATCAAAGACCCCTAACCCTTTTTGCAAGATCATGTTTGATAGGCTCGAAAAGTATGTCTACGTCGGCACCTACCCGGACTGTAACTCAGGACAATACTGGGTGAGTAGGAAAGAGTACTGGATGATGGGTGAGTAGTAAATAGTACTTGGTGAAAAGTAAATATTACTGGGTGAGAAGTAAATAGTACTGGGTGAGAAGTAAATATTACTGGGTGAGAAGTAAATAGTACAGGGTGAGAAGTAAATATTACTGGGTGAGAAGTAAATAGTACTGGGTGAGAAGTAAATAGTACTGGGTGATGGGTGAGTAGTAAATAGTACTGGGTGAGAAGTTAATAGTACTTGGTGAGAAATAAATATCACTGAGTGAGTTGTAAATAGTACTGGGTGAGTGGTGAATAGTACTGGGTTAGTAGTAAATAGCACTGGGTGAGTAGTAAATAGTACTGGGTATATATTAAACTAAAACATATTTCAATTTAACGAATTAATAATACCAATACTAGTGTTGTTTTCGTTGACGAAAACTAAAACTAAAACTTTCGTTGACGAAAATGTTGACTTTTCGTCAACGAGAACTAAAACTAAAACTAAAATTAGCAGCAAGACTAAAACAAGACGAAAACTGAAATTATTACAGAAAAAAAGAAATAAAAACTGAAACTAAAATATGACCTGGGACTAAAACAACACTAACCAATACGAGTAACTGTATATGTTCAAGTGTAGTGACTTTCATTCAGTGTGTGAAGTCCAGGTGTCAGGTTGAGATGAAATTTCTCAGATACTTTAAACCACTTTTAGGGCGGTTTTTAGGGTGCACTTCTTCCATCCTCACCAAAGCCGATAGTGCAATGGCTTATCAGGCATCGCTGGGGGACATTCACCATGCCCTGATATATTCACTGGTCCCTATCGGAGATCGAACTATAACCCTCAGGGCGAAAGTCGAGCGCTTTACCAAACAAACATCCCCTTCCCCCCTCCCCCCCATTTTTTGTTCAGTGGTAAAGAGCTACATGTTCTTATTAAACTCATTCTCCGTTCTTTTTTTTTTTCCGGTCAGTTTTGGTCTTAGACTTAGGCACCTTATGGGTTGATATTCTTTTGTCCATCACACTGTAAATAAATGAGTGCAGAAAGTGTCAGAGTATGTCTATTCTCCCAGTATTACAAAAAGTGATTTCTGTTTATACATTCAATTCATTATTACAGAAGCATTCCCTTATCCCATCGCCCCTTCCCGATACAACAAGAATCTATATAAATAATAACGATTCGGATTGTGCGTTAAATCGAAAGTAAAGAATTAATACAACAGTATTCCAGTTTAAAATACAATCATGAAAAAAATCGGATCTGCCCGAAACCAAAAATAACCTAGCCTACCGATCAAGCCTAAGGGGATATAACTCTATTTATATGTTTTTGCATGATACCTATAGTAAGAATAATATTGATCGTCATAATGCATTTCATTCTTTTGAATAATTGAACTCAGTTACCACACCACAGGTGTTATCCTGGATCAAACAATGCTGTTGAACAATTCTTGATAAAACATCAAACATAAATATCAACATTGATATGTTTTAATAAAATTGATGGATTTTGTTTATGTCCGTTTCTCTACAGCTGAACCCGAGATATGCTTTTACCATCACTTGCAATACATTCAGCGTTATAGTCTGTTCGCAAGCTACCAAGGAAGCATTCGGCAAACTTCCATATATACATTACAGGAAACGATAGTAAGTATGGTTTTATAGCTATATTATCTATATAAATATTTTCCATCTCAAGTCTGTCTGATGTATATCGAAAGTAAGAATACTGTTTCCTGTTTAAATATTTATGGCCTCTGGTATGCGTCTCGATTCGATAAATGTGGTATTTTTTTTTTTTTTTAAACTCTCATAACGTAACATAAATAGACCCATTTAATTACATTGGCCTATTCACAATAACCTCCAGTTTGAGATTATGGTATATTTCTATGCAAATGTTTGGCTTGACACAGCTAGTATAAAAATATATGTAACAATATAAATGTACATTGAAAAAAAAACATTATTAATTTGATCTTTTTTTTGTTTATGTTCCACTCCACTATTGTTCAATATATTTATTTACATCATTTGTTACTTAACAAGTTTTGCTGTTTGGGAAGGGGGGGGTGTTTGTAACTTGAGAGACACTGTCGTGGAAATGTCTCTCCATTTTTTTATGTTTATAATAATGACTTCTTCTTACCTAAACCCTTAGGACCATTATGATATGAGGTAGATTAAAATCTATTAAGTACTATTATTAAGTACCGTTTTTTACTATATGTTATATTAACAAAGGAGCGCCCTATATCTCAGCAACCATAAGTCCTAGACTCTTGATGTGTATATCATTTTCTAGGTCTTGACCTGCCATATGTACATCAAAAGTTCATTTTGCGATAGGCCATCTCAAGGCCGGGATTCAGCGTTCCTAAGGGGCTTATATATTATATATATATTATAAGCTAAAAAGGAGCGTAATCATTATTTATTTTTATAACAGTTATTAAACATGACTTACTTCCCTCTCTATTTATACACGAAAATGCTCCTTAAACGTCCTGTTTTTACAGGCTTAATTTATGCTTGTTTTAATAATATTGGAATTACAAAAAAGTAATTTTTATGAAAGCTTGTTCAATATGAACTATATTAAGACTACACATAAAAAGGGACACAATTAGTCTGTTTTCCCTCACGATAGTACTACTACAATTATTATACTTAATACTTCTGAATTGACAAAGCAAATTTTAAATATACAATTTAATAAAAAAAATTAAATTATTCTACTTAATCTGTTATTTTACAGTTACAGTCTCTCTGGTGAAAATACAACGAATGTTATTGAAGATTGTACCAGAAATGAGCAATTTTAAATAATACAACGTGGAGGATAGAAACAGACTGGATTATGTCTAGCAAAATGTTGGTGACCAAAACAAACAAGCTCAAGATGTAAATGGAAATAAAAATGTAAACATTAATGTATTATGTTGGACCATACTTGCAATGCATTAAGTTTCGTTTTTCGCCTGCCCTTTATTTTCTTGTCTCTTAATTGGATTAAAATTTTACATATTTTAAAACAGTTTGTTTGTTTCAATGTAGTTGTTCAAGTTAAGTTTCCCATAAAAAGCGTATGAAGATTTTTGGGTTCAGATGAAGCAGCTTTAATCTGTTACTGTGTGCGTGAAGGTCTCTTATAAGGAAGAGATGACATCTCTTAAACCAAAGAAGCCACTAATGGGAAGTTTATACGGTGCCTTTCTTTCATCCCCACCATAGCCTATATTGCGATGACAATGGAGGAACCAATGGAGAAATAGTGGGGACTTAAGCCAAACCCTGAAATATCAATTAGTCCTCACCGTAGATCGAACGAGGGACCCTCATGTCGACAGTTGAGCGCTTTACCGCAGTAAAGTGTTTGTGTGTGAAGTCCCTGTAAGGATGAGATGAAATCTTATAGATCTTATAAACCAGTAATGGGATGGTTTTGCAATGCCCTTCTTTCATCCCCACCATAGCCTGATAGTGCAATGACCATATAGGCACCATGAGAGATATAATGGGGACTTAAGCCATGACCTGAAATATCCATTGGTCCTCACTGAAGATTGAACCAGTGACCGTCAGGTCGAAGGTCGACCAGACATGGTGGTAAAGTAGCAACAATATTTTTTTTACGTAAGAAATCAATCGCTTCAGAGAATCATTTAATTTACAAGTAAAACTTTCTAGACTATTTGAAAACATGGAAATACTAAAGAAAAAAGAAGTAAATAAATAAAATAATAATAATAATAAATAATAACCAGCAGCGAAACTGCCAGTTGGTGTTGTGTGTGTTACGTCTCAATATAAACATTGTGTTCACGTTAAAAGTAAAATCACATTAACTGGGGCCTGAATATCCATAGACTGACCAGGCTATGACATTAGGCCTAAAATAAATAGGCCCTTGTTGTTTATATTGTATGGATACTCTGTAAGGTGTAACTCCTGGCATCTTTGGTCATTTTGTTTGCAGAGATAGGACATTTTAGGTTACTAGAATTATGCCTTTTTATTGTTACTAAAATTAGGCCATTTTATTGAGCATACTCCAGTATCATACCATCTCTTACTCCAGTATCATACTGCCTCTTACTCCAGTAACATACCACCTCTTACTCCAGTATCATACCACCTCTTACTCCAGTATCATACCACCTCTTACTCAAGTATCATACCAGCGCTTACTCCAGTAGCATACTACCACTTACTCCAGTATCATACCAACTCTTACTCCAGTATCATGCCATTTCTTACTTCAGCATCATATTACCTCTTACTCCAGTATCATGCCACCACTTACTCCAGTAGCATACTACCTCTTACTCCAACATCATACCACCTCTTACTCCAGTATCATGCCATCTCTTACTCCAGTAGCATACCGACTCTTACTCCAGCATCATGCCACCACTTACTCCAGTAAGATACCACCACTTACTCCAGTATCATACCTACACTTACTCCAGTATCATACTACCTCTTACTCCAGTATCATACCTACACTTACTCCAGTATCATACCACCTCTTACTCCAGTATCATACCAACTCTTACTCCAGTATCATACCACCGATTACTCCAGTATCATACCACCTCTTACTCCAGTATCATACCACTTCTTACTCCATTTACAGACCATCTCAATACTAGCACCTATGTACAGTTGGATGCAACGTGTCACGCTGTACCAGCACCTATGTACAGTTGGCTGCATTGTATTATGCTGTACTAGCACCTATTTACAGTTGGCTGCAACGTATCACGCTGTACTAGTATCTATGTTTAATCAAATATGATTATCCTTGACTTATCCTTGGAAGTTTTTTTACGCGTAATTTTGTAATTATTTGGAGGTAATTTCAAGTCAAATCGTTTACCTCTGGTCTGAAATATAAACCATTTTTTGGTATGTTACGGCTAATGTTTGATAGTCGGCCAATGTTTGATAGTCGGCCAATGTTTGATAGTCGGCTAATGTTTGATAGTCGGGCAATGCTCGATAGTCGGCCAATGTTTGATAGTCAGCCTATGCTTGATAGTCGGCCAATGTTTGATAGTCGGCCAATGCTTGATAGTCGGCCAATGTTTGATAGTCGGCCAATGCTTGATAGTCGGCCAATGCTTGATAGTCGGCCAATGTTTGATAGTCGGCCAATGCTTGATAGTCGGCCAATGCTTGATAGTCGGCCAATGCTTGATAGTAGGGCAATGTTTGATAGTCGGCCAATGTTTGATAGTCGGCCAATGTTTGATAGTCGGCCAATGGTAGTAATTGGCATGTCAGCAAACAATGGCCGTAACACATACTTAAACGTTAAATATAAACGTGTGTTACATTATCGACAATGGTATCAAGGAATTTCCCCTAATCAACCCATATCCTATTTTTCTTGCTCCAGATCGTATCAGGATGTAACAGGTGCGACTTAATTTAGTCAATAGTACATTTCCAAAGTAGATTTCTCAAACAGTGGACAGCATCACTTCTTGAGTCTCGACCATATTTGTTGACTAGAATTATGCCATTTTTCGTTGACTAGAATTATGTCATTTTTTTGACTAGAATTAGGCCATTTTTCATTACTGGCATAAATTCAATTTTAGTTACTTAAATTAACACTAAAATAGTGTGAATATTTAATTTCCATTTAAGTTTGCGGGGCAAATAACTTTTATAAAGAAGGATCTTATAACAAAAATAGTATACTTATAAGACGCATTATTTGTCTGTCTGTCTGTCTGTCTGTCTGTTCCCTTATAACTCAAGATCCAGACAACCAAAAAACGTGAAATTTGTTACACATACACATAATTACATGGGGAAAGTTATAGGACAGGTTTCGTTTCAACTCGATGGGTAGTTTAATTGTAATTAATTTTTTTTTTATTTTAGTATTTTACTATATTAAAGTAATCTCGACGGCGCCATAGATAAAATTCCTCTGTGACGTCATTTCCCTAGATACATTTTTAAAAGAGGGGTAACTCCCGGAAACTCCAATTGTAAACATGATGATATCAATAGTCATATCTATTTACCTATCGTTTTATGTATTCGGAAGATTAAAATTAAAGGTGCACTTTAATAGACCGAAATACGTTAATTAAAATGTTTCTGTGACATTATTAACATTATTAATACAATCTCAATGCATAGTTTAATTGTAATTAATTATTTTAGTATTTTACTATATTAAAGTATCCACGGTATGGGATCGCCTTCACTATAAATAAAAATCGCGCACCAAGTGAATGTGTAATTGAACGGACGGTGAAGAAAGGGCTAGGGACGGGGAAAAAAATATTGTTGTTGTTTTTTTCATGCTGCAAGTACCCGACTTTGCCCGGGATTAAAATAAGGTTTTCTGTTTATTTAGAAGCGTAATTTGACGTTTAATTGTACAGAGAGAGGGAGGGGGAGAGATATAAAGAGAGAGGGGGCAGGGAGGGAGGGGGCAGAGAGGGGGGGAGAAGGAGGGAGGGAGAGGGGTGGTAGGGGAGGGAGATTAAGGGGAGGGAGGGTTGGAGAGAGAAAGGGAGGGAAGGAAAAGAGAAAAAGGAAGGGAGGGAGTAGGGAGGGAGATAGAGGGGAGGGAGTGAGAGAAAGGGGAGGGAAGGAGAGAGGGAGAGAGAGGATGGGGAGGGAGTGAGAGATAAAGAGAGAGAGGGGGGCAGGGAGGGAGAGAGGGGGGAGGAGGAAGGGAGGAAGGTGGAAAGAGGGGGACCGGGGGTGAGAGAAGGAGGGAGGGATATAGGGAGAGAGAGGGAGAGAGAGAAAAAGAGAGAGGAGGGGCAGGGGGAGAGAGGAAAGGAGGGTAGGAGGGAGGGAGGGGAGAGAGAGGAAGGGAGGGGGTGGACAGGGGGGGAGAGAAGGAGGGGGGGAGAGAGGGAGATGGGAGAGGGAGCAGGGGGGAGAAAGAGAGAGAAAGAAGGGAGGGAGGGAGAGGATGGGAGAAATGGGAGGGAGTGAGAGATAAAGAGAGAGAGGGGCATGGAGGGAGAGAGGGGGGGAGGAGGGGAAGGGAGGAAGGTGGAGAGAGGGGGGACGGGAGTGAGAGAAGGAGGGAGGGAGATAGGGAGAGTGAGGGAGATGGAAGAGTTAGAGAGGGAAGGAGAGGGATGGAGGAAGAAAGGGAGGGAGGGAAAGAGAAAGGGAGAGAGGGGTAAGGAGGGAGAGGGAGGGGGAGGGAGAAAACAAAAGGTAAACAGAAAACCTTATTTTAAACCCGGGCAAAGCCGGGTATTTGCAACTAGTATATATATATATATATCTATACTTATAAGACGCATTTTTTGTCTGTCTGTCTGTCTGTCTGTCTGTTCCCTTATCTCAAGATCCAGACAAACAAATAACGTGAAATTTGTTACACATACACATAATTACATGTGGAAGGTTATAGGACAGGTTTCGTTTCATATCGATGGTTAGTTTAATTGTAATTAATTTTTTTTTATTTTAGTATTTTACTATATTAAAGTAATCTCGACGGCGCCATTTCTGTGACGTCATTTCCCTATGATCGAATAGAACTTGCGTGCTGGTGCTGTATTGTGCCTTTGTGATGCAAAGAATTGTTGATGTTTTTTCATGCTCTCTGATGTGTACAGTTTGAGGAAGGTAAAGGAATGAAGAAGGATTTTAGAAGAAGTGTGAGACCATAATAATAAATACATATATATATATATATATATATATATATATATATATATATATAGAGAGAGAGAGAGAGAGAGATAGAGGGGGTAGGGAGAGAGAGATAAAGAGAGAGAGAGAGAGATAAAGAGAGAGAGGGGGCAGGGGGAGAGAGAGGAAAGGAGGGTAGGAGGGAGGGCGGGAGGGGGTGGACAGGGGGAGAAAAGGAGGGGGAGAGAGGGAGCAGGGGGAGAGGGAGCAGGGGGGAGAGGGAGCAGGGGGAGAGGGAGAGAGATAAAAAGTGAGGGGGGGGCAGGGAGGGAGATAGAGGGGAATGAGGGAGGGAGGAAGGGGGAGAGAGGGGGAGGGAGAGAGAGAGAGGTGGAAAGGGGGAGGGAGGGAGAAAGTAGGGGGAGAGGGGGTTAGGGGAGGGAGAGAGAGGGGAGGGGAAGAAGAGAGGGAGAGGATGGGGAGAAATGGGAGGAAGAGATAAAGAGAAAGAGGGGGGCAGGGAGGGAGAGAGAGGGAATGAGGAGGGAGGGAGGATGGACTGGGGGAGAGAGGGAGGGAAGAAGAGAGGGAGGGAGAGAGATAAAAAGTGAGGGGGGCAGGGAGGGAGAGAGAGGGAATGAGGGAGGGAGGAAGGGGGAGAGAGGGGGAGGGAGAGAGAGAGGTGGAAAGGGGAGGGAGAAAGTAGGGGGAGAGGGGTTAGGGAGGGAGAGAGAGGGGAGGGAAGAAGAGAGGGAGAGGATGGGGAAATGGGGAGAGAGGGGGAGGGAGGGAGAGAGGGAGGGAGAGAGATAAAAGTGAGGGGGGCAGGGAGGGGAGAGAGAGGGAATGAGGGAGGGAGGAAGGGGAGAGAGGGGGGAGGGAGAGAGAGAGGTGGAAAGGGGAGGGAGAGATAAAGAGAAAGAGGGGGGCAGGGAGGGAGAGAGAGGGAATGAGGAGGGAGGAGGATGGACTGGGGGAGAGAGGGAGAGGGGAGAGAGGGAGATGGGAAAGGGACGGAGAGAGATTTGAGAGAGGGAGGGGGAGAAAGGGAGAGAGGGGGAGGGAGAGAGAGAGGAAGGGATAGAGGGGGTAGGGAGAAAACAGAAGGTAAACAGAAAACTTTATTTTAAACCCGGGCAAAGCCGGGTATTTGCAACTAGTATATATATATATATATATATATGAGGGAGGGAGGAAGGGGAGAGAGGGGGAGGGAGAGAGAGAGGTGGAAAGGGGAGGGAGAGATAAAGAGAAAGAGGGGGGCAGGGAGGGAGAGAGAGGGAATGAGGAGGGAGGAGGATGGACTGGGGGAGAGAGGGAGAGGGGAGAGAGGGAGATGGGAAAGGGACGGAGAGAGATTTGAGAGAGGGAGGGGGAGAAAGGGAGAGAGGGGGAGGGAGAGAGAGAGGAAGGGATAGAGGGGGTAGGGAGAAAACAGAAGGTAAACAGAAAACTTTATTTTAAACCCGGGCAAAGCCGGGTATTTGCAACTAGTATATATATATATATATATATATACTCCCAACCTTACATTGACAGATTGTTGTCTTTTTTATTCATTATTTTGCCCTGGTATCTCATTCTTAAAGGGACTGTACACAGCAAACTACCCTGCCGTCCTAACAGTGGCGTAGCGAGCTTTTCTCGTGCCCTGGGCAAAATACGTTTTACCCCCCCCCCATTTGAAAAACATGTAATATTTTGTTAAAATATACCATTTGGCGCCCCTTTGTGAGTAGCGCCCGGGGCATGATGCCCCCTTGCCCCCTCTGGATACGCCACTACGTCCCAAAAGTAAATATCCTCAAAACAAAAAAGAAATCGATTTTCTTTTCTATTTTTTTTTGGTTTAATGAGCAGTAAAGGCGGCAGATCTGCTTAATCTACCGTTACATAGTGTACCATTAATCTACTTAGTACATAAGCTTGTACCAGGTGTTTTAAATAAAGTAAATGTAATAAGTTTTGCATTTCTATTTTTCTAGATGAAATATGAACGCCTGTATTCTCCCGAATCGCAAAATCTGAGAAAACCATACTTTTACTTTTTTGAAAAAAAAACAACACATTTTTTAATTTTTAAAAAGATGATAATGTAACCATCTAGAATGTCACACAATTTATTCTAATGTTTATCTACCAATAGAACACGTGAATGGATGGTCGTGCGGTAAAGCGTTCAACTGTCAACCTGAAGGTACCTGGTTCGATCTCCCGTGGTGCCTCCATGGCCATTGTACTATCGGGTATGGCGGGGATGAAAGAAGGGCACCATTAGTGGCTTATAGCATCTAAGAGATTTCATCTCATCCAAACAGGGACTTCACGGATGGAGTGGATGGTCGTTTGGTAAAGCGCTAGACTGTCACTTGTTCGATTTTCGGTGCTAATTTCCGGTCTAGAATAAAGTCCCCGCAAGACTCCCGTGGTGCCTCCATGGCCATTGCACTATTTATAAAAGAAGTGCACCATAAAAACCGTTCCATTATTGGTTTATAGGATATAAAAGGTTTCATTTCATCTCATCTCACCAGGGATTTAACGCACACATAGGTAAAAGAACACAATCTATTTATTGTCCGACAACTGTATCTTTTTTTTTAATCATCATACGTATTTGGTAAAATCGTATTTTCAATGGCAGTTTTGAAATAAAACTTTATCATAATGTTAAAATTTTTACGGTAAATCAAATGTTAACTATCGTTACTCATATTAATCGCTCGTTGAACAATTATATCTACATTTGAATACAATTTTCCACTAATCTGCAATCGAAAGTGTAAGTAAAAAGGTGTGAACAACATATGGTGTAATTTTTTTTTGTTTTACTAATGATCCGTCACAAACTAGTAGTAGTTATTTTTTTGTTTTTTGCATTGCCAAACGTGTTAAGCTATATTAATATAAAATCACGTGTCAGTTAGTCTTATACTAATCTACAATAACGATAACTGCATATATTAGTATGCTAATCCGCATATTTACTGCTACATAAACTTCTTGATCACTTCAATTTGCTTTAAAACAGACTAGCAAAGGGACACACAAAAAAGTAATGCATTTGACCAACTACAGAATGAAGAGTGCTCTGCTCCTGTTGCTCGGAAGTCTATGCAGCATTTCAGCTGGTAACGTAGATTTTGTTTGAATGTTGTTTATTACTTTTTGTTTTATTAATTACAGTACGGGGACCGTAACCAGATACAGACAAGAGACAGCTTCTAGGTGGTGTTCAGGGATCGCTACTAACCAGTGTTCGATTTAAGATAAAACCAGTGCCGGTGATGAAAAACAATTTATGCAGAGCCGGGGATAAATAAGGTAAAGCAGAGCCGGGGATGACAGGTTTTATTGTATATCAGCTGTAGGTAATATTTTGGATTACTTGAACCAAGAAATTAGTGATTTTGTTTTCTGCTGATAAATAAATGATCATTTTTATTTCAAACGAGTCTTTAGCACGTTAATTTGAATATACAGTCGATTCCGCTTAATTGGGACACATCGGGACCGAGGCTTTTTGTCCCAATCAAGCGGCTGTCCCAATTAAACATACACATTTACTATTGGCTTTTTGGTTTGGATCCTTAGAGATTTGTCCCAAATAAGCGGCTGTCCCAATAAAACGGTCTCCCAATTAAGCGGAATCCACTGTACTCATTTTCGTTTAAGCTCTATATTGCTTTCTATTTGTTTTCATGTAAACAATTCAAATTGGTCCAATAATATTTTTTTTACATTAAAAAAAAATAATTATAAATAACCTGAGACAATAAATAATGACTGAATTTTTCTGCGGATTGGAAAACAAACTCAGACAGCTTCAGGTCCGTAGAATGTAGAGCCATAGAGTGACAAAGTCTGAGAGTTTGCATTATCAAAGTCTTGCAAAGGATACACCAATGAATAGATTTGTTTAACTTTACCGTGTCCTGTGTTGAATGCAGAGTGGAGAGGAGATGCATTTGCGTCTTTGATACCACTGATTACCCCATGTTTAAGGATTAGACGATGTATCTGTGAGGTCATTGTAAGGATGATATATTTATTTATTAATTCTTATAAACCATTAAGGGCCTTTTTTGCAGCCCTTCTTTCATCCCCTCCATAGCCAAAAGTGCAATGACCAATGAGACACCACGGGAGATATGGAATCATCTTAAACCATGACCTAAAAATTACCATAGTAGTCATCAAAATCGAACTGAGAAACCAATCTTACGTAGACAGTCAAGAGGGTTACGCACGACCAACCGTCCCCTAAATCATGTATACCCCTTGTCAGCTGTTGAGTTCAGTGCCATAGTTTATTTTCTGTATGGGTACACTTTATGAAAGAGCTAGTTGAAAATCCTGCTGAAGCTGACTGCTACCTGCGATATAATCAGAAATCCAAGTTGTGCTTAGATCTCCAGTTTTGGAATTCCCCTGACTATTATTAGCCGAGCAGGCGAAAGGGATACACACGGTCTACCGCCTAGGTTAGACGATTATGTATTAGATTAATAGTGTTTTATATAAAGGGAAAAATTTAGGCCCACTAGCAAAATAAATATCATTCGGCTGTTTGACCAGAACCGCGCCTGGCTTCCCATCGTTCACATGAGTGACTTTAAAACTTGAAATTAATTAAGGTACATTAAGGTAAATTAAGGTAAAGGAAGGTACATGAAAGTAAATAAAGGTAAATTTAGGTAAATTAAGGTAAATTAAGGTAAATTATGGTCAATGAAGGTAAATTAAGGTAAATGAAAGTAAATGAAGATAAATGAAGGTAAATGAAGGTAAATTAAGGTAAATTAAATTAAATGAAGATAATTTAAGGTGTATACTTTGGTTATACCCTAACTTTAAATTCCTCGTTTGACCAAAACTTTTCCCCGCCCGTGGTCTAACATATTTTATTTCATTCATGTATCCTAGTTCGGGCTTGATATAGTTCAATATTTACTGACGTAAACAAAAAAATAAAAGCATACAATTATTTTTAATATATTGTTTATAGATTGATTTTGAGTTACTCGATGACATGAGGATTGTGATCAAGTTAGATGAAGTGTTTGGGGGAGGGGGAGGTTAATTCCTAGTGATTAGTTGCCACCTGGCTTCATTATCGACTTCAGTGAATAGACTTTTTAAAAAAGAAACCATAGTTGTATTGTAATCTTTGAAATAGACTCTGTAATTATTCCTACATTTAAAAAAAAAATATTTATTTTACGCTCATCAACTCCTTGAATACTTACATAAACAATAAGGTTGAAAAGGGTAAAGTTGTAAGAGCTAATGAAACAATGACTTTTCTAACCACATAGATCCTTCCGACAACATGAAGGGGTTTCTGTCCGCCTTTAACGGTTACTACACAAACAAAGCTCAACTGGCTAAAGATGAACTAAATGAAAAACTGGACGATGAACATGACCTGATTACAGCTATTTGGAGACCTGGTTACTCAGACATATTTCCCAATGTAAGTTTTATAAACCTGCACATTTTCAGATGTATTACTTTTAAGAATTTTTTTTTTAAATTAAAATTAGACATTGTGTGAAGTCCCTGTAAGGATGATATAAAAATCTGTTAGATCCTATAAACCACTCATGTGGCTTCTTTTTGGAATCCTTCTTTCATCCCCAACATAGACGGTAGTGCAATGGCCATGGAGGCACCACAGGAGATATAGCGGGGACAGTAGCCATGACATGAAGTATCCATTGGTTCTCACCGGAGATCGAACCAGGGACTCTCAATTAGACAGTCGAACGTTTTACCACACGACCATCCGTCAGCCAAATTAGCCAGTAAGGACACGCAAAAATTTAGAGCGAATATAGTAAAATATGTTCACTAATCGCTAACTATAAATTTGGTATATAGATGTGTAATACTGGATTCGGGGTAGATTTTTTTGTTTTTTAGAACTGTCGTAAATTAGTTTCTTCAGATAGTACAAGTTGATTTGTTCCACATTTTCGTTATATTAATTATCGAATAGCTGTACCATGCAAAACCTCATAGAGTTATATCTCCTTAGGCTTGATCGGTAGGCTAGGTTATTTTTTGGTTTCGGGCAGTTCCGATATTTTTCATGATTGTATTTGAAACTGAAATACTGTTGTATTAATTCTTCACTTTCGATTTAACGCAGAGCCAAATTCGCTTTTATTTATATAGATTGATATTCTGGCGTATAGTTTAGTAAACGTTTTGTAGACACAGTTAATCGAAAAATAAACAAATGTATATATTCTGTATTAAGTAAACTAAACAGTCGCCAACTAGAGATCCGTGAATCAATTAGCTGCTCCCCAGTACAGGAGACTGTCGTTTATTCGAATTAGCAGATACCCGATGCCGTTCGGATACGCTATTGTTCGGATAACCGAGAACCGAATGCGATTACTTGAAGTAAATGAAACCGGACACTACACGAATCATCACATTCGGGAAACCTGATTGAAGAAAAAGCAAAATAGGAGCACAATATATAAAAAAAAAAAAATCCCTTATTTTTCGCAGTACCATTGTTCGGTTTCGTTTTTAGCATGTAGTTGACAAAAACATGCTCTGGATATTTGACTCTCTGGATAATAAACGTTCTGATAAACGATGCTCTACTGTTATTAGCTGCTAAATAATTATGTTCATATCCTGCTCGCTACCTAACAGCAAGCCACTCATAGGTTTTCTATCATTTTATCTCTCGTTCTCTCACCTCACAGAAAGAAGTGATCTATCTAGAACAAGTGGTCAATAATGACGTCAACAGGTTGAAACTGTTGGTGTTGACTGAAGACAAGTTCGGTATCATCACTGCTGACCCGTACAACGTCATTAGACCAAAGAATTACAGGTAGGTTTCTACGGACATAAAAATGATTGTCCGGATCTCCCAACGTTAAATTGTAGAACTCAAATTTAAAATTCACAAGAAGTTTGCAAGTTACTTTACGATTTTTGTTTAACTTGTTGATTGACTGTTGTCTTGTATGTGACCTTATGTGAGCTATGTTTTGGATATATGAAATCAGTTATCAAAGAGTTAAGTATATATATATATATATATATATATATATATATATATAGTAAAATACAAGTGTGTGTGTCTTTGGTCCTCTGACCACGTGACTTGCTTCCGGCGCGTTACATTGCTTTCCACCCACCACGCTTAAACCGATCACGTGACTGAACGTTTTATCAACAAACAGCAAAACATATACAAAAAAAAGCACATAGACTCAACGAAATCGCAACAATTAAAATATTACGAAAAAAAATAATAGGATAAGAGTGCGGACACCACGAAATATAGTCGCAAATATACAGCACGATTGTAAATCTTACACTAGTAAAACAAGCAATTTAAGTCTTTTCCGTTTCGGACAAAGGACATTTTAGAACATTTTCGTGTACGGTTACGCCGGACGAAATCCGTATTTTTTTTCCGGGTGACAGCCATAGATTTTGCTTGTAAATAGAGAGGGAAGTAATCATGTTGAATAACTGTTACAAAAATAAATAATGATTAAGCCCCTTTGATTAGCTTTTATTATTCATATTTAAAATATAAGCAAAAACGGTACTTAAAACGCCCCCTTTTTCGGCCCTCAGAGGTCAGATCGCGAAATAGACTTTTGATGTACACTTGACAGGCGAAGACCTACAAAATAATATATACATCATGGGTCTAGGACTTATGGTCGCTGAGATATAGGGCGCTCCTTTATTAATATAGCTTATATAGTAAAAAAACGGTACTTAAACGCCCCCTTTTACGACCCTCAGAGGTCAGATCGCGAAATGGACAAAAGTCATTTTTTTGGCAGGCTAGACCTACAAAATGATATATACAACATGGGTCTAGGACTTATGGTTGTTGAGATCTAGGGTGATGACGGACAGACAGGCAGACAGACAAAACGGGGACAATAGAGCTATTTTTTTTCGAAAATGCTCTAAAAAAAGATCTGAATAAATATGCGCCCGTGCACTGTGATATATAAAAACTTTTTTTGAAAATTTTGCTGGAAATAACGTGCACACAAAAACAAAATAACCTTACCCAATGCATTTTGATACCTAATTACAATAATTAAAACGTAAAATCATACTTGGTGCTAAGAGTGGTTATAACCTATCCGATTTCACATTTATAAAAAAAAATGATAAAATTCCGCCCGTCGTACGACGGTCTTAATTCTAGTAAATATATAAAGTACTAATAAACGAGAGGGTTTATGCATTTTTTTTTTAATTTGAACAAAAATTACTATTGCTTTTTTTTTTATGTAGGTCCGACCTGTCGGATTCCATAGATTTATCAAATATCACCGTTGACCCGAAGAAGCCAGAATCATTTTGTAAGATAACTTTTGCCAAGCTAGAAGGCAACACATACGTTGGGACGTACCCAGACTGTAACACAGATGATCATTGGGTGAGTTATAAATGTGGTGCACTACTCATGTACAGTGCTCGATTTAATATATATATATATATATATATATATATATATATATATGTGTGTGTGTGTGTAAGTGTGTGAGTGTGTATGTGTGTGTTATTTGTGTGTTCGCATGTTTACTTTTTTATTTAAAGCTATAAAATATATTTAACTTAATATATGACATTGGTAGAAAATCGATACCCTATATATTTCAGTTGATATTTTAACAGTTCGGGTCGCCTGGACATTTGCGTCCGTCACTGCGTTGCTTATGTGGAAAAGCAGTTGGGTAATTTACTGATGACTTACTGTGTATTTAAAGACATAGATTGCCCTAACCTGGTCACTTTAGAGCTACTTTGTTGATATCTAAAAGTCTCTTAAACATGTCCCCATATTGGTTAATATTTTGATAACCATTGAAGAGATTTGATATATTATTATTTCTCTCAAGGAATTCCATAGGATCATTCAGTTCATTATAATTGTACTGTTAACTGAATTAAAGAAAAGGATGTAGAAATATAGAGTTTTTTAAGCAGCTTCATTGCATTTAACACCTGAATAAAAAAAAAAGCATAATTTAAAAAGCCAACATCTTGATGCGTTAATCTAATAAAATAAAAGCGATTTGGGCTCGGCGTTAAATCGAAAGTAAAGAATTAATACAACAGTATTCCAGTTTAAAATACAATCATGAAAAATCGGAACTGCCCGAAACCAAAAAATAACCTAGCCTACCAATCAAGCCTATGGGGAAATAACCCTATGCAAATGTTTTGCAGGGTACAGGTAATCTTATGATAAAAGTTGTATTTTTATGTAAAAAAAGATGTTTTCTAATGATTCATATTTATTACATTGTTCCCCCCCCCACCCTGAAACTGGAGCTGAACCCAAGGTATGGCTTCGCAATCACCTGCAACACTTTCAGCGCCATAATGTGTTCACCAGCCAACAAGGAAGCAATGAGTAAAGTGCCCTATATATTTTACAAGAAACGCCGGTAGGAATAATTAACGGACCCGCCTTAACTTAAAAGAAAAGATATATTTAAAATATATACACGTTTATTCGGTATTTTTTTATGTAATACACTTAACTTCTTACCACATTTGGTACGCATTTTGTTTTTTGATGTGTAATTGTTGAGGTTTCTGGTGAATTTTTACTCATATATATATTGCTACATCTTTGAAATTAAAACCAATTCATTCTGGCCTGCACATAATGTAAACTACTGATAGCCGTTACTTGCCTCCATTTCTATTAACGGCGGCTGACAAATTATTATTTCCTATAATTACGCAGTTATGCAACTTGAAGTAAATCTTTCTCTCTATATCATTACTACCAGCACCCCCCCTTCCCAATCCCCCCAAATTTACCTTAGCTACGGTCGCACTCTGTGTGAATGTCTTAGGTTGTGCTTCCCCTTAAAAAAATTTCAACATGTGATTGAGAGAAAGACGCACTGAATATAAACTGTGCATAATACACGTCGTCTATGTGTTTTAATATTAGGTGCTACTTTTTCAAGAAAAAAAAATAATAACACTATTGGCGATATTTGTTTGCGGTTTTTATTACACTATTAATTTTTTTAAAAATAGAAATGCGCCTAATCTCGATATATTTTCTTTGAAACTAACAAAATATATTTATATAAATTCAATCAGTACTTCATAGTTTCCTAAAATTCCGTTCCAGTTCCAAATTGTTCGATTTCCCATTTTCTCGAATATATCAGACTATACCTGTTCGAAGCTTCAACAATGTTCATAGAATTATCGTGGTAAAAATCAGTGTTTACATTGTCAAATTTTTTAACATCTGAGTGTTGAACACTAAAAGCTGTTATTGTATCTTAAAAAAAAAAATAAAGAAAATATAACAATAAAATAGAATTAAAGTTCAAAACTTTATTGATACTATCACAAATAAAACACATTTTCGTATCATAAATATAAATATTTTAGATAAAAAAAAGTTATATATAGTTGATATGTAATATTCTAAATTTTAACCAAATGTCAGATACTTAAACAACGTGTTCTGAAGATTATGGTTAGGCTTACACGTTGTTTGAGATTATGGCTATCAATAATTAAAGGTACAAACATTTCTATATTCTAGATGTATTGAACACGTGAACTATTGATTTTTACATACATGCAGATAATTAGCTAATTACGATGTTTAATTAACAGTTAGCTAATTCATTTTTGTCTTTACTGTTGCAGTTACACACTTCCAGACAGGCTGATTGGAGATGCTGATAAAACGTGTAGTACCAATTAACAAATCTACACTCTAAATATCTATTCTACAGATATAAAATATTTTTAAATCTTTCTTATAGCCTACATTTTTATGACTATGACAACTAATTATGTAATAGAAAAAAATATTACATTTTGCAATTATATTTCTTTCTTTTCAATGTATACCACTTGTGTTATTATCTCTATTTTTATTACAGTTGTGACAAAGCTTCAAATAAATCATGCATAAGTTAAGAGTTATCTTTTCTTGCTTTGTCTTCTTTGCACACGTATTACTATTAGACTCAATGTACATTTATGTGAAAATGTCTTAAGTAATATATTAACCACATTTTTGCAGTATTTGTATTGGATTAATACAATTAAATGCAAACCTTTCCACACATCATCCATTAGCTGTAGTTTAACAGTTAAAAAGGGTTTTCAGTTTGGAAGCTTATCATAAAATGGTTTAAATTAATCGTCCTCTTTCATTACAGAAAACTAGGGAGCGACCGATATGTGCCTTTTTACCGATAGTCCGATACCGATATTTTTCCCCAGCATTTTTACCGATCCCGATACCGATATTTTATTTTTAGGGGCTGTCCATTATTTATGTCAACAAATTTTTGCCGATTTTTACCCCCCCCCTTGTCAACAACTTGTCAAACTTTCCGAGACCCCCCTATAAAATTACGTCAACATTTGATTACCCCCCCCCCCTAAAAAGGTGGCTTCCAAAATGTTTATGTGGCAAAATAAGTAGGAATATAGTTAGTTTAATTAAAATACTGAATGTTAAGCGAGTGTGTAACACAGAACTACAAATGCTGCTTAATTTTCCTATTTATTAAGTAATTATATTAAATTTAAAAAAGTAACATTGTTGACGTCAACTTTTCTTGACTACCCCCGGCTTACTACTCCCGGCCTACTACCCCCAGCTTACTACTCCCGGCCTACTACTCCCGGCCTACTACCCCCCGGCTTACTACTCCCGGCCTACTACCCCCGGCTTACTACTCCCCTCCCCCTTGTCAACAATTGTCAAAATTTTTCTGACCCCCCCCTCCCACCTATTTTGTTGACGTAATTAATGGACAGCCCCTTAAGCAACAACAATGCCGATTGCCAAACACGTGTTTCTGTCGTGCTAATACAGCTAATGACGTATGTCAACCCATGCTTATCCCTTCCCTGTCATATTTCGTGACACTTCGCCGACACGTAAGTCTTGTTTCCCCCCCCCCCCAAACTTCCCATCCCAACAAAAAATACACACAGATGTTCACTAATTGTATCATTCAAGGTCATACATTAGAATTAAGAAATGCCAATCCTATTGTTTCAAGGTTGTATCTCTGATGTATACGTGACAATTTCTGTGTACGGGTTTTTTTTTTTCCTTTTTTTTTAAATCTTGTCTGATCTGGTTATAGAATTGGGTTATTTACTGATTTTCTTTTCTGCAACTCTGTAGTGAAAAAAAAAAACAATGTATCGGCAACCAAAAAACGGCCGGTCCGACAGTTAACCCATAGTGCCAATATCGGTTCGACTATCGGTCGCTCCCTACAACAATCGGACGATCCGATATTAACCGATAGTGCCAATTTCGGTCCGATACCGATAGCGATCCGATTATCGGTCGCTCCCTACTGAAAACTCGCTAAAAATAATTCATTTGTTTTTACTGCATTATTGTCTTGAATGCTGGTGCGGACAACTAGATGACGCCTTGTTATATGCCCGGAGGTTAATGGTGAGCCCCCCTGGACCGCAGATTCCAGGAGCCCACGAATAACCCCAATGAAATATTTGTTATTGTATTTTTCTAAGTCTGTATAAAAAGCCCCCATAATTCTTCTCGAGAAAACGCCCCTAAGACAATGTAAACGATGTGTTACAACACAATGTAAACAATGTGTTACGTAAAATAGAATCCAGTAATTGTTCTACCCCTCGCATAAGACAATAACCAAGATGCCCATGAATTTGACATTCTAATGTGTGTTTAAGTGAAAAAAAAATGGAGACGAGTAGTATAGCAGTGCAGGGCCCTAAACTCGGCTGTTAAGTCAAACGAAGAAGAAGATGTCTGGTCAAGAGAAACTTAGACTGAATCCACTGGTCAAGAGAATATAAAGTAGGCCAAAAAAAATATCAGCAACAAAGTAAAGTTAAAAAGAACAAAAAAAAATTATTGAAAGTTTCTTTAAATAACCGACAACTAAAATAATGACGAAATTATAATAAATTACATCACTTTTTTATAAAAATAAAAACTGCGTCTTTTAATAAATACACGATGTCACGATAAACCCTTCTAATTTTAAAGATATCTTTATGACGTCATTTTCAATGTTTATCAATGAAAAAGGACAGATTGGTAAGGACCGGAAATAGTATTTCGAAATAATAAAAAAAATATTTTAAACAATAAAAAATGACACTTCCGGTTTTACAACGTTAATTAAATATTTTTTTAGATGCATTTTTTTAACATTTTATGAAAAAAAAATATTGAATCCACCCCTCGAAATTTGACATATCTCAGGATGATTTTATACATACACCGATGCATCAGGATTGAAGAGAACCAGGACCTGTAACTACTTGGTCAACAAAACAAAAAAAACATGAAAAAATAAGATTAGAGATGGTATATCCTCAATTAACAATAGTTGTTTTTTTTTAACAATAAATAAAAAAACGCTTCAAGAAAGAGGAATTAGCCTGCCGGTAATTAAACTTGATTGACGTAATTAGGCCTACTACCCCCCGGCTTACTACTCCCGGCCTACTACCCCCGGCCTACTACCACCGGCTTACTACTCCCGGCCTGCTACCCCCAGCTTACTACTCCCGGCCTACTACCCCCGGCTTACTACTCCCGGCCTACTACCCCCCGGCTTACTACTCCCGGCCTACTACCCCCGGCTTACTACTCCCGGCCTACTACCCCCGGCTTACTACTCCCGGCTTAATACCCTCCGGCTTAGTACTCCCGGCCTACAACCCCCGGCTTACTACTCCCGGCCTACTACCCCCGCTTACTACTCCCGGCCTACAAACACCCGGCTTACTACTCCTGGCCTACTACCCCCGGCTTACTACTCCTGGCTTACTACCCCCCGGCTTACTACTCCCGGCCTACTACCCCCCGGCTTACTACTCCCAGCCTACTACCCCCGGCTTACTACTCCCGGCTTACTACTCCCGGCCTACTACCCCCCGGCTTACTACTTCCGGCCTACTACCCCCGGCTTACTACTCCCGGCCTACTACTCCCGGCCTACTTCCCCCGGCCCACTACCCCCGGCTTACTACTCCTGGCCTACTACACCACGGCTTCTACCCCCGGCTTACTACCTCCGGCTTACTACCTCCGGCTTACTACTCCCGGCCTACTACCCCCGGCTTACTACTCCCGGCCTACTACCTCCGGCCTATACCCCCAGCCTACTACTCCCGGCCTACTACCCTCCGGCTTACTACTCCCGGCCTACTACCTCCGGCTTACTTCTCCCGGCTTACTATTCCCGGCCTACTACCCCCCGGCTTACTACTCCCGGCCTACTACCCCCGGCTTACTACTCCCGGCTTACTACCCCGGCCTACTACCCCCGGCTTACTACTCCCAGCCTACTACCCCAGCTTACTACTTCCGGCCTACTACTCCCGGCCTACTACCCCCCGGCTTACTACTCCCGGCCTACTACCCCCGGCTTACTACTCCCGGCCTACTAAACCCCGGCCTACTAAACCCCGGCCTACTACCCCCCAGGCTTACTATTCCCGGCCTACTAGCCCCCGGCTTACTACGCCCGGCCTACTACGCCCGGCTTACTACTCCTGGCCTACTAGCCCCCGGCTTACTACTCCCGGCCTACTACTCCCGGCCTACTACTCCCGGCCTACTACTCCCGGCCTCTACCGACTACTTACTACTCCCCGGCCTACTACCCCCGGCTTATTACTCCGGCCTACTACCCCCACCGGCCCACTACTCCCGGCCTACTACCCCCCGGCTTACTACTCCCGGCCTACTAAACCCCGGCCTACTAAACCCCGGCCTACTACCCCCCGGCTTACTACTCCCGGCCTACTAGCCCCCGGCTTACTACGCCCGGCCTACTACTCCCCGGCTTACTACTCCCGGCCTTACTACTCCAAGGACTACTACTCCCGGCCTACTACCCCCGGCTTACTACTCCCGGCCTACTACCTCCGGCCTATACCCCCAGCCTACTACTCCCGGCCTACTACCCTTCGGCTTACTACTCCCGGCCTACTACCCCCGGCTTACTACTCCCGGCCTACTACGCCCGGCTTACTACTCCTAGCCTACTACCCCCCGGCTTACTACTCCCGGCCTACTACTCCCGGCCTGCTACCCCCCGGCTTACTACTCCCGGCCTACTACCCCCGGCTTACTACTCCCGGCCTACTACCCCCGGCTTACTACTCCCGGCCTACTACCCCCAGCTTACTACTCCCGGCCTACTACCCCCGGCTTACTACTCCAGGCATACTACCCCCCGGCTTACTACTCCCGGCCTACTACCCCCGGCTTACTACTCCCGGCCTACTACCCCCGGCTTACTACTCACGGCATACTACCCCCCGGCTTACTACTCCCGGCCTACTACCCCCGGTTTACTACTCCAGGCCTACTAGCCCCGGCTTACTACTCCCGGCCTACTACCCGCTGCTTACTACTCCTGGCTTACTACCCCCCGGCTTACTACTCCTGGCCTACTACCCCCCGGCTTACTACTCCCGGCCTACTACCCCCGGCTTACTACTCCCGGCCGACTACCCCCCGGCTTTCTACTCCCGGCCTACTACTCCCGGCTTACTACTCCAAGGCCTACTACCCCCGGCCGACTACCCCCGGCTTACTACTCCTGGCCTACTACCCCCGGCTTACTACTCCCGGCCTACTACCCCAGGCTTACTACTCCCGGCCGACTACCCCCCGGCTTTCTACTCCCGGCCTACTACCCCCCGGCTTACTACTCCCGCCTACTACCCCCCGCCTTACTAGTCCCGGCCTACTAGCCCCCCGGCTTACTACTCCCGGCCTACTACCCCCCGGCTTACTACTCCCGGCCTACTACCCCCGGCTTACTACCTCCGGCCTACTACCCCCTGCTTACTACTCCCGGCCTACTACCCCCGCTTACTACTCCCGGCCTACAAACCCCCGGCTTACTACTCCCGGCCTACTACCCCCGGCTTACTACTCCTGGCTTACTACCCCCGGCTTACTACTCCCGGCCTACTACCCCCCGGCTTACTACTCCCAGCCTACTATGCCCCCGGCTTACTACTCCCGGCTTACTACTCCCGGCCTACTACCCCCTGGCTTACTACTATCGGCCTACTACCCCCGGCTTACTACTCCCGGCCTACTACTCCCGGCCTACTTCCCCCGGCCCACTACCCCCGGCTTACTACTCCTGGCCTACTACACCCCGGCTTCTACCCCCGGCTTACTACCTCCGGCTTACTACCTCCGGCTTACTACTCCCGGCCTACTACTCCCGGCCTACTACCCCCGGCTTACTACTCCCGGCCTACTACCTCCGGCCTATACCCCCAGCCTACTACTCCCGGCCTACTACCCTCCGGCTTACTACTCCCGACCTACTACCTCCGGCTTACTTCTCCCGGCTTACTACTCCCGGCCTACTACCCCCCGGCTTACTACTCCCGGCCTACTACCCCCAGCTTACTACTCCCGGCTTACTACTCCCGGCCTACTACCCCCGGCTTACTACTCCCGGCCTACTACCCTCAGCTTACTACTTCCGGCCTACTACTCCCGGCCTACTACCCCCCGGCTTACTACTCCCGGCCTACTACCCCCCGGCTTACTACTCCCGGCCTACTAAACCCCGGCCTACTAAACCCCGGCCTACTACCCCCCGGCTTACTATTCCCGGCCTACTAGCCCCGGCTTCACTACGCCTGGCCTACTACGCCCGGCTTACTACTCCTGGCCTACTACCCCCGGCCTACTACTCCCGGCCTACTACTCCCGGCCTTACTACTCCCGGCCTCACTACCCCCGGCTTACTACTCCTGGCTTACTGCCCTCTGGGCTTAGTACTCCCGGCCTACTACCCCGGCTTACTACCTCCCGGCCTACTACCCCCCAGCTTACTACTCCCGGCCTACTACCCCCGGCTTACTACCCCGGCCTGCCACCCCCGGCTTACTACTCCCGGCCTACTACCCCCGGCTTACTACCCCGGCCTACTACCCCCGGCTTACCTACTCCCGGCATACTACCCCCGGCTTACTACTCCCAGGCCTACTACCCCCGGCTTGACCATTACTCCCGGCCTACTACCCCCAACTACCCACAGTCTACCAAACCCCAGCCTACTACCCCCCAGCTCACTACCCCCGGCTTACAACTCCCGGCCTACTACCCCGGCTTACTACCCCGGCCTACTACCCCCCCGGCTTACTACTCCCGGCCTACTACCCCCGGCTTATTACTCCCGGCCTACTACCCACCGGCTTACTACTCCCGGCCTACTACCCCCGGCTTACTACTCCCGGCCTACTAAACCCCGGCCTACTAAACCCCGGCCTACTACCCCCCGGCTTACTACTCCCGGCCTACTAGCCCCGGCTTACTACGCCCGGCCTACTACTCCCCCGGCTTACTACTCCCGGCCTACTACCCCCGGCTTACTACTCCCGGCCTACTACGCCCGGCCTACTACCCCTCGGCTTACTACTCCCGGCCTACTACCCCCGGCTTACTACTCCCGGCCTACTACCCGCTACTTACTACTCCCGGCCTACTACCTCCGGCTTACTACTCCCGGCTTACTACTCCAAGGACTACTACTCCCGGCCTACTACCCCCGGCTTACTACTCCCGGCCTACTACCTCCGGCCTATACCCCCAGCCTACTACTCCCGGCCTACTACCCCCCGGCTTACTACTCCCGGCCTACTACCCCCGGCTTACTACTCCCGGCTTACTACTCCCGGCCTACTACCCCCGGCTTACTACTCCCGGCCTACTACCCCCGGCTTACTACTCCCGGCTTACTACTCCCGGCCTACTACCCCCGGCTTACTACTCCCGGCCTACTACCCCCAGCTTACTACTTCCGGCCTACTACTCCCGGCCTACTACCCCCCGGCTTACTACTCCCGGCCTACTACCCCCCGGCTTACTACTCCCGGCCTACTACCCCCGGCTTACTACTCCCGGCCTACTACCCTTCGGCTTACTACTCCCGGCCTACTACCCCTACTACCCCTGGCCTCTACCCCCCTGGCTTACTAGTCCCGGCCTACTACCCCGGCTTACTACTCTCGGCCTACAGCCCCCCCACTACCCACAGTCTACCAACCCCCAGCCTACTACCCCCGGCCTACTACCCCCGGTCTACTATCCCCGGATCCTACACACGGCTTTCTACCCCCGGCCTACTACCTTCCGGCCTCAGATCAACGGATGTCTTGACGGCCTACTACCTCCGGCCTATACCCCCAGCCTACTACTCCCGGCCTACTACCCTCCGGCTTACTACTCCCGACCTACTACCTCCGGCTTACTTCTCCCGGCTTACTACTCCCGGCCTACTACCCCCCGGCTTACTACCCCGGCCTACTACCCCAGCTTACTACTCCCCGGCTTACTACTCCCGGCCTACTACCCCGGCTTACTACTCCCGGCCTACTACCCTCAGCTTACTACTTCCGGCCTACTACTCCCGGCCTACTACCCCCCGGCTTACTACTCCCGGCCTACTACCCCCGGCTTACTACTCCCGGCCTACTAAACCCCGGCCTACTAAACCCCGGCCTACTACCCCCCCGGCTTACTATTCCCGGCCTACTAGCCCCCGGCTTACTACGCCCGGCCTACTACGCCCGGCTTACTACTCCTGGCCTACTACCCCCCGGCTTACTACTCCCGGCCTACTACTCCCGGCCTACTACTCCCGGCCTACTACCCTCTGGCTTAGTACTCCCGGCCTACTACCCCCGGCTTACTACTCCCGGCCTACTACCCCCCAGCTTACTACTCCCGGCCTACTACCCCCGGCTTACTACTCCCGGCCTACTACCCCCCGGCTTACTACTCCCGGCATACTACCCCCGGCTTACTACTCCCGGCCTACTACCCCCGGCTTACTACTCCCGGCATACTACCCCCGGCTTACTACTCCCGGCCTACTACCCCCGGCTTACTACTCCCGGCCTACTACCCCCAACTACCCACAGTCTACCAAAC
Organism: Bulinus truncatus; assembly: GCA_021962125.1. Lineage (NCBI taxonomy): Eukaryota > Metazoa > Mollusca > Gastropoda > Planorbidae > Bulinus > Bulinus truncatus. The sequence goes on along the minus strand of JAGDYQ010000031.1, from coordinate 4,386,897 downwards.
CCCAGCCTACTACCCCCAGCTTACTACCCCCGGCTTACAACTCCCGGCCTACTACCCCGGCTTACTACTCCCGGCCTACTACCCCCCGGCTTACTACTCCCGGCCTACTACCCCCGGCTTATTACTCCCGGCCTACCCCACCCGGACACTACTCCCGGCCTACTACTACCCCGGCTTACTACTCCCGGCCTACTAAACCCCGGCCTACTAAACCCCGGCCTACTACCCCCCGGCTTACTACTCCCGGCCTACTAGCCCCCGGCTTACTACGCCCGGCCTACTACTCCCCGGCTTACTACTCCCGGCCTACTACCCCCCGGCTTACTACTCCCGGCCTACTACGCCCGGCCTGCTACCCCCTCGACACTACTCCCGGCCTACTACCCCTGACTTACTACTCCCGGCCTACTACCCGCTACTTACTACTCCCGGCCTAATACCTCCGGCTTACTACTCCCGGCTTACTACTCCAAGGACTACTACTCCCGGCCTACTACCCCCGGCTTACTACTCCCGACCTACTACCTCCGGCCTATACCCCCAGCCTACTACTCCCCGGCCCCTACTACCCCCGGCTTACTACTCCCCGGCCTACTACCCCCGGACTTACTACTCCCGACTTACTACTCCCGGCCTACTACCCCCCGGCTTACTACTCCCGGCCTACTACCCCCGGCTTACTACTCCCGGCTTACTACTCCCGGCCTACTACCCCCGGCTTACTACCCCGGCCTACTACCCCCATCTTACTACTTCCGGCCTACTACTCCCGGCCTACTACCCCCCGGCTTACTACTCCCGGCCTACTACCCCCCGGCTTACTACTCCCGGCCTACTACCCCCGGCTTACTACTCCCGGCCTACTACCCCTTCGGCTTACTACTCCCGGCCTACTACCCCCTACTACCCCCTGGCTTACTACCCCCTGGCTTACTAGTCCCGGCCTACTACCCCCCGGCTACTACTCTCGGCCTACAGCCCCCCCCCACTACCCACAGTCTACCAACCCCCAGCCTACTACCCCCGGCCTACTACCCCCGGTCTACTATCCCCGGATCCTACACACGGCTTTCTACCCCCGGCCTACTACCTTCCGGCCTCAGATCAACGGATGTCTTGACGATATTTAGACTCAATCTACGTTAATTCGGTACTGACACATTCTGAATTATGACTAAATTTGATCAACGTGGGGCACACGTTCATATTTTTAGTTAATGTGATAATATGATAAATTTAATTTCGACATTTTATAAACATTGCTCATAAAGTTACAATTAATCAAACAAACAGTGTTAAAATTATTGTATTTTTATATCTATAAAGTATTTACCAGTTTTAATAAATTTATCTCTGTAATGTTCTGTGTTCTTTTACCTTTACCAAAATTTAGCGAACATGGCTCATAAATTTATAATTAATCAATCATCAATCAAACAAACAGTGTAAAAATTATTGTATTTTTACATCTATAAAATATTTACCAGTTTTATCAAATTTATCTCAGTAATGTTCTGTGTTCTTTTACCTTTACCAAAATTTAGCGAGCACCAAATAAGACGGGGGGTATAAGATAGTCGAAACTGCTTGAACAACTGAATCTCATAATAAAGGAGGAGAATACTCAATGAACAAATAGACTATGTCAACATTATATTCCTTGGAATATTTTAACTCATCTTAAAAAGATGATACATCAATATGACTTACCAGTAAATTTTCACAGAGATCACACAAGTCTTCTTCACAAATATACATTTTATATATATATATATATATATATATATATATATATATATATATATATATATATATATATATATATATAATTTATACCGTACCCACTAATATTGACTTTCAAAATTTCTGAAACCCCAGTGTGAGTGTGAGAAGTAATTGCTCCAATCCTTTAACTGACCCTCCCCCCAATTGACCATATGTATAGATTAAAGCTAAGGAGCTTCCTGGACCTGTGAGTGTATCTTAGGTGAATCGACTCCACTCTGAAACGCCATCATTGTCTTTGATCTTCCATTTTTCAACCAAGTTCTCAAAACCGATCATTTTAGATTGTCCATGAGAGTGAGAAGCGATGAAAACAAGCCTAGATTTGGGAAAAGTTTGATCGAAGTTTTTAAAGATAATCTCTTTCAATTTCCTCACCATAGCTCTAGTTTTCTCTGTTAGCTGTAATCATGCGCTAGGCATGGAAGGATAACTCTGTCCGTCTCATCATCGCGATTGACAATCTTGTAACCAGAAAGAAGAATGAACGTCTTGTCATCTATATCATCTATGTCATTCAAACACAACTCTCTGTTAGTGTATATATGAGAACCATGCCTTACAACTCTAAGTCTGTATGTCAGATCCACGGCTTACAACTCTAAGTCTGTATGTCAGATCCACGGCTTACCACTCTAAGTCTGTATGTCAGATCCACGGCTTACAACTCTAAGTCTGTATGTCAGATCCACGGCTTACAACTCTAAGTCTGTATGTCAGATCCACGGCTTACAACTCTCTCTACGGCTATTTTGATATCCATGGCCTACACTACTTTCTACGTCTATATATGACATCCATAGCTTACAAATGTCTCTACGTCTATATATGACATCCATAGCTTACAAATGTCTCTACGTCTATACATGACATCCATAGCTTACAAATGTCTCTACGTCTATACATAACATCCATAGCTTACAAATGTCTCTACGTCTATATATGACATCCATAGCTTACAAATGTCTCTACGTCTATATATGACATCCATAGCTTACAAATGTCTCTACGTCTATACATGACATCCATAGCTTACAAATGTCTCTACGTCTATATATGACATCCATAGCTTACAAATGTCTCTACGTCTATACATGGGATCCATAGCTTACAAATGTCTCTACGTCTATACATGACATCCATAGCTTACAAATGTCTCTACGTCTATGCATGACATCCATAGCATACAAATGTCTCTACGTCTATACATGGGATCCATAGATTTCAAATGTCTCTACGTCTATACATGACATCCATAGCTTACAAATGTCTCTACGTCTATACATGACATCCATAGCTTACAAATGTCTCTACGTCTATACATGGGATCCATAGCTTACAAATGTCTCTACGTCTATACATGACATCCATAGCTTACAAATGTCTCTACGTCTATACATGAGATCCATAGCTTACATACATCTATATTTAAGAACCATGGCTTACAGCTCTTTCTACAAATGATACGGATTACCTGCTTTAAGCCGGTCGTAAGGTGGTAGACTCTAGGTTTCATGTTAATGCCTATTTCCGGCCTTACACTTCCATCTTATATTATTTTTCTCTATCTATAGGAGTATGTTAGGGACAGTCCACCTGAGGACCATACGTTCGATTTCCTATGAGAACCACTGGATATAATCAGGTCATTTCCTTAGTCCCCACTATGTCTCCCATAGTCCCCTCTAGGCATTTACACTGTCGGCTATGGTGGGAAATAAAAGAAGGGCAGTGCAAAAACCGTCCCATTAGTGGTTTATAAGATGTTAGAGATTTATCTCATTCTTAAGGGACTTCACACACATGTATCCATTGACAGCAGTCTTAGTCTTGATGGCTTCATCTGATTATAACCGCTTTTAATTTTTCTAGAATTTATTATTTAACTCTAAACATTACTTTTCTTTAATTTTTATGACTGAAAGACAACTTATAGAAACGGGTCCACTGTCTGGGTCTCGACCCTATTTCTACGGCCCTGATATTAGTCACTCGGGCATGTCTTCACTTCCTTTCCAGCTGTATGTTATCTCATTAAATCATTCTACTTCTGATCACGCTCACTCGCGTTTTGCTTTTCATTGAATCTCATATATACGCATTCAGTTTTTTTTTGTAAGATGGTAGACGCTTTTTGATGGTATGTGTGTGTGTGAAGTCCCTTTAAAGATGAGATGAAATCTCTTAGATCCTATTAATCACTAATGGAACGGTTTTTATGGTGCCCTTCTTTCATCCCCACCATAGCCGATAGTGCAATGACCTTGGAGGCACCACGGGAGATATATCGGGAACTTGAGCCAAGACCTGAAACATTTCAGGTCATTTCTTACTGGAGATCGAACCAGGTACAAGGGGGTCGACACTCACGACTATCCGTCTCCTGCTTTTTTTTATGGTAGACGCATGGATTTGGTATATTTTGTATATTGGGGGGTTCGAAATCATTTTTCAATAGCTGTTAAAATCTCTTTCGATTAAAAAAAATAAGTAAACACTTGTGAACTTTTCGATAACATTAAATAATTTTTAAAAAAAGTTTGTGTCAATAAATTATTTAAGAGCGCAAAGATAATTAATTGTTTTTAATGTGCATGTAAAGAGGGAGGTAATGAAAAGAAATTATTGCTTTTGATTTCATGCTGAATTCAGAGAATTCGAAGTGGCTACGGTTACAGCCAACGCGCATGCGCTCTAGCACTCAAGACGGACTTTTTTTTTTTGCCGAATTTTTTTTCGGGGTCCAGCTATAGATATTGTTCCTATCCTTAACCCTAACCCTATTCCTAACCCTATCCCTAACCCTATCCCTATCCTTAACCCTAACCCTATCCCTAATCCTATTCCATGCCCATTAAAAAATAGTCCGTCTAGAGCGCTAGAGCGCATGCGTTGACTGTAACCGTAGCCACTTCGTTCTGAATTATTACTTTGTTCGTCAAGCGCACTTTTTGATACAGACAAAATCAAATAAAATGCATGCAATAATGTAAAGTATAGACAAATTTAAAGTCTTCAGTTGTTTCATATTTCTTATAAATTTATTGGGAAGGGGGGGGGGAAGTGGGGTGCTGGAGATCGTACGGTGTTGAACATTTGACGGTCTGCCGGAGAGTCCTGGTTTAGAGCTTCAGTGAGAACCTTGTGATTTATTCGGTTCTTTGTCCACTCTGCTTTAAACGGATATCTAAATTTAAATTTGGGGGGGGGGGGGAGGAAAAGTGGCAGGACGTTGGGCCATGCGCACATAACCTTTATGTACCGAGTTTACTGAAACATAAATTCTACACTTCATCTGCCCCGATAAGCCCTTATGGGTTTAAAAATATCTATATTATGAAAATAAATTATTCATTTGAAATTTAATGCTGGGGAATACACAGAAGAATGCAATTTTTAAATCTCAAATTTTGTTGCGAAATTGTTATGTTTCTTAATTTTTTGTTGTAAAATTCAATAGCATCTAATTTTTGTATCATATTACTTTAATATTTATAAAAACGATTGTCTAATGTTCTAAAATAAATATCACGCTTTTCATTGAAAAGTTAAATTGTTAATTTTTTTTTTTATTATGAATATCACATATAAATCGTTTTAATATGATACCAAACGTAAATCATATAAAGCAAAATGTTTATATTTGATGCAATTTTTATTCTTTTACTACATTATTACAATCTGGACAAAAAACGTACTCCAAATTATCTGACAGGCTTATTTAAACAATTAGTTAATAGGTTATCTCGGTCTTATTTTCAACTAATCCACTAACCAAACCAAGAAGTTCAGTTAAATTGACATCTTGTTCTCGTTTTCCTATCGGTCCACTTATCAGACCAAGAAGTTCAGTTAAAGTGACATCTTGTTCTCGTTTTCCTATCGGTCCACTTATCAGACCAAGAAGTTCAGTTAAAGTGACATCTTGTTCACGTTTGCCTAAAAGTCCACCAACCAAACCAAGTAGTTCAGTAAAACTGACATCTTGTTCTCGTTTTCCTATCGGTCCACTTATCAGACCAAGAAGTTCAGTTAAAGTGACATCTTGTTCCCTTTTGCCTAGAAGTCCACCAACCAAACCAAGAAGTTCAGTTAAAGTGACATCTTGTTCCCTTTTGCCTAGAAGTCCACCAACCAAACCAAGAAGTTCAGTTAAAGTGACATCTTGTTCTCGTTTGCCTAGAAGTCCACCAACCAAACCAAGAAGTTCAGTAAAACTGACATCTTGTTCTCGTTTTCCTATCGGTCCACTTATCAGACCAAGAAGTTCAGTTAAAGTGACATCTTGTTCACGTTTGCCTAGAAATCCACCAACCAAACCAAGAAGTTCAGTAAAACTGACATCTTGTTCTCGTTTTCCTATCGGTCCACTTATCAGACCAAGAAGTTCAGTTAATGTGACATCTTGTTCTCGTTTGCCAACCAGTCCTCCAACTAGTCCAAGAAAATCCGTTAAGACTGTTTCCTGTTGATCCTTAACCTAATAAATAATATAAAATGTCCTTACTTTGGGGACGGGTGGTCGTGCGGTGTAGAGCGCTCGACTGTCAACCGGAAGGTCCCGGGTTCGAATCTCAGTAAGAACCTTGGGATTTTTTCAGGTCCTGGTGATAGTCCCCAAGTCCACCCAGCTTAAAATGGGTACCTGACTTTAAGTTAGGGGAGTAAAGGCGGCTGGGCGTTGTGCTAACCACATAACCCCTTCATATGCCGAGGTTATAGAAACAGATGAATTCTACACTTCATCTGCCCCGATGGCCCGTTAGGGTTAAGGGAACTTTACTTTTTACTTTACGTTCATGATTATGATAAGCATGTTATTTTTTGAATTTATTTTTTTTTTACTTTATATTAGTTGTCATATTATAAGTTTGTTTATAATTATTTTAGCAAATGTAATGTTTACTATTTAAGAATCATAACAGCGCTTCTTATGTGAGCTATTTTTTCGTTGATATTTTTTTCAACTATAATACTGTCCATATAAAACATAATACGTTTATGTGATTTAGTACAATTTTCAAATTGACAAAGTTGGTATACAGCTTCAACAAATAACAATCACTTCTCTCTACGCAACAATAAAATGAAAGCCCAGCCATAACGATCGGGGAATTACTAAAACATTTATAACATTGAAGTTCATTATTGAATTATGTATATGTTCCAATTAATTTAATTACGAATACACATTTTATTTCCTTTGAATATTTTCTGTGGTAAATGTACCGTCTGCCAACAATGCATTTGTTCGTGGACAGTGCAGTGGCTATCAGCTTGGGGCGTGGTGTGTGGGGGGGGGAAGGAACTGGGGCGACTTACCTCCAAAAAGATTTAATGTGTTGATTTTCTGGTGCAAGTGAAATTAAACTTAATCGTATCCTTCATTGTCCTATTTATTTGCGACTATAGTGTGCATGTTTTATTTATACCAATGACCGAAAAAGAAAACTACGTTACAAAGTGATATCAATGAATACGCTTGTCTCCCCATACATTGAAAACATCCCCGTAGCATGAAAATTCTATAGGAGGGGCCAGACACTCTACAACAGGGGTCAGGCAATAGCAGGGGGGCAGGTAATACATTTTACTAAGTACAACAAATAAACAGGGAGGTGCAGATAAAACGCAGGGGGGGGGCAGCCCTTCTGGACCCCCCCCCCCGCCGCATGCTACGGCTTGAGTGGAAATGACTGAAAACCGGAACTACTTCCCCCAGGCCTCCCCTAAAACACAAACACACACACACACACCCATATCGTTATTCAATGTTTGAACGGCAACAGTCAAGTTGTTGTTTTAATCTGGTCCGAGAATTAAAAAGTTGTTTGAAATTAACTGGAGCAGCAAACTAACTAATTTAACTCGAGCTGCCACCAACTAACTAGCTTTCAACAGTTCTTGTTTTAAATGAACTCACCGGTAAAGCGGAAACTGTGCCCAACAACAGAACCGGAAGCAGTACTGCAGCTATCATTTTGAATTATAGTTTTTTAACGACAGCCTGAGAATAAAGTCGTGAATACCAAATTTCATAAATGAACTTTTGTTTTTCGTAAATGTATCATGCATACGTGATGAAATTAAAATACTTTATTGATCATCTTAGTGTCATTATATTCAAACTAGTATTCCGCATTATCTGTTCAATCTCTCTATATATTTCTCTGTCCCGTCCCCTATTTTATGTTCACTCCTTGTGCCCATTATATGTTCACTCGCCGAATGTTATAGTGTTATCTATTATCTCTATCTCTCAAGTTTGTATTCTCACTCACTGCAGGCTATCAAGTCTGTATTATCACTCACTGCAGGCTATATTCTTATCAATCCTGCTCATCTATCAAGTCTGTATTCTCGCTCACTGCAAGCTATATTATTATCAATCATTCTCATCTCTCAAATCTGTATATTCTCTCACAAGTTTTTTTTTTTGCCTCCACTTCTCTATTCTGTATTTCTCCTCACCTCTTGTCATATTTTACAATCTACTTCCATATCTTATAGTATCACTCGCCTGACTATTTTCTATTATCTCAATCCCCTAGCTTATTCGAATTATTTTTTTTTTCGAATATTCACTATCCCTGCTATTGTGTATTTAAAACACAATCATCTATTTTTTTTTGGTTTTGTCTATCCACTATCCCTTTAATAAAAACAAAAACATCCATTTACAGTTCAAATACATACAAATTTCTCCTATTTCAATTGACCTAATTTAAAAATAGTGCACATTATGTACAGTAGAAAGTTAATCAGTGATTAATATACATTGTAAATTAGATAGTTCATCCGTCATTAATACACATTTTGTAAACTAGAAAGTTAATCAGTCATTTAAAATATTTAGTCTATGAGAAATGTATATTTACGTTTAGACAATACATGCTTACCAATGAGATCTCTATTTCATTTGAAAAGATGATCTGAAGTTCTTACAACAGACACCAGCTATTTATTTACTTTCTACAAGTTTTAAGGTCTAGTTTTTGGTATTTTTTTCTTTTTTATTTTACCCAAAATTGTAATCGTTGTTTGTATATCTTATCATTGAAAAAAAAATTTAAAAAGAAACTCAAAAAATTGAAAATTATACGTGTATTAAAATGGATAAGATCACTCACTTATTTATGTACCAATATGCATTAATTATATTATTAATTATTTAATGCATTTCTTGAGCTTAAGCATTTAATTTATTCAATGAAATCTATATAAATGTGTGTGTGGTTTAGAAATTTTAAATAAAAGTCTATTTTACTTCTGTTTCTGCGGGCTGCTATTGGTCATAGTCCGCGTCGATTGAATATGTAAAAAAAATAGGATTGTTAACAAGTTAACATCAATTCATTTTATTTATTTAAATCTTTGTACAAATCGATAAATAAATACAACATAAATTAGTTAATAATTTAAAAAAAAGATTTTTGGCTAGATTTATAGTTTGAACTCATTAGTTTCTTTTGTTGATTTAATCCATAATACTAGTTTGTCCTTTTTTAGTTGTAATAGCGAGATATCTAGCCTGGTTTAGTTATATGTTTAGCCATATAGGTGTTAGTTATTAAATTTCAGTACCGTAAATTATTAGTAAATGTATCTGTGAAGTCTACTGTGATGTTCATATTATTGATCTATATAACAATATCGAGACCGATTTTTACTGGCCTAATTTAAATATAAAAGTGGTATGGTTTCGGAGGCACTAAGGGAGACACAGAGGAAACATATCAACATGGTCTGAAAAATGAAATCCCAATAACATGAGATTGAATCCCAGGACCTTTAGTTCAACAGTCTCTTTCGACCATCCATCTGTTTTCTAGTATCTTTCGTTATCTACATCTTTAAGGTCTCTTTTACAGACCAATCAATGGAGTGTATACATTAGTATTAACCATTTGAAAAATTATTTTTAGAGAACACGATAGATAGATCGTGCATTGCCAAATGAGGAGTGACACAATCATGCACTTTGAACATTGCACAATTTTCATGTCTTTATTATCAGTTTATTCAACGCACAGAGTTAAGATTAAAAGAAAGCAGATCACGACTTGAGTCATGAAATGGATGCGGGCTTTGAGTTATAAACAGATAAACAAAATAAATGCTATTTTTAGAATTAAGCAATAAGAGCATAATAAGAATTATTTGACATAATTTTCTTATCTCAGGATGAATTAAATGTAAATTAAACTAGTTTTTTGTTAGTTTTTTTTTTGTTTTCTTAAATTAATTAATTAAGAAATATTAATAATTAAAAAGGTGCTAAGTAAAATTATAACTATAGCTATGTTGCACATTGAGCATTTAGAGCCTTTTTTCTTGTATCACTACGTGTAAGGTGCAGAATGGGGCCATAAAAATGACATAATTATTAATATAGGCTCAGGCCCGTAGCCAGAGGGGGGCTAGGGGGGGCTGAGCCCACCCCCCCGTGCATGACTTGAGCCCCCCCCCCCCTGTGCATGATTTGAGCTTTTTGACAAAATGTTACAAATAACGGCTATAAAACATCAATCATTTTGTTCAATAAATCAATAATAATAAAAACTGAAAAGTTTATATCTTGGCAGTCATTCAGGCTATTTTATATAGATTTTCTAATTTTTGGGCATACAAGATAGAATCTTATTGAAGTTCACTTCTGGGTATTTTGGTCAGCATTGGCATTTGGGGCTTCAGCAGACGTGTGTGTGTCACGGGTTGTGACTAATCTGTCGAAACCATCCCCTTTATTCCAACCCTTGACTTAATTGTATTAATAACATTTAGACGTATATTATACCATGTATTGTAATATACGTTCCCGTTCTCAAGTTCTCCACCCTTTTTACCCCACCCCCGTAATTGCGTCATCGGCCAGGTGGTCAGCGGAACGGGGAAGAATAACTCTTCTCGGTGAACGGGGCAGCGGTTGATAGAAACACGTTACATTCCTCGCGGGATTCTCCCTGACCATTCGGCCCTGGTCAACTGCCGACAAAGGGATGGATGTCCAGTTACTCCTGTTTGTCGGTATGACGTACTTCTCCCCCCTCCCCATCTAGGCTCCACCCCCTGATTTGACAGAAACAGATATTATAATTGATTGGCTAGGGGTCACGTGGAAGAAAGTGTTTGAGTAATGTAAGATAGATTTATAGACATTCGACCGGTGAGCCGGGTCTTGGGTAGTCGCAATTCGACTGTGGGCTCTCTGAGGAGAGGGTCGATTGTTGTGTCTCTGAGAGAGAGAGAGAGAGACAGAGAGAGAGAAGGGTGATCTATCGAGTGAACGTCCCTTTGATTCAATTCATTGATACTGGATTAATCTTTGGCATTTTTTGATTACTTTTGCTTTTGATTTTAAAGACCACCAGATCTCTGTTACGGACTGGTGTCTCTGTAAATAAATATATTTTGTCGCTGTACACACTTGTTGAATTGATCATCGTCACTTGTTATACGTTTAATTGTTGGTGAGACTGTGTGTGGTAGAAACACAAATACAAATACGGGTCACCATTGAGTCAGCCCTCATACTCTTAGCGACAAGCCAAGGATACCCTCAAAGTGGTCCTCAACAGTGTGAGAACAGTTTCTCAACCATCACACAAATGCTCACGTCATATCGCAGATCAATGTTACAAAAGCGTCTAAGCAATCTTTTCCTGCTTGCATTTGAAAAAGATTTAAAAGACAATCTGAATGCTGTAGCATTTTTAGGTAAATTCTGTGCTAAACCACGACGTTTGCAAATTTGAAACGTATTATAAGTTCGCAACCAGTGCCGACGAGTGTGGCAGAGGGGCAATGCCCAGGGGCCTGGCGAGTTTTAGGGACCCGGACAGAGCTGGCCAATCAACTTTTTAAAATATTAATATCAGCACGGGGGCCGTGTCACCCCTTCCCAGGGGCCCGCAATTTCTGTTAATGGGCCTGTTCGTAATCTTATAATAGTTTTATATATTGATATCATCTGAGGACAACTAGCAACTTAAATAAGTTAATAAAATAACATTGACTTCTGACTTCATTTTTATACATATGTATAATAAATAATAAAGTACAAACTCCGTGATTTTAGAGTGATGCTATTTAATTTGCAAATTTACTTTTTAGCAGAACCAAATTTTTTTAAATTGAATGATTGCGACTGTTGTTGTTGATAGATTTGTTCTTTGTTTTCAATATTTTATAAGAAATATCATACAAATAGCTAAGCTATATTCGTGCATCTTTGTCGTTTCTCCCGGGTTCTACGTTAAACAAACAGTATAATAATATAGATCAGGTATCTATTATGTAACAATTATGTGGCAGAACAAATGGTCACTATATTTATAACAGGAATCAGAAATTGCTCAGCCTAAATAACTTTTTATCATTAAAACTCTTTACTATTTAAATTATTTTTAACAAAACTACAACATGCCATGCCTTATTAAAACGTAGTTAAAATTTTACATTTCTAATTAATAAGTAAACTATCGGTACTAAAATGCACCATTCCAGATATGGAACTGCAAAAAATCTCACTGAGATTCCCTCCCCAAACCCCTCCTCTCCGTTCGCAAGCTTTCGGCGCTTTGCGCCTCCATTTTCGCCCCCCCTCCTCCGAACATTTCTTCTACCCCACCAGGGGTGGATTTAGAGGGAGGGGCTGGAGGGCCATGCCCCACCCCCGTTATCGCAAGTTTAGGTAATACATCATTAAATTCTCGAAATATTTTTTGTTCTAAGACCAATTTTCAATAATGATTTCCCCCCCCCCCCCCGTCAAATTTGTCTGGATCCGCCACTGTGCCCCAGGATCATTTCTTCGGCACCCCCCCCCGAAAAAAATTCTTCGCCCCCCCCCGAAAAAAATTCTTCGCCCCCCCCCCCCCGAAAATGTCTTCCCCCCCCCACCCCAATTCAATATTTCTTACTACGGGCCTGTTAGTCTAGATAAGTAAAAATGGTACCTTAAGATACATTTAAGTATATCCTTTAATGGGCTTGACAAAAATTATTGAAACCAAGTTCATGTTAGAGGAATAGATGACATTTAGGTGCCTTGGGCCATTTATCTTGTTTCACTAAGTATAAGATATTAACTGACAAGATTAATAATAAACATTCCATTTGTAAAAAAAATGTTACCCTGAGAAACTCTAATGACTGAAATCCATAAAGCTTGACGAAAATGATTCAAACAAATTTATGTTAGGGGGGGCGATAGATTCCCTTGAAACTCCAAGGCATTTTTTTTTATATTTCCATCGCGATGTTTGAGGTGTAGAATAGAGCCATGAAAAATGAGAAAGCATTCGAACTATTATTAATATTGGCTACATAGTAAAAAACGGTACCTTGAAAAACACTGATACCCAAACCCTTACAAGGCTGGGTACAGGTTATAAATCCAATTGTTTATTAGTAGGAAACGTACCCTTTGGTTTCATACGGCCTGGGATTTATATTTGTTTTAAAGCCACGTTTTTTTTATCTGTATAACCTATATTAATACTTATCAAATAGTTATGCCATAGTCAGAGCCCTATTTTATACCTTAAACGTAGTGAAAGAAAGTATAGAGCTTATGGGGGGGCCTAATGGACATATATTAGTTTGGTTAATTTTTCTCGTGGGCTGGGCGTCAGCGTTTCTTAAGGCACCGTTTTTTATTTAGATAAAGCTTATATTAAAATACTCGACTGTCGACCTGAGAGTCCTGGGTTCGATCCTCGGTGAGGCCCAATGAATTTTTCCAGGTGAAATTCGGTACAAAGTAGTCCCACAAGTCCCACAAGTCCACCCAGCTTTAAATGAGTACTTGGCTATAAGTTGGGGAAGTAAACGCGGCTGGGAGTTGTGCTAACCACACAATCCCTTCATATGCCGAGGTTATAGAAACAGATGAATCCTACACTTCATCTGCCCCGATGGCCCGTTAGGGCTAACGGAACTTACTACTATGTTATATTAAAAAGTATGTCATTTTCAGGGCCACATTGTACACCTTATACGTAGCAATACAATCTAAAGGGCCCTAGGGGCCCAAAGAGTATCTATCCATCTAACATAAGGTAGTTTAAATAATTTTGGTCATGCCCTCTGAGGGCTAGACATCGGTGTTTCTTAAGGTACCGTTTTTTTCTACAATGGCCTAAATCAATAATTATTAACATGAATAGTCATTTCCATGCCCTATTCTACACCTTATGTGTGGCGAAACAAGATAAAGAGCTTTGAAGGCCCCCAAAAGTATCTATTCATATAACATAAATGTAGTTTCAATATTTTTGGTCGTGCCCTCTGAAGGCTGGGCATCAATGTTTCTCAAGGTACCGTTTTTATTACATAAGCTATATTAATTATTATGGCATTTTCAGGGCCCCATTCTACACCTTAAAATAAGCGATACAAGATAAATAGCCCTAAGGTTCCCCAAGAGTATTTCTCCATCTAACATAAAAATAATGTAAATATTTTTGGTCAGGTCTTCTGAGTGCTGGGTATATGTTTTTCTTAAGGTAACGTTTTTTTACTATAGAGGCTACATTAATATTTATGTCATTTTCATGACCCAATTTTACAACTTGTACCTAGCGAAACAAGAAAAAGGCCCAAATGGGCACAAAGAGTATCTATCCATCTAACGTAAATGCAGTTCAAATAAAGTGGTCATGCCCTTTAAGTGTTGGGCATTAGTTTTTCTGAAGGTACCATTTTTTTCTTTCAGCATTATTTAATTCTTGTAGTTCGCAGCTGCCTTTTTTCTAAACAAATCAGGTCACCTCTAAACAAGGCTGACAGTATATATAGAGCTTATAAAGGACCATTTTTCGAATTTATTAAGTGTATTATTACACATATTTTTTCGTATTGTTTAAAAATAAATAACAATCAATACTTTGATTTAGGAATGTTTATAGAGGTCAAGTATCAATACTATATACCAAAATAGTTTTGGTTGGTATATTGTGATATTACCTAATCTCCATCCCAGAGATTTTTCCTATCGAGATCACAAGTCTTCCCAGGTCGCCTTTCCAAGATACTCCTTCAGCGCATAACAATTTTATTTAGACGGTTTTGTATATGAAATATGTTCATAATAATATATACTAATGAAATGACGTTAAATCCATTGATCATAGAGTACCAATGTCGTATCCATGCACCAATGTGCTCCATAAAGTTAAAAAAAAAAATAGAAAAAAACATAGTAATTTATACCAATAGTTGTTTCTTTCATTCACTACGTAGTATTCAATATGAAGTCTTTAAACTAAAAAGACAATGATAACATAACGATGACATATATTATCAATGAGCATCAGTTTTCAGATTTTTGTTTCTTGCTTTTTATACAAATTGCAGCTTTAGCATCAGACACAACTATAAAGCCAAGACTTTGATGTTCGATTCTAATATTTCCTTGAACTTTCCTTGGAAGAAAGGGAGGTAAGTTTGAACCTGTCATTGACAGCAGCTTTCCGTTCAGTTTCACAGACCTGAAAATTAAATAAGTCAACGAATTATGGAGAACACTGTAAACATATTTTGCCATATATTAAAATGCTTGTTTTAATAATAGATTTTTTAATATAATATATATATATATATATATATATATATATATATATATATATATATATATCGACATAGACATTATAAATGTTTGAAGATGGGCAGTTCAAACCAACAGCAACTTATGTAAAGTGAGGTAATTCGAGTCGGGGACCAGTCTGATAGAAAAAGCTAAATATAAGTTAAAAAAAACACATCACAACAGACGAGAAAAAAGCTAAGAGAATAGCAGCACAATACAGTTAAATACATCAGGAGATATTAATAGCACATAGCTGTGAGTAGAGGTAAATGATAGACAGATGTAAGTAGTGGTATATATCAGACAGATGTAAGTAGTGGTATATAGCAGACAGATGTTAGTGGAAGTATATAGCGCACATATGTGAATAGAAGTATACAAGAAACATAATTAACAAGACATATTTAGAAAACTTTTGGAGTAGGACCCATTACATCAGACGCATGTGGTCAGACACTAATATCAGACGCGTGACCAACATATGATCAAATAATCAAGTAGCCAGTGGTGGTCAGACAAATATGAAGGACACATGTAACGCGGCACATAAATCAGACTCTAGCAATAATACCCGTCTAGCTGACATATTTAGCAGACACAAGTGACCACATACATTTAAATGACCCATGGCGAGAGATAAATGAGGACGTCACATGTGGTCAGACACGTGCAATGATCTGGTTTATCGTTTTAGTTTGTTTTTTTTAAGAGACCCTTCAATTATTTTAATATTAAAGGATGTGTGCCATGTATGGGACCTTTATAAACCAAATAGATACAAGACATAATACATGTTGTTGTTTTTTTTTAATTTGATGTACGTTGTATCATAAAGTTCAATGACTTAAGGATAGTAGGGGCTGTGTTCTGATGACACGGACGTCTTGGGATCAACGACCTCTAATACTGTCTGTAGAACTATGTGATGCTTCATGTCTCCGTTTCCGAAGTCCACCAAACTTATGTGGGTGACTGATTGTTTCACATCTCCATTTCCCCAAGTCCACCCAACTTATATAGGATACTGAAATAAGTCTAGTAAGGGTTAGGGTTACGGTTATGTTTAGAGCTGACGTTGTGATATACATCTACGTATGTCACTGGTACCTGAAAAACAATCTCTAGTTTCGACGCTATGCTAGAACCCGGGGCCTTCATGTTAACAGTCCTGCGACTGCACCACTGCCAACCGTAACCCACAATCTTATCATTAGACCTACTGTATATATTAAAAGATACATTTTACACAAGTTTGGGACAAAAAGAATTCAATTTCAAACAACTATATATGGTGGGCCAAAAAAAGTGAGAACATCATATAACATACGAATTATTTGGAAATATAATTTAATTAATTGTATTGTTTCATGTAATTTTGTTTGCAAAGTATTTAGCCAATCAGCAATCATGTTCAATGCGTCCTTCCTGTTTATCAACAACATTTTCTAAGCGTACAGCTAAACAAACTTTGATATAATTATATTACCGTCTACGCAATGTTCTCATTTTTTTTGGCCCACTCTGTATATCCAGTGTAAGTACAATATTGATGACACACTGACCTAGAAGTGAGACCTTCACTATCACCAAAGGTCAGCAGGTAAACGTCCGCTGTCAGGTCAGTAAATTGACTCAGTGATAGAGCCGTCGATGAGTTTCTTAAATTGATGAAATAAACCACTACGGCTCCTTGGCGATACCTTGACACAAATATCATCATTAAAATTAATCAAGACAACTTCTCTATTATTTTAGCTGTAAAAATAATGTACTTCGATTAATAATATACTACTGTTATTGGTAAACCAACGATTATAATGTATTTGTCTCAATTTAGCTTTATGATAAAATTAGTCTAACATGATTTTGTTTTGGTATTATTATCTGAAATGTAGCTATATATTCGCATCGAAGGTGTAAAGATATAAATATAAAACATGTTCATCTTAAATAATACCCACAATTCATTGCTAGCGCAGTTCGCATATACTCTCATATTCTCTGGTTTTCTTACAACCCTTAAAACAGGCCCTTCGACAAGTCTCTTAAAAATCACAGAAAGATAAAAATCCTGAAATTAGAAAAAAAACCGTGTAAAGAAGCTCACCATCATTAGCTATAGCATTTTGAGAACTTTGTTGACTCTAAATGTCTATGAAAAGTATTATAGTGTTTTTTTTCATTGTTGGCATTTCATAAATCCGTGATGTTTTTATAAACAGATAATGCTCAGGAATCAAAAGTAGACAAAAAAAATTTATGAAACAAAAAAAAAATCAAAATATTTTTTTTTCCTTAGTCGACATTGTGGAAAAATTAAAACTCTATTTTACTCACAGGGTTTGGCTCCAGCCTGCTCGATATGAGTGAGTATGAACTGCCAATAAATGTTTGTCTGAAAACTTGAGATACGCCATGAAGCGCCGATACCCCCAGTTTATCTAACCATCTAAAAATGAACAACAAAAATACTTTCAGTTTCATACCCTGAAATGTAGATATTGAATAGTAAGCTACTCATTATTGTTTTACCAACGTGAGCACAAAATGTACAAGCTTCTTCTTGAACATGCCTAGTGAAGAACTTTAAATCTCCCCAGCCCCGGTCAAGGCTGTGCTAATGTACTGTTCTACGATATATATATATATATATATATATATATATATATATATATATATATGTGTGTGTAAGTGTGTGTGTGTGTGTGTGTGTGTGTGTTTAATTTGGTTCCAGTTCTCGCTGTTGATTTATTTTATCAAGACTTGTGATTGACAATAAAAGCAAATCAATATTCTTGTATTTATCTTAATTTCCTAAGTATTTTCGCTTATTTATTTTTCTTCTCTATCGATCTCTACTTTCCATTAGGTATCTTAGCAATGACACCATTAATTACACATGTTTCTTAAATCCGTCATTAGCTGATTACTCCCATAACACTCCGCCTAAATAACTTAAGTTCAATAACGGTAGCTTTGGCAGAAATACGGTGAAGAAGCACACTAAACAAAAAAAGAAAATCAAAATCACACAAATAATATGAAAAGAGATAATCATCTTTTAAAAATGTTATCCCAAAAAAAAACACAACTTTAAAGTGGAAAAAAAAACTCAATACAGAAATCTTAAAATAAAAATATAAAAAAAGCTATTAGGAAAAAAAACACAAAAACTGATCAAATATTCCGGGTACAAAAGCACTAACCAACACCGCCTTGTTCTCTTCGTTAACGTCCTGAGATAAACTTGAGATATTTATTTCAGAACAGGTGTATGATAGCAGAAAGTCATATCATAACCTGTAAAAATCATTTTGTTTTCGCCGGACATCGAACCAGATACACTAAGGTCGATAGTCGACTGCTTTAGCGTACAACCATTCATTCCTCCTCAGCTCCGGTACACGGGTTTGTGTTTCAGTGGTTTGTACCACACATGATATCATATTTGGAGTATTTAGCATCGAAAAGGTTAACTTTCCCCAAACACCATCCCATTCGCATTTTTTTTGAATATTCATCTTCATAATATTAATATAATTAAGTGGGACTTTAAAACTGACCAATGGCTAATAGTTATACGTACAGAAATCCAGCAGCAAATCTACTGGACAACCCAGGAGCACCTCCACCATAGCAAGAGGACGTTTCTGACAATGAGATCGGGCGAGTGCAGGAACAAAGCTTCATGATAGACTTAGCCATGACAAAATTTGCTTCTAAAGTGTCCATCACCTTCGCATCTAAAAAATCTTTCAAATTTGCGGTTCTTCCATTTTTGTAATAACTGTAAAACAAAATATTAAATTATTTTTCCCTAATGTGTGTATTTCTATAATACACTAAACATAATAATCTGGCATATCGATACATTGTATTTACTATTGAACACAACGCAGGCCTTTATCATACCGAAATATCAACAATGCAACAGAAGGCGCATTTCGGTAAAGAATAAACTTATAGTCTGAAGGAATACCATAAGTAATTGTCGTTAGTTATTTTAAATTAGCTGAAGTCCTGCCAATATCTCTCATATATATATATATATATATATATATATATATATATATATATATATATACGTAAAAGTGAGAAAACATAAAGGCAGACTGCCCTAGTCTCAAAATCTCACTCCCTTTATGTATACGGAAATAAATAATTACATTTAATCTTTATGTGTATGTGCGTCTTAGTAAATCATAACATAGATGTTGGTTTCTAAACTTGATTAGCCCACATTTAATTTTTTGAAAGATAAAATTATCGAGATGTCTAAATTAAATTAGTTGAAATCAGAAGATTATATGCAATGCAGGGTTTTAACAACAATGGGATGCGTAGCATAATATTAGAGAACTTTGGTCTTACTGGTGGAAGGTAATATGATCCATAATATTACAGCCACCAGGGCAAATAAATCTGAAAAAAAAATGAAAATAGAGAATTGTTTATATTTAATTTGATACCTATATGCATATAACATACTCATTAAAACATATTGTTTTTTCTAATTTCAACATATATTGTCCACTAATATCATTGCAAACAAAGCCTCACTCTTCAAGGTACGTCCTGGCTGAGGGGTGAGTATAAAGCTGAGTGACATCTGGACCATACAATCCGCTGGATTTAAACCTGGGATATTTATTCAAAAGGTTTCTCAAACTAGCAAAGTCAGACACTAGTACTGATGGGTCTATGGTTTTATTATGTTTATGTTTATAAGAATTGGGCTCTGAAAAGTAAAACAAAAAAAAAAACAAATCTCAGTGTCTTTGAGAGTCACATATTAAAACGTTTTAATAATAGACCACTAGAAATTCAGGTTTGTCTAAACTACATTTCGGACAGCGGGTCCGTCCTCTGAACTCTCTCACATCTATAACATTTACTTAAATGTATATTATTTTCAACAAAGCACTCACTCCTTTTCTTATTCAGGCTTTTCTCTCAAGTTCTGGAACAGTGTTTCTCAAACTTTTTGAAGTCACGGCACTTTGGAACGCCTATCAATATGTCGCGGCCCCCTTTTTTTTTTGGGTTTAGATTGCTTAAATTTATAATTTTAAACTTCTATATGCAAACTTTTACAAATCAATACATGCTTTTTCTAATGTTAACAATGAAAGAGTGAAAGGATGCAACATATAAAATGAACTAGATTTTATTTTAAACATATATTAATACTATTTACATACAATACATTAGGTTAATTATATTTTATGTGTCAACATTTTTGCGAGTAAAAACAGAAAATAAAAAATATGAAAATATAAATACACATACTGCCCGATGGCCGTTAGGTAAGAACTTTAAAACTTACTATTTACATACAATACATTAGTTAATTATTTATGTCACATTTTCGAAATTCCACGGCCCCCCTCCGGACAATCCACTAGGGGCAGGCCCACCACTTTGGGAAGCACAGTGTGTCCCCGGTATTTAAAAAAAAATGTGCCCACCCTTGTGATAACCGTTGTAGTTTTTGAGTTAAATCAAGTAAAAGTAGTGCATACAAGTCCTACCGTTGCCTAGTTGAAATGCTGAGACACTGATGTTATTTGCCGTGGAATAGTCGAGAAGTAATTTGGCATTTCTTGGATCCCATCGATTGTTCTTGCGTTTGAATACATTGAAGTCAAATATTACATTCCAACCGGCATTCTCAAAAAATCTGGTCACGTCTCTCCATCGTTCACCTGTGGCAATTAAGATATTTGTTACAATAAAAAAAGAAAAGAATGTATATATTTATTGTTAAAAATAGTAGTTATTCATTTAAGTCTATAACATACACACTATCAAATAAAACATATTCTTTTGGTTATCGTGTTTTTTATATCATTAGATAATGGAATGTACATGTTATAAGTATTAGCGATAAATGCGGTATATTTTATTTTATGGTAGGTGTACATTGCTTAATTGTTTCTCGTTTAGAGCAACAAAGTATGATTACTACCTGATAATGTTAAATTATGATGGTACTACCTGATAATGTTAAATTATGATGGTACTACCTGATAATGTTAAATTATGATGGTACTATCTGATAATGTTAAATTATGATGGTACTACCTAATATGATAATGTTAAATTCTGTTGGTACTACCTGATAATGTTAAATAATGATGGTACTACCTGATAATCTTAAATTATGATGGTACTACCTAATATGATAACGTTAAAGTATGATGGTACTACCTGATATGATAATGTTAAATTCTGATGGTACTACCTGATAATGTTAAATTATGATGGTACTACCTGATAACGTTAAATTCTGACGGTACTACCTGATAACGTTAAATTCTGATCGTACTTTTTCTGACTCTGCCATTGAGTCTGACCTTGGCTGACAACTGGGACGGAATGTTGGCCATGAGGGTCAAAGTGAATCACATCAGCGGCCACACCACCGAGACGAACATACGCGGGCGACAGTGCTCGGGCCATATTGAGTGCTCTTGACGAGCTGATAAATGAGTAGACATAATACAATGTAAAGAGCCGGCATGTAGTTAAATAAAAATAATACAATGTAAAGAGATGCGGATAATTGAGTAGAAATAAATACAATGTAAAGAGATTCGGATAATTGAGTAGAAATAAATACAACGTAAAGGGATTCGGATAATTGATTAGAAATAAATACAATGTAAAGGGGTTCGGATAATTGATTACAAATAAATACACTATACAGATGAGGTTGCTGGTTGTTTTCATAGGTACAAAAAAAATTCCAATTTGAAACGGTTGAAGATCGATTAAACCCCGATACATAAAAGAAAATATATTTCTTTTTTCTAAAGAAATCGGAAGGTAGCTACATTTTTCTACAATGCTTCTGATTTGTGGTATTGAACTGGTTGATATTTGCCCACCGCATGTAAGCAAGGTAAAGACAAACGATCCTTATAGCACAAAATATAAAGAGACTAAATAAAACGAAAGTAAATATATAATGATCTGAGTCTAAGATTTACTACGAATAACAGATTAATAATAACTGAATATACATAACCGAATTTGTTTTCCTAATAATGATCGGAAATAGTTCTGATTTGCATACATTTCGCTACTTAATAATTTTAACCATACGAACATATATTATTAAATTACTTTAGAATGCATCAGTCTGTAGGAAAAAAAATTACCTAAGATTTAGTCTCTGCCAGTTGACAGCTATAGCTTTCATACCAAACGTTAAGCTCAAAAAGGTTCTTTTACATCGATGTTGACTGGATGTTATATTGACAATCACATCATTGGCTATGTGCTTTGGTTTTTGACAAGTTCCGAAGTTAAAATGCTGAAATAGTGTCAACAATACAACAAGGGAGACAACGAGAAAACCCATTGTCTTTCAAAAAAATAATATCAGGGTTCAATCTACCAATACATATTCTGCAAATAAAAAAAATTATTAGAGATAGTACATTGATGAATCAGAGTTATTTCAACATTTATTTGTAGTCGAGTGAGTATTAATTGCAATAAAAATACCTTTTTCATACGAAAAAATACTTATTAGCGACGGAGAAAGATACACATTAAAGCAAACTAGTTAAATGACCTATATTTTATTATGTACTATGAATAGGAATCGAATCAATACTACGAGTAGCTCAATAGTGTTTATTTTAACTTAATTTTAAAAAAACATTAAAAAGGACACATTTTGCAAGGCATTTAAAAGAAGATAATTTAGGTTAACATCTTATCCCAAATCCATCATAATAATTTTAATTAAGGACTGATGATAATAAGCCTTATTTGGAGATAATAGACCTGTTTTTAGAGATAAATAGAACTGTTTTTTTTTTTTCGGAGATAATAGAACTGTTTTTCGAAGATATCATCTGAACACTAACAAATATTTGTGTTGGCTAACTTTTTTTTTTCTTTTAGTTAACAAGTTACTTGGTACTACTTTTTTGAGTGAAATGTTTTGTTTAAATTGCTCAACATAATCTATCAAATTACCTTGAAAATAAAGTCAATAACATGTAAATGACCTCTTGTTTAATTGGTAAATAGAGTTTTAAAATTGTTGCCACATTTTATAACGATGTGCGTTGAATTAAGTAAAATCTATTCACTCTAACATAAAAATTTAAATTAAAAAATAATAAATCACATTCAGTAATATTATTGAAATTATGTTCACATGCTTGTAATTTTAAAACAAAATCGATTAGTGTATGTTTAGTCTATAAAACAGATAATGGTAATACTTTACACGCTAAGTATTCTGTCTGTCCCCTTGTTAAGCTGTAAGCAGGTAGAATCTTTAATAAGTACCTGCGCAACCACTTTTCTTTATACTATTTGCGTCTCTGGACTCACTTTTCCCTAAAACGTTTCTGCACATGAGAACACCCTGTGTATTTTTTACGGCATTATCCATCTAGTATTAGTCATGTAGTATAAGCCAAGTAGTATTAGCCATCTAGTATTAACCGTAAGGTATAAACCATCTAGTAATAGCATCTAATATTAGCCATGTAGTATTAGCCATGTAGCTTTAACCATCTAGAATTAGCCATCTAGTATTAGCCATCTAATATTAGCCATGTAGTATTAGCCATCTATTAGCCATCTACTATTAACCATCTAGTATTAGACATATAGTATTAGCCATCTAGTATAAGCCATCTAGTATTAGCCATCTAGTATTAGCCATGTAGCATTATCCATCTGGAATTAGCGATTTAGGACTAGTGATTTAGTATTAGCACTTCGGCAAACGCGTATGGTTCAACTGTGATGGTCGTATGTTTGTTAAATGTTTGACTGTTAAAGTCAAGGTCTCGGGTTCAATCGCCGGCTAGAATAACGGGATTTTCTTACCAGGAACTTTTCAAGGGAGAAAAGACAGCACGCGGATTTCCCTAAGCCAAAATGTTTTTACGATTATTGATTGAAATACTTAACTAAAAGCCAATAACACATCTCCCTAGTTACACCATCTACTATATTATGTACCCAACGAGAAATCATGGTTTCATTATCAAGTGTGGCAGGTGATAGGGCTCATTGCAGAAAGTGTTTTGCGGCTAGTAAATCATGTATACTGAGATTTAATTTCACAGGTCGAGAAATTGTTTGATCCTTTAGGGCTACGAGACGGAAAATTTAAAGGCCGGCCCTGTTCAATCGGGACCAATGTGGCCCCCTATACCATTTATAGTTCCTGAACTATTCATAGATATTATTTCACATAAAGTCCATAAATAGTCTTTCATTGTAAACTAATAACTCGGATATGGTGAAGAATGGTCGGGCGGTATAGTGCTCGAGTGTCAGTCTCCTGAGGGTCCCTAGTTCGATCTCCGGTGAGAACCAATGCATGTTTCACTTTATGACGAAGATTCCCGCCATTTTTTGGTGGGGATGAAAGAAGGATACAATAAAAAACCGTCCCTTTAGCGGTTTAAAGGATCTAAGAGATCTCTAAGAGATTTCATCTCAAGCTTACAGGGGCTTCACACACATTATCAAAGAGAGAATGTGACCCACGGATATTTCAGGTCATATTAAATGTTCCCTCTATAATTCATTGTTGTCTTATCAAATAGGGTTGTCTGTTTGCCTAATACCCATAACAATACGACCACCTGTTCCATGATGCCACTGCCCTCAACCGGTCATTCGCGTACCTCATTGGGTACGGGGAAAAGCTTTAGCAGGGTTAAGCATAGACATGATTTTCATTCAAAACAACCAATACAGTCGATTCCGCTTAATTGAGACACATCGGGACCGAGGCTTTTTGTCCCAATTAAACATACACATTTTACTATTAGCTTCTTTGTTTTGTTTCTTTGAGATGTGTCCCAAATAAGCGGCTGTCCCAATTAAGCAGTGTCCCAATTAAGCGGCATCCACTTGTTACGGGTTCTTTTAGTATATTCCTTAATTATTGGTAGGTTTCCAGAACACCTTCACATAAACAGATAAGCCAAATGATGAGTCAACACTTATTAATGTAAAGTATAAAAATAACTGAACTTTATTTAAACTACTCGTGACTGCACGACTATCTCATACAAACTCTAACGCAACACTGAATCTATAAAACTACATCTCTGTCCAAACTCCAATCTAACACTAATACAACTCACTGACCTAAAAACTAACTAAAAACTTCTGGTCCCCGATCTGGTGGGTGGGGATAGGGGGAGGGGCGTTACGGACATCAAAGCCTGACTGAGATTTTACCTGAGTCAGTAGGGCTTTGATCTCGGTCACTTTAAACTGTGCTACGCTGACCACAGGTGGGGCGATGAGGGGAACATAATATGGGGGAGGGGAGCTGTGATGAGAAGGGGTGCGATCGTATCACCACTGTAAATCAAAAAACGTACGTGTTAGTGAAACTTTTTGGGGTACAGTCGCGAAAATGTTTGAGAATCGCGGCCTTAATGTTGATCACTTCCTTACATTGATACATATAGTCATCAGTATACTTGTCATATTCCTTACATTGATACATATAGTCATCAGTATACTTGTCATATTCCTTACATTGATACATATAGTCATCAGTATACTTGTCATATTCCTTACATTCAGATACATATAGTCATCAGTATACTTGTCATATTCCTTACATTGAGATACATATAGTCATCAGTATACTTGTCATATTCCGTATATTGAGATACATATAGTCATCAATATACTTGTCATATTCCTTACATTGAGATACATATAGTCAACAGTATACTTGTCCTATTCCTTACATTGAGATACATATAGTCATCAGTATACTTGTCATATTCCTTATATTCAGATACATATAGTCATCAGTATACTTGTCATATGAATTACTTGGCCTCATAAGTATTTCAAAGTAAATTATTTAAATAAAAAGTGAGTAAAATAGGTCCTTACCTTTGTTACAGATAAATAAACAAAAATTGTATACAAACATCCATGTCATCAATATGTAAGTATACTAAAGAACAACTATGTAAATACAGATGATATGGCTCACGTTATATTTTTATGCAGGAGTACTCAACTCAAGACGAGAGAACATCTTGTTTCAAATTGAGTTTAAGATGGATTAGTTGTACTAAAGAAGTATCAAGTGATCAACAACATTCTGTCTACATTGTCCTTACATGTTAATTAGTAGAGTATTGATCGGTCGGTTAATTGAATCATTTTTAATCCAGACTAATCTAACCCACATCTTGGGTAAGGCGAGATAGGCTTGCAATTATTCAATTATATAATTATATGCAGCATTTGGGCTCTGTGCTAGCCACAATACCCCTTATAAGGACCTGGCGACAAAAAACATTTTATTTTCCCCAAGAGATAATACAACTTCACAAACATTCATTTGCTAAATTAAAAGAATGTCTAAAATTCATCAGATGAATTATATCTGATATGATTGTTCTCATTTCTACAATTCTGTCTTTCTTATACGTTATAAAATATCTGCTTTCTTGTTTATCGCTTTATTTATTCATGTATTTGTTTATTACTTTAAAAATGCATACTGGTAAGTAAGGACTGCATGCTTTTATCTTTGATTTAAAAAAAAAATGACGGTTTTGTGGTTTTCATCATCCATCCCCACCATATCTATCGGACGGTGCAATGGCCATGTAGGCACCACGGGAGACATAGAAAGGTAACTTACTACCAAAGCGCCACAAAAAAAAAAAAATACAAAAAAAAAACTTTTATTAATACGACGTTGTTGAAGTGTCCCTGTCTCATCTCCACCAGAGATAGGAGTGAGGAGTCTAATGGCTGTAAAGGCACCACGGAAAAAATATTGGGAACTTCCACATTAACCTGTCTAATCGCCTGGGATTAAGGGGAAGACCCCTGGGACACACCACTTGACCTTAAGTCATTACAACTTACAGTGATTTAGTTAACTTAAATAAAACCAATAATGATGACAAGTTGAGGATAATTTGACTTTCGTTGTATCTGGAATAGTAAATTTTGAGAAAATTGCAGATGTGTTAGGCTAAACGTTCTGTAGTCGATGGCCTGCTGAATGAACCTCTAATCAACTGATTTATACGACTAGGTGAGACTTGACTTGAAATTATATCAAAATACATTTCAAATTCTACCTGATTCCACAAATGTATCTTGTGGCAATGATAACAAGGTGAGAAGCTATTGCTGCCAACTAAATACAATTATTAAAGTGTATTGTTTTAAACTGACGTGAAAATGACAACTACAAGACATGAATTTGACTTTAAATATGTTTTTTTATACATTGTATTTAGTTTTCGGTGTTTAGTTTTGTTTTTTGTTTTGTTATTGATACAAATTTGAACTTTGGCATCTGACACAACAATAAAACCAAGGCTCAGAGGCTCGATACTAAAGTTTCTTTGAATTTTTGAGGCGGAAAGTGGGGTAGGTCGGTGCCTGTCA
This sequence comes from Bulinus truncatus, assembly GCA_021962125.1. NCBI lineage: Eukaryota > Metazoa > Mollusca > Gastropoda > Planorbidae > Bulinus > Bulinus truncatus. Next base: position 4,359,092 of record JAGDYQ010000031.1, on the reverse strand, counting down.
TTTCTAGCAGCTTTCCATTCAATTTGACATACCTGAAAGTAAATGGTGTCCAAAAACTTGATTATATCATGTTTTCCCCAAATTTCACTTTAATAAACAATCTTTTTTTTTTATTTCCAAATCATACTACACAAAATAATTTAGGCTACACATAATACTCGGCCTTATTTACCAGAATAAAAATTGACTACTTGAAAAAGCCTAATTGTAAGGCTGAGATGTGAGTGCAATAACCATAGAGGCAACACGGGACATATACGTAGGTGTTTAGCGAAGCACCCACTTTTCCCCAACTTTTTGTGTAGATGTTCGTTCGAGCAGGATGGAAGAAGCTTTTCACCAGCCCCTGAAGAAAATCACCACTCTTAACGAGAGGATCAAAGCCCAGTACCCTCAGGTCGTCAGTCAAGCAAATGAACCACACCCACATCCGTTCTTAAAGTATTATCATTAGAACTTCTATTTATAAAAAAATAATGATTTAGAAAAGTTTACATGAACAGTTGACCTGGTGTAAGTACAAAAATTGATTACACACTGACCTAGATCTGAGACCTTCATTATCACCATAAGTCAGCAGGTACAGGTCCATTGTCAGATGAGTGTATTGACTCAATGATAGAACCGTTGAAGTGTTCCGTAAATTGACGAAATAAATCACCAGAGCTCCAGGGGGGTACCTTAACAAAATGGCGACCTTGAAATTAATTACCTTCATTTTTAAACTTATAATAAATAAGCTTTGAGATTTAAGGCCCAGTACTACAGAATGGACCTTTTTTCCCTTTAATTTGTAGACAATGTAAAGACATTGTACACATATAATTAGTAGCCAAAGACATTTTAAAAAAATACTAACACTTTATTTAAAATGGCCTGGTTGCCATGGCGACTGTGGCCATATTGGATTTTTACTACAATTGTGTACAAAAATAAAAGTGTTATAACTAAATAATGACACATACAATTTTTAAAAAAAATTAGGTAATTATATTGAGAAACATCTCCTTAAATGTTCTACTTAAAAAAAAAATTATTGAAAATTTTATGTCAATATTTATAGTACTATTTAATTTTTTATCGTATAGTAATATTATTGTGAAATGGTTTGGTGTAAATTTTCAAATAAAAATTGCAAACTATACCTATCGGACATGTTACATTCTATAACATAATGAAATAATAATTGACTAAATGAATACCCACAATTCATTGCTAGCGCAATTCGCATATACTCTCATAGTTTCCGGTTTTCGTACAACTGATAAAACTGCCCCATCGACTAATCTCTTGAACAACACAGAAAGATAAAAAAATCCTAACAAAAAGAGCAATATTTGAACAGTTCGTTAAATTATAGTAATAAGTAATATTATGGAAATTAAGTTTCAAATTTTAAAGAGAATTAGAGTTTTGTAATTCAGTTTTATTTATCTGTATAAACTAAATCTCTATAAATAAATTCAAGAAGGTTAAAATTAATAATATTGTTAAAGAAGCTCAAAAAAAAAAAAGCTCTTCATAAGAATAGAAAAAAAATTGTTTTTCTCTCTTAAATACATCTAGTTATTTACCCCGTTAACCTCATTGTGTTAAGATCTAAACTCTTAATTTAATTACTGGGTTAGGATCCAGGTTGCTTGATATCAGCGAGTAAAAATTTCCAATAAAACTTTGTCTAAAGACGTGCGAGACACCATACAGTGCTGATATACCAAGTTTATCAAGCCATCTAGAGATAGTAAGCGAAAAATATTAATTTATATACACACTCACAATAAGTCAGATTCCTCCAATTTTGCAGGCTTGTCCATGGGACATATTTTCCCTGTCCCATCCAATCCCATCCCATGGTAATTTATGCCTGTCTCGTCCCATGGGATTCCCATGAAATCCCATGAAATCGCCAACGACACCAATCATCAACTACAACAGTGGCTGACAGACTGATTACTGGCGTAACTGTTGTGCCCGGTTACACGCAAGCGGTAAACAGATTATGCATCAATGCGTATTGCTTCAGCTACGCATGTCAAATTTATGTGTAATCTCCGCCCATCTCTTAAAATCAGGCCGTACTATTGGTGTTAATAGCTTGCGCTCTATCTAGTTGTTTATACAACATCTTTGGGCGTACGACGTCTGAGTTCTACGAAATGCTAACGAACTATCTTAGAAACTAAAAGAGACAAATGTAAGGTAAATGAGCTATGTTTGGTGCGCATTTTGTCTATCAAAATGAATCTTTTCTTGAATAAATGAAATGCTGCGGAATTCTAAACACAACAAAGATTTTTTATTAATGAATTAAGATTTTTAAATGATATTTAATAATGTGCGCAAATTATGTTTAATAGTTGGGGGTTGTTTTGTTAAGCTTCTGTACCAATAATGAGGATTATTTTCTTGGGATGAATTAAATAAAAATCTATTTTATAGACTGATTGTCAACGCGCTCAAATATATATTACCAAGCCAGTTGGGATAGGTGGGGAATAAACCTTTGTTGCAGTAAATACTGCATTGATTCAAGTTTCAACACTGCTAGTTTTTAGAGCTATTTTCAAAAAAAAAATGCTCTATTGTCCCTGCTGTGTCTGTCTGTCTGTCTGTCCGTCATCACCCTAGATCTCAACAACCATAAGTCCTAGATCCATGATGTATACATCATTTCCTGTGGTGTGTCTTGGCTCGCCACATGTGCAGCAAAAGTTCATTTCGCGATCTGACCTCTGAGGGCCGCAAAGGGGGCTTATAAAGTACCGTTTTTACTATATAAGCTATATTAACAAAGGGAAAATCTCTATATCTCTGTGCCAAACCATAAGTCCTAGATCCATGATGTATATATCACTTTGTAGGTCTTGGCCTGCCAAGTGTGTACATCAAAAGTTCATTTTATGATAGGACCCCTGAGGGCCGAACTTCAGGCTTCTAAGGGGATTATATATTATATATATAGGGAATTATTCTACACTTTCAATGTTCATCAACCCATTCATTTGCAGTGTAATACTGTGTTATTGTGGTGTTTCACCAAGATTTATTAAGAAAAAAATTAAATGAAATAGTAAGCTTGTGTTCTGAGTTTAATTGAGTATCAGAGCTGTGCAACAATTGACGGAGCTTTTCGGACGATTAAATGACTACAATTTCGAATGTTTTCAATTATGAGTCCTATTTCAGTAACCACAAACCACTTGTATTTAGATTTAAGAGAAAATATTTTTTTTTCAATATAAAAAGAAACGTCTTTATAATATTTTTTTACAGATATATGCATTACACAATTGAATTTATAAACATTTCCAAAATTTACAAATATTTACTGAAAGCTAACAAACGTAATCGATACATAACATGAAAAAATGCGCTAAATACGTCTTGTGTCCAGAATGGAACAGGCTTAATTGCTTGTTTAACCTCACGCCTCTCTTTTTTTTAAATACGTCATGTTAAACATGATAAATCATAAAATTATATAAAAAAGAACTGTTGGAATGGGGGTGTAGGGTTGGGAAAGGAGTGTTTAAGGGGGAGAGAATGTCACGTGGTATTGTTACCGGGGGTGAACATACAGTCATACTAAATGACCTCTTTTGTAATGTTGTACATTGAGACCAACTGCGATTCGGGCATGTCTTGAGCGGAATGGTTGGTAGGAGGAGTGAAGGATGGGTGGGGCCAAGTGAAAGAGAATCTGATACATTATTAAAAAAAGGAACTATTGAGAAAGAGTCCTTTAAAATATTATGAATGAATTAAGATTAGTCAATGATATGGTGTTGTGAGCGCATCACCATTTTCAACCCCAACTGCGTGCCAAATTGCCGTTCCGGGCATCAGCCTGTTCAGCTAGTATATTATAAAAAGTTATATGTATTTATTTATTTATTTATTTATTATCTGCTATCCGTGTCCCACCACAAGATAAAGAACATATTACGCAATACATATTTAAATGAAAAGAAGGATTAAAAGCTTTAAAAATTGAACAGGTTACCATGTAGCTCAGGTGCACATCAAGTCGCTACGACAACAACTGAACCTAGGCCACCAGTCTAATAAATAGTGGGAGCCATTAATAATCATTGCAAAAATAATTTTCACTTTTTTCTTACGTAAATATTCATTGAAGCTTTTAAAAAAAAACAAAAAAACAATTATGTTGCTGAATCCAAATATTATACAATATTTTTTTTTTTAAATCAAGTGACATTTATTTGGAAAAATGCAAATGAAATTGTGTAATTTAACTATAAATATAATGCATTATACCAACCAAAAGCATCACAGAATGTCTCTAAAAAACCATCGAAGTAGTATTGACAAACAAAACATGTTTCATGTCTATAAACCTTTACAGATATGTGTGATTTTTTGAAAACTCCTGTTTACCTATGACAGCACAAGTGGCGTAGCGAGAGGGGGGCAAGGGGGCATTATGCCCCTGGCGTTAATCACAAAAGTAGGCCAAACGGTATTATTTTACATATATTATATGCTTTTGGATCGAAGGAGGCTAAAAAGTTATTGCCCCCCGGCGCGAGTTGCTTTCCGCTACGCCACTGAGCAGCAACAAATTGTTATTAACCCCCGCCTCTCCTGGCTAGCAGTTTTAAAATCTCGTCCAAGGGCTCCCTTAGTTAAGCGAGGGAGGGTACTTAGACAACCGCTTTGTTGTTTACTTATGGGAAATCGCCTCCAATTTCTAGGAAGGAACTGTTCCTGTGAAGTCCCTTGCAAGGATGAGATGAAATCTCTTAGATCCTCGGTAAAACCAATAATGGGATTGTTTGGTAGTGCCTTTCTTTCATCCACACCATAGCCACATATGCAATGGCCATGGAGGCACCACGGGAGACATAGTGGGGACTTTAGCGATGACATGAAATATCCATTGGTCCTCACCGAAGATCAAACCAGGGACTCTCAGGTCGACAGTCTCGAGCTGAAGGTACCACACGACCATCCGTCACTTCATGTATTCATCAAAACTATTACACCGTTATTTGTTTGTTTGTTTTTCCCCCCACCATAGATGATTTAAAAATACTGCACCTTGTTGCTTTATATTTAGTTATACGTACAAAAATCCAGCGGCAAATCTATCGGACAACCCAGGCGCGCCTCCACCATAGCAAGAGAAGTTTCTGACAATGTCAACGGGCGAGTGCAGGAATAAAGCTTCATGATAGACTTAACCATGACGAGGTTTTGCTTCTAAAAGTATCCATTACTTTCGTATCTAAAAAATCGCTGAAAATTGCAAGTGGTTACCATCTAGGGTATCGGTAGATGAGGGGGAAGAAAAATCCAACCAGTGTAGTTTTGTTTCGTTTATTTTTATTTTTTTACTCAATTTCCTAATGAACTAGATTGTAAAAAGAAAACAAAATCAGATAAATTCTTATTAAAAAAGAAAACTTTATATATTATCGGTAAGGGTCGGGGGAGGTATTGGCTGTGGTATGACTCGAAGAGATTAAGATTGTTGAAAAAAAAACGTTACGCGCAAAGAGTTGGGGTCGGGGGTCGAAATCGGGGGGGGGAAGAAAACGTCACGTAATAACCAAATGATCTCTCTTCTGATCAATTACTTCGTTTATTTACAATTATTTTTTTTTCTGGAAACGGGTTCGAAAAATATTAATTATGGAAATTTTAAATTTCTATTTGGTAGCATAGTATTGTTAGAACTATTAGTAATCACTATTTGTTAGCACTTTTGTTAACGACAGTTTGTCCAGCACTTTTTAGCACTTTTTGTTAGCACTATTTGTTAGCACTGTTGGTTAGCACTATTTGTGAGCACTATTTTGTTGCACTATTTGTTGGCAATGTTGATTAGCACTATTAGTAAGCACTATTTGTTAGTACTGTTTGTTAACACTGTTCGTCAAAGCACTATTTGTTAGCAAAGTTTGTCAGCAATATTTGTTAGGTCTATTTGTTACCACTGTTTTAGTTTAGCACTTTTTGTTAGCACTATTTAATGCTCAATGCTTGTCTCAAGACGGTCCTTTATTGGATGTAGGTGTTGAAAAAAATAGAGAATCAAGGGATATATTTTAATTAAAGGTTAAAGACTTTCTCGCCACTTAAATCCGAGCACTTTATAAAATCGTAATTTTGAAAGCTTATTTACCGTAGTTATTTTAAGAGCTGTTAACATATCAAAATATAAATGGAAATGAATACGATAAATCTTATTGAATAAGTGAGTCATTTAAAATAGAGGATAGGGATCGGGTTACGGATAAGGTTAGGTAGGGAAGGTAGGAAAACACATACAATGATTAATGTATGCGTTGGCTGCACTTAGTTGCCAACTGATTAATGATTCCAACATCAAAAAAAAGATAAATTACTCATGATGTTTAATTTTTATCAGATTTTTGAATTACAATACTTATCTATTTAAAATAATTGAACCCATTACATAATGAAAGAAAACTGTGATCTTACTGATGGAAAGTGGTATGGTCCGTAATGTTACATCCTGCAGTCGGATAAATCTGGAAAGAATATGCAAATTAGAGAATCGTATATTCCATTCAATACATCTATAGCATCACATGACTTCTTTTTTTCACTTGATTAATTATAAATAAATGTCTCACTCTTCAAAGTACGTCATGGCTGAGGGTTGTGTATAAAGCTGAGTGACATCTGGACCATACAATCCGCTGGATTTAAACCTGGGATATTTATTTAAAAGGTTTCAGATTGGTAAAGTCGATACTGGGACCGAAGAAGATACGTTCCTATCATACTTATGTTTATAAGAATTGGGCTCTGAAAAGAGAAAAAACGCAGCGGCTACGGTTACGTCGGACGCCATTTTTTTTTGTACAATAGGAATAGGGCCGTAATCCGTATTTTTTTCCCGGTTTACGACCATAGATGTTAGAGTTAGGAATAGGGTTAGGATTAGGGTTAGGGATAGGACTAGGGATAGAGTTACCGTTAGGGATAGGGTTAGGGATAGGGTTTGGATGTGAAGCAATATCTATGGCCGTAACCCGGAAAATAAAATACGGATTACGTCGGGCGTAACCGTAGCTAGTGCGAAAAAAAAATCACGGTGTCTTTGAGAGTCGAATAGTATTACATGTCTATAATAGACCACTAGGAATTCAAAAAAAAAAGTTAGCAAAGACATGTATAGGCTACGACCCTGGTACCAAGTACTGTACTTCTGGCAGCGGTCTGTCTGTTCTCTCTCTCCAACATCAATAAAATTTACGTTAAATTTATATTATTTCTAATAATCCGGCTTTTCTCTCAAGTTTAAGAACACAACGTGGATCGCGGATTTAAAAAAAAAAATATGCCCACCCTATGTGATAGCCGATGTAGATAATGAGTTTAAACAAGTAAAAGTAATTCATACAATTCCTACCGTTGCCTAGTTGAAATGCTGAGACACTGATGTTATTTGCCGTGGAATAGTTTAAGAACACAACGTGGATCGCGGATTTAAAAAAAAAATATGCCCACCCTATGTGATAGCCGATGTAGATAATGAGTTTAAACAAGTATAAGTAATTCATACAATTCCTACCGTTGCCTAGTTGAAATGCTGAGACACTGATGTTATTTGCCGTGGAATAGTCCAGAAGTAATTTGGCTTTTCTTGGATCCCATCGATTGTTCTTGCGTATGAATACATTAAAATCAAATATTACATCCCAGCCGGCATTTTCACAAAATCTGGTCACGTCTGTCCATCGTTCACCTTATGATGAATATTTCATTTGTAACACAGAAATAAAATAATAAATGAAAGTGTAAGATTAAGACAATGATCTAAATAAACTACAGATCAAATTAATGTGAACTTTTTTTCAATCAAACTATTTTTTTTTAAATACATATTTCTGTTATCAAATGTGTTTTAACTAGCAACAAATGTGTAGGTGGCTGGATAGCACAGTTGATTGCGAACTCGAATCTTATGCAAACTGTACTTGGATCAATCCTTAATAAAGCCAAAACAATTCGCCTTTGACTTGGAGAGGAGATGCTCAGAGAAACGAACCTATGAGTGCGCAACTTTTGATGTATCACTTCCCTCCCCAACTGATGTGGTTAAAGGGAATTTAAAATAAGAATCTACTTAATAAAAGGCAAGTGTGTGTTTCTGTTCCACCCATAGATATACAGACTAGATCGCTTATGCCTATTTAATAGAGACCGAAAAAGTGTTAGGCCTATATGTGCGGACCCTAACTTCAAAAAGAGAAGAGTAGATTTCTTTTTTTTTTATGCATTCTATGCGTACTTGCGTACTACGTCATCATAGTTGCTAAGAATTTGTAAAAAATATATGGGTTATACTCATTGACGACTCATTGCATTCGGGGACCGACCATATAACACGTTTACATAGACCGTAAGCTATCTAGTCTAGATATATATCTATGGTTCCACCTATAGTTTTGATAAAAGCAATCATTGACTTGCCTCTGACCTAACCGATCACATGACTTGCTTTCGACCCGGAAGAGGATACATACACACCTTGAAATATAGTCGCAAATAAAATATAAAATTCCACCCGTCACTCGACGGGCTTAAAACACTTATTTAATAAAATGGCATTTTATAGGAAATGTTTAATAAAATGGCATTTGTAAGTAAATATTACATAAATTGGTATTTCTAAGTAAATATTAAATAAATTGGTATTTCTAAGTAAATATTAAATAAATTGGTATTTCTAAGTAAATATTAAATAAATTGGCATTTCTAAGTAAATATTAAGTAAATTGGTATTTCTAAGTAAATATTAAATAAATTGGCATTTCTAAGTAAATATTAAATAAATTGGCATTTCTAAGTAAATATTAAATAAATTGGTATTTTTAAGTAAATATTAAATAAATTGGTATTTCTAAGTAAATATTAAATAAATTGGCATTTCTAAGTAAATATTAAATAAATTGGTATTTCTAAGTAAATATTAAATAAATTGGTATTTCTAAGTAAGTATTAAATAAATTGGTATTTCTAAGTAAATATTAAATAAATTTGTATTTCTAAGTAAATATTAAATAAATTGGCATTTCTAAGTAAATATTAAATAAATTGGTATTTCTAAGTAAATATTAAACAAATTGGTATTTCTAAGTAAATATTAAATAAATTTGTATTTCTAAGTAAATATTAAATAAATTGGTATTTCTAAGTAAATATTAAATAAATTGGTATTTCTAAGTAAATATTTAACAAAATGAGGGACAAAAGACTTCATGTAAACGTTAGTGATTCTATCAGTAAGCAGACTGTTTGTAGTTTGAGTTAACCGTTCATCACTCGCTCACAATTGTTTTGTGGCTGTTGACAGCTGAGTTTAATTGGTTTTTTGACAGCTGAGTTTAATTGTATTGAAAAATGGATGAGCCTTGCTGTTCGAAAAATGGCCTTCTGTTATATATTGTGATTATGTATTGAGATATATTGGTAAGACTTTTTTTTTGTCTTTGTGTGCACATTATTTCAAAAAGAAAAAAAATAGAAAAAATAGAAAATTCCACCCGTCTTTCGTTGGGCTAAAATACTTGTTAATAATTTTTTTTCCCTAGTACTACCTGTTAATATCAAATTCTGTTGATGTAAAGATTGCATCTGTTTCCCAGTGTGTCCACGAGTTTTGGGTGGAATGTTGGGTTGGCGGGAAGGATCGAAATGAAGAAAATCAGCGGCCGTTCCCCCAATACGAACGAACGCAGGCGAAAGTGCTTGAGCCAACTTCTGGGCTTTTAACGATCTGGACATACAGTATAAATTGAGTACACAAGCTAAACACTAAATATGTATTGTCGTTACGTAAACTTTTATACTTGCTAAATATACGTTACTTGTTACAAGACTAATGTATAAAACAGAACTCAGAGCACTATATACAAAATACTTTATTATAATACGTTACTTCTCTTCAAACTACTAATACTACTAAAACAAACTACTTCTAACTATTCAGACTGTCGACACCGAGCTAACTACGTTTAACTACTAAGCCTGTCAGCATTATATTGCATCTTTCTCTAATATACTATCTCCTACTTATATCTAAATCAACTTAACAAAGGTTGGGGGGGGGGGTAGGGGGTGATCACGCATGCTATGTATGTGCCTTTAGCCGGCATCAAATCCAAGTTGGGAGCTTGGCTTGACCATGACCTTGGGTTAGGTAAAATAGTCAACTAAGATGGCTCACTCGTTTGGGAGGGTAAAGTTTCACCAGCCGGTGTAGAGAAGGGGCGGAGAAGATGGGGGTAAATTCTTAACGCTACAATTCAACATTTACGTAAACTTTTTGTAATTGTTTTTAAGTCTCTTATTTTTCTAAGTCAAAACCCATGGAACACAGGCGACTAAAATTAGGTGAAGTCTTAGACGTAGAAACACATTAGTGAGTCGTAAATCTCGGGAGAGGGCCGAGGATTGTGGATTATCGTCATCATTCTACCCTCCAACGATTTGGTCTTTGGGGTAGCGAATGGACACATCAACAGATATATCTGAGGGGACGGATGAGGAACCCCAAAAATTAAGAAATTCTAAGAGGGAGGAATAGGGGGGGGGGGGGGAGGAATACATTTTACTAAAAAAAAATAAGCGGGAGGGGGGGGAAAAAGCGCAGGGGCCCCCCCCCACCCCCCCCCTAGGGGGAGGTTGTCCGTTAAAGCGCCCATCTGTCGACATGAAGGTATCTGTTTCGATCTCCGGTGAGGACCAAGGGAATTTTTCAGGTCTTGGCTCAAGTTCTCGATATATCTCCCGTGGTGCCACCGTGACCATTGCACTATCGGCTATAGTGTGGATTATAGAAGGGCACCGTAAAATCCGTCCAATCAGTGGTTCATAGGATCTAAGAGATTTCATATCATCCTTACAGGGACTTCACACACACAGATATATGTCTCTATTGTGGCTATCCTGAGAATTGTCTTTAATTTATTCATTAGTGTGTTAAAAACAACTGAACGACTTTCAATGGAAGTGCATTACGCAACTAAATAATTGTACAATATATGCAAATATAGGCAATATATATGTAGACATGAATTACCCTAGATTTAATCTGGGCCAGTTCCCAGCTACAGTGTTTACTCCAAATGTCAAGCTCAGAAAAGTTTTATCACATGTATGTTGACTTAATGATACATTGACGATGATATCTTTGACTGTGGCTGAATCATTGATTTCACTTACACCAAAGTGAAGAAGTTGGCATAATTTTAGCAAAACAACAATCCTGACTTTTAGATGTTTCATGGTTTTAGTTTATTGTTTGTTAACAATACAAAATCTGCAAGTTAAAGAGAAAAGCTGGATTAAGAGAAGGAATGAGTGCTAATTTGAAATAATATTAATGTAATGTACATTTTATTGATGTGAGAGATGACAGACCGCTTCCAGAAGGGCAGTACTTATGATATGTAATTATACTAAACCTGACATAAGAAGATTACATTAAAACTGTAGTTTAAATTGGGATTGGTTGTACTAAAGCACCTGGCGTGAATCACAGCAGTAAGTCTTCATTGTAATTGCATGTCAACTGGGCAATTTGTATCGATCAGTCAGCAAAATAACAAAAGGTAGACATAAATTATACCATTATTAGGGAGTTCTCATAAAACATAAATAATTAGGCGGTCATAAAACATAAATATTTAGGCGTAGTCATAAAACATAAATAATTTTAGGCAGTCGTACAACAGAAACTATTAGAAATAGACATACGACAGAAATAATTAGGGGTAGACATAAAAATGACATTGTTAGAGAAGTCGCTGGAAAACTGGAGTAAGCGATCCGTACTCTGATAGGTGTAAATAGTAGTGTAAGTATGTTGAAAAATAACAAACATGGAAGATTTTTTTTAATCGATAATAATCGATGACGTTCATTAGGTTTAAATTTAGATTTAACTCATAATTATTAGTTTAATTAAGAAAAATAGAACTCATTTATACACTAAGCTATATGACTTGTTTGTCAGAATTCAATATAATTTTCCATGTCTATAATGCAATTTTCCATCTCTATCATGCAATTTTCCATCTCTATAATGCAATTTTTCATCTCTATAATGCAATTTTCTATCTCTATAATGCAGTTTTCCATCTCTATAATGACCATTGCCCAAGTAGCTGTTAATGTGTATTTCTACGACCTTAAACAAAACATCACGGCAGAGTCATAAAAATGAAACATGGACAAACAGAAAAATCAGAACTCATGTCGAAATTTCATGCATTAATATTTATTGCCTTGATTCATTTATAATTTCATTACACTTAAACATGCATACATTGAGTTACGTTTCCTGTGTTTCGTAAGCCTGATAATTAATTTATAGCATTAAAGTAAAGCACATAACCTACCTTACTGCAAACACCTGTGTTGAAATATCTTGACTGCAGTTGGCGTCATTATTTAGTATTTAAAAAAAATAGTGATAATCGCTTCAGTTCACAACATGCGCCTGATCTACTACAAAGTATACTTATATGTAATAAACCTAAATCTGACATGTGAAAATTAAAACAGTAGTTTAAGTTGGGATTGGTTGTACTAAAGAAAATGGCGTGAATGACAGCAGTAAGTCTTCATTGTAATTACATGTCAACTGGAGAACTTGTATTGAGAGAGTGCTGGTTAAACGCCCGGTGAGTCCCAGTCGCATAAAAATAATGTCTCCCGTGGTACCTCCATGGTCATTGCACTACCGGCAATGATAAGGCTGCAAAAAAATCGTCCCATTGGTGTTTTATATGTTCTAACAAATTTAAATATCTCTTTTACTCTTATGAGAAAGAGAATGAGACATCGGTAATTTAGTGATGGATGTCACTTTGTACTTTAATCTTAGTCAATTTAAATAATATATCAGTCATAAGTCATGTGTGTTATCATGTAATATCAGTCACTGATATTATGATGTATTATCAGTCATTGGTATCATGACTCAGTATCAGTCATGGGTGTTATCATGCCGTATCAGTCATTGTTGTCATGATGTAGTATCTCAGTCATGGGTGGTATGTTATATAGTATTAGTCATGTGACCAAGCGATGTCAGTTGGGGGAGGGGTGCGGATGTTTGTGTTTACCAGTTATCTTCTTTTTAACCTTATAACTTATTCTAATTTAAAAGTCTCTCAATGGATGGGTTAACCTCAAGCACCCTAGAAACTGCTAATGTAAAGTCCCTGTAACTTCATAATAATGAATCTTGAAGTAAGTGTCTTCGTTTTGATACGTACATTTCTTAGTTACCTTCATAAAAGTAGAATGATCTGTTTATTAAACCACTTGTCAATTATTTTTTATATTTTTTTTTTGGACACTGACACCTTACTAAGCTAAAACGACTTGAAAACAATTAAACAATAATACACCGGTGCTAGGTTTCGTGTTTATTGTGAAAGGCGAATTGCCCCCTTACCCCCACCCCCTCCATTTTAAAACACGTAACTTTAAAAAAAAAAAATCATTAATTCCATAACTCTTGAGAGAATTATGCCTTCCAAACTGTTAAAATTGTTAACTGTCCAGTAGAATCTTTGTTGTGTGCAAAATGTGAGCCTGTTCACTACATAAGGGCATGTTTTAAATTGAGTTACAAGATTTACAGACAAGCTAAAAATAAAAAAAAAAAATAAAGACATTGACAGTGAAGTTAATTAAAAGCGTATACAAAAATATATATTTACTAATTTTACCTTAATAGTTTTATTAAAAAAAAAAAACATTAATTCTCATTTATAATTATTTATCCTCATACGTGCAGTTTATAAATGTGCTATAAGGTAAGTCCCCATATTGTTCCACAAAAACCACAGAATATTATCCATGAAAACAAGCTACGCAATTCAACTGGTTTACAATTATTTGTTCAACTGATAAGATTGTTTTGTTGTCTTACGAATTCTACAATGGTATCTGTTTGCATTGTTATCATATTTCTTATTAGTTTAAGTAATTCTCATACATTGTGTGCAATACATTCCTAGTACACGTCAACATGAACTATATGCTTTTGATTGGCGTAAACAAAAAAAAATATATATTAACTTTTAAAATAAATAAAAGAAAAAACGTAGTTTGCTTAAAATTTAAAGTTGACTGATTGACGATCAAGGGCAATCACCGTACATTATGCAACTATCTGTGAATTTAATACAGTCACCTCCCGTGTTATGTGTTATTAATCGATGAAACCATTTTACTTTTATCTCATTATCTCGCTTTTACCATCACTTTTTCTTATTATGCACATTTAGAATTCATATGATTTATTTGATTTAAAAAATTTAGTTTCTTAAGAGGATAACATTGGACATTGTTAATAATGTTAATATAGAAATTGTAAATATAGTTTGCACAGTATATGCAAATACGATAACACATGAATGACCCTTAATATGTAACAAATACGTAAGTCATGTAGAAACATACATTACACTATGGTCTCTTAGCAGTTTTAAAGTAATATTATAATGATACTACATAGAAAATGAAGTTAAAGCACCAATTAATAATCGATTAGCGATTTGTGTAAATTGAGATTTCTAACGCAACAGTGTGACAGAAACTGAAAAGCAAAGTGATATGCATGTTGTACATGGATGGGCTAGGTAAACTTACTGGACACCCGGTGACCTTTCCGTTATAAAGGTTCTGTATCTATGGGAACAAAGCCGTTCTCGTGTTTTTTTGAGGGCTCTAAGAAAACTTACATTCATGACCCCTTGGTATTTATACTGTCAGGCATCTAATAATCATATAAGTTGGGCCCCCCTTCCAACTGTAACTGTTAAGAGTTTTTATTCATTTCAGGTTAACTGAAATATACACTCTCAACAGGAACCCTTCTTAACAGTGGTTAGACCTTGTTTGCAAATTCATTAGAACCGCCCTGTTCAGGCGGGGCGCAAAATGCCAAAGTATCAGTCACAGGACCAACAAACTATGTCTCCAATTAAATATCGGGGGTTTATTCTGCTAAGAAAGCTGTCCTTTGACTTTTGAAACATTATCTTGAACATTATCTTGAACACTATCTTGTACTTTCAATTGAACTTTTTCTTGGACTTTCAATTGAACTTTTTCTTGTACTTTTGCTTGAACTTTTTCTGGATTATCTTCTGAAATATTTTCGTGAGCTTTTTCTGGAACTTTTTCGAGAAGATTTTCTGGGACTTTTTCGAGAATGTTTTCTGGAAAATTTTCCAAGAAGCTATCTGGAACTTTAACGTCATCTGCTTTCGCCAAGGCTTTTAATTGTCGCTGTTTCAGTCCTTTTGTGGGGAATCCTTTAGAACCAAAAAAAAAAAAGATCGTTAACTTTATTATTTTAAATTAAGTAAAGATATGTTAAAGAGCACATTGAATTTCAATACGTGACGTAGAATATTTGTTCGACAATTTATAGTAGCCGTCAATTAAACAGATTCGATTCCAACTCGCAATTAAGACCAGTATTGATTTTCGAAGACGTTTCTTTGTAAGGAGAACTCTGAAGATGGAGACGCGCTAGAAACCGATACACAGTATATATGTATATATATATATATATATGTATAATAAATCCAATGCTAAAAGATCTTAATACGCCGGCATGTGACACTTGCAATAGGCTCGACGTATCTGATAATTAACAAATGACTGGACGATTCACAAGAATCGAGAATCGAAAGATTCGGTACCTTTTTTGTTGGTATTGAAATGTAATTTTAATTGGAGAATTTTATGTAATAGCGAAATGGTAAACGTGCGTTGTCAACTGATTAATTGGTGGTGTACAGTAAAAACAATAGACTGTCTAAAGTTAGTCTATTTATGTGTGTGCGCGTTTGCGTGTATGCATCTATGAGTCTGTATGATTAGGGCAGTGGTTACCAGCCTATTTTGCGCAGCACCTAAGTCTTTCAAAACTCAACATGCCCTCACTCCTACCTTGGCGTAGAAAATATCTTTCTATTTAATTTTTTTTTTATTTATTTTTTTTTTTAAATTGACATTTATACACTCACTATTCATCTTTTAAACCGACAATGAAAATATAGTTTAGGAAAATTAGTCTTCAATTTCTTCTGGGTGCAACTACGCCAGCTGAGAGGATAAAATTGAAAGTATTGGTCAACACAAACATTGAACGCAAAGTAGAATTGCCTTTGCTAGAACAAAACTTTGAAGTGTGGGGGGGGAGGGGGATAATATATAGTTACTTTGGTTCCACATAGGTCAAGACCTGAACGTATGCACCAGTCGTCTGCTGTATTATTGCAACAGATGGGGCAGCTATGACAGCGGCTAGGGCCAATTTGACAACAGCTAGGGCAGCTGTAACAATAGCTAGGGCAGCTGCTGTGACAATAGCTATGGCAGCTGTGACAACAGTTAGGGCAGCTGTGACAACAGCTATGGCAGCTGTGGCAACAGATATGACAGCTGTGATAACAGCTAGGGACAAGATCTCGAACAGTGTGATCAGCTTCATCACCCAACATTTAAACCACTGGAAGCCAATGTCGTGATGTATGGTTGCCTCACTGGACAAATGTTAATAGGCAGTGTGATGGAGGGAGGAGGGGAAGCGCCTATCAGTGTGAACGAATTTCGTTTAGATGATTTGAACTGAGCCAACGAACAACAAGTTAACACATATTACTGTAAATTATTGTACCTTTTTTGGTGCCTGGCTTGATTACTCCTTTTGGCTTAACATATTTTCTGCTAACTGTGAAAACAATAAATAAACAAGTTTTATCAACATGATCATTACAATCAATGAATCTGATTTATTGAGCTAGTTCGATACATTGCAGGTAATGGGTTCAATGTCTGGGCCATTTCAGTTAGCACCTCAACTTGAAGATATAACCAAGAGCTCTAACTGCTTGGTCATTGGGTACAATCTAATTTATTTGAATACTTCTCGTCATGTAGACTGTATCAAATGTTCAGATGCGAATTAAAATTATCTGTGGCGCAGGAGGAGAAGAAAAATTTTACTTGGCTGGGACACGGGAGAGTAAAATGAAAGATGCGTCCGACTGCGTTCAGTGTTAAATCCCAACTCTAAAAATGATCTTTCTTTGTGTGTGTGTGTGTATATATATATATATATATATATATATATATATATATATATATATATATACCTTCAGGGATTGTTTCCAACTGTACTTTGTCTTCAATGTCGACAGATGTATTGTTCTCTTGAGCAGACGGACCTGTCAGACACACATATGATACATCAGAATCAGACCGGCATAGAACTTGCACGCAAAGGAATCCGAACAAAAATATAATACTAATAATTTGACCTAGATCTCGTTAGAACATTTCGTTAAGCAGTCATTCAAAGTATTCTGCTAACGAGATTTCTCATTATGGTGGAAGTCAAACATAAGCTTTGATTCCAACTTTTTATTTAAGTTCAATAATTCTTATCATTTGATTATTACGTCATCCCTTCTCAAAAGTGCACCAAAATACTAATAAATGACTTATAAATAAGAAATTACACTTAAAACGTCTTAGTTTTATTGCCATCTCATCATGTTTATTTCATTTAAATTGAATGTTCTTTGGCCTTTTTGATACACAAGCCCGAAGGATGCAATTAGTGGAATATTAGCATGTAACATTCCCATCGCAGTACCTCAGTTTACTCTATTGTTACCTCCTCCCCCCCCCCTTCTAGTCACTAATGTCGCTACTCAACCAAATGGTCACTAGCCTATTCTCCCATAGTTCCATCACCCTACGCCCAGACACGGCAAGTTCAATAAAAGTCTTTAATAATACAACTATAGGAGACTTACGAAGATTAGTAGACACTTGATAAAGTGTTCTTGTCTATGTTTACTGTGAGAAAATATGTTTACCTGCGTTACTATCTTTATCGGTTGTCGCCGACTGTATGAGTGTCATGTTATTACCTCGCTCAACTGTATAGATGGACAAACATTAAATAGAGATCGCTCACGTGATATTAAGTTTCGTGTGCTTGTAATTTAGAAAAACGTATTCACGTTGTGGTAGCACCCAACACGTTATACTATTTGGAATGTACGATTATGTTGAAGAATTGCATTGAAAAGGGGACACTTAAATTTATTGAAAATATTGTGTACATTTTGGAATTATGAAAATATGTATTCTAATTTTAATATTATAACCTTTAAAAAATTGTTATAGGATTCCAAGCTATGTAGGAAGTAATGTTATTGTTTGTGGTCCAGGACTTTATTGCGTTCTAAGATAAATGTGTTCCCGTCATATCGATGTGTCGAATCATGATGTTAGACGTGTGCTACACACCTTTGGGGACGGATGGTCGTGCGGAAACGCGTTCGACTGTCCACCTGAAGGTACCTGGTTCGATCTCCGGTGAGGACCAAGGAAATTTTTCAGGACATTGCTCTTGCCCCCGCTATATCTCCCATGGTGCCTCCATGGCCATTGCTTTATCGGCTATGTTGGGGATGAAAGAAGGGCGCCGTAAAAATAAACCGTGCCATTGGTGGTTTGTAGGATCTAAGAGATTTCATCTCATCCTTACAGGTATTTCACACACACACACACACACACACATCTTTTTGTTGGCAGATATTGTTCTGATTTGAATTGATTTAGGCCAATTTAGAGTTTTATTCCATAAGTGAAGGGTTCTTTAAGATAAAGTTGTGTGATGTTGTTATTATCTCCGACACACAATTACCTCCTGGTTCACAATAAATATCTGGATGGGACGTGAGTGCCGGATGTGTGTGTGTCGGCAGACATCAGTGTCAGATGTGTACTTGTCTTGGGTGTCGCCAGTATCGGTTATGTGTGTGTTGGCAGGTGTTGGCAGACGTCAGTGTCGGATGTGTATGCGATGGCCATTGTTGGCAGTCGTCAGTGTCGGATCTGTATGTGTCGGCAGGTGTTAGCAGACGTTGGTGTGGGATCTGTATGTGTCGGCAGGTGTTGGCAGACGTCAGTGTCGGATCCGTATGTGTCGGCAGATGTTGGCAGACGTCAGTGTCGGATCTGTGTGTGTCGGCAGGTGTTGGCAGACGTCAATGTCGGATGTGTATGTGTCGGCAGATGTCGGCGGACGTCAGTGTCGGATGTGTATGTGTCGGTTTAACGCCCCATTCAGGAACAGTACGAAGGTGTCATATGTATGTTCATATATGTGTTTGTGTGTGTGATTGTGTGTGTGTATCTGTGTGTGCCCGAGCTTGTTTGTAGGTCAGTACCTGTGACTGTAATTATAACGGCAGTTTTTGGAGTCGACCCTGTTGGTACACGCTCTGTGCTGACAGCTGGGGATATATGTATATATATATATAAAAAAAACAAAAGAATATTGTCAGTTGAATCAGCCGAATAGTTTATATGTATATGTTGAGGCGTTTAAATTATAGAGAAAAAAATGAGAGGCTCTGCCCGTACTTTTATATGTGGAACTTTTAAAAATTTCTGGTATCAATTACAACGGTCGCCAAGGAGATGACTGTAGCTTTTAATGACGTCTCAATATTATAATTAGTGAAAGTTTATTTGTTCCTTTAAAGGATATCTATTATTATGCTTATTACTGCTGCGCGGGTTATGGCAAAAATTGAGGTATATTTCTTCCCAGTATTGCTATATCATCATCACATGGAAGTAGGGCTTAAGCACAGATAGGTCTTCATTATTTAGCATTTCGCCTTTTGATTTCAACTACTCTTCACGTCAGTGTGGCGTGTCGATTAAATAATATTACTACCACTTCCATTAATATATTGTTATATTTCTGCTTCACCCTCCCCGCCCCCCCCCCTTCGCACCCCTGCCCCGAGATGAATGATGCAATCACGACTTTTGTACGCCTACAAATTGTCACTCCGGTCGTTCACCCCCCTCCTTAGGGCACCATGAAAACCGTCCAATTGGTGGTTTATAGGATCTAAGACATTCCATCCCATCCTTACAGACACATAGATATGGAAACGTCTCATGACTCACATCGAGTAGAGCTACCGTTACTCTTCTTTTGTCTCGGCTTTCTCTGTGGGATGTGTATGGGCTTGTGATGTATACTTCTCCGGGCTTTCTGTTTCTTGTGCAGTTCATCGCTTTTCCTCCAGTAGATCGCTGTGCCAATGACTAGGATCACTATGGCGATGAGCGAGAAGGCGTGGAGATAGTACTGGAAAGGCCTGGACTGAGAATCTACGGCTGTTTTTTGTTTAATTTGTAGAAGAAGAGGAAAAAAAAAGAATTATAAAAATTAGTTTTCATAAATGTTTGTTATTAGTACGCCCTGGCTGTTACGTATGTTTAGTCTGCACGTAAACATAGCAGATCAATAAGGACGTAAACATAGCAGATCAATAAGGACGTAAACATAGCAGATCAATAAGGACGTAAACATAGCAGATCAATAAGCACGTAAACATAGCAGATCAATAAGGACGTAAACATAGCAGATCAATAAGGACGTAAACATAGCAGATCAATAAGGACGTAAACATAGCAGATCAATCTCAATAACACGTAAACATAGCAAATCAATAAGACGTAAACATAGCAGATCAATATCAATAACACGTAAACATAGCAAATCAATAAGACGTAAACATAGCAGATCAATATCAATAACACGTAAACATAGCAAATCAATAAGACGTAAACATAGCAGATCAATATCAATAACACGTAAACAGAGCAGATCAATAACACGTAAACAGAGCAGATCAATAACACGTAAACATATCAGATCAATATCAATAGCACGTAAACATAGCAAATCAATAAGACGTAAACATAGCAGATCAATATCAATAACACGTAAACAGAGCAGATCAATAACACGTAAACAGAGCAGATCAATAAGACGTAAACATAGCAGATCAATATCAATAACACGTAAACAGAGCAGATCAATAACACGTAAACAGAGCAGACCCGAGCTCGACAACGAGCGCCACCTGTTTAACGTTACGTAACAATATTCCTAATTTAATCCTGAGCTATTTTAAGTTCATTATTTGAGCCATCCAGTTACACAAGAGGCGTTAACATTTTATTTTCAAAAGAGAATATTCTATGAACGAGTTTGGTACTCTAGCACGAGCTACGTTCGCTAACAATTAGGATCACCGAAAAAATAGGTCAGTAGACCATCAGTCAGATGACCAGGGCTAAAATCTTTCAAGGTTAATCATAGTCGCCCCTCAGTTGTCAAGGATTATTAGCACCCGAGGGACGGGCTAGACCAGTGGTGGGGGAACACCTGTCTCGTTAATTTAACCGGTGGGCCGGATAGACCGCAGATTGATTGAGCGTTGATCGAATAAAGATTGAACCGAACGCCATAACGTACAAGGCCGGTGCTGTACTTCACTCTTAAAATTAGTAGCGGGCCATGTTAAACATTCCGACGGGATTTGGCCCACGGGCCGTAGTTTGCCCATTTCTTGGCTAGACATTATATCACCTATCACCTCCCCGCCCCCCGATCCTCAAATAGGTTTTGCCTAGAGCCTCCAAATTTTATTTTGCCAAAGGCGGCCATAAAATGTAAGGAGAATTTTAAAATAGGCACAGTGTAATATCATTATAAAATAAATCTGATGTCATTATAAAATAAGTGTGATATCATTGTAAAATAACCCTAATATCATTATAAAATAACCCTAATATCATTATAAAAAAACCGTAATATCATTGTAAAGTAAGTGTAATATCTTAAAAAGCATAATACCATAAAATAAGCATGATAACATAAAATAACCGTAATATCATTATAAAATAAGTGTAATGCCAGTAAAAGAGTTTACTTACAACCATCATTTACGAGTGAATAAGTTCCATCTGTAAAAAAGAGAAAACAAACTTCACTTCATTTACAGCCACATTTCCATTTGGTAGTTTATGCATTTTATTCTTTTACGTTTAAACTAACCGAATCATAAAGTTTCTCATATAAAACTGATTTTTCAG
The DNA here is from genome assembly GCA_021962125.1 of Bulinus truncatus. Classification (NCBI taxonomy): domain Eukaryota; kingdom Metazoa; phylum Mollusca; class Gastropoda; family Planorbidae; genus Bulinus; species Bulinus truncatus. The sequence continues at coordinate 4,337,081 of JAGDYQ010000031.1, read as the reverse complement.
GATTCTGTATAAATGTGATTTTATTTAGTTTAATTTTAATGAAAAAAATGGCATAAACCGCGGTTTGACAAAAAATTCTCTCAGTATCCCATGCGGCTTTTTGGCAAGTTGTGGACGGGTTCGAAAAATGCGATGTGTGTGGGTTTGTGTGTGTGTGTGTGTGAAGTATCTCTCTCTAGAGGATGAGATGAATCAACAGTTATTTAATTTCTTTTGATGACAAACATCGATCTCATAACAATGGCGCATCTCCTTAAAAGTACTTGCTACTATTTAAAAACTCGAGCGTTTGTCTATCATCGACTTCATGTCTGGCCAACTCTGGCTTAGACTAAAAACAGTAACAGGTGGCTTTTGTGCTGTGTCTTTGCGTGCGCCACTTCTGCGGTGCAGTCCAATGGTTCAAGCCCCAAGAGACTACAATAACTGTCCTTACTCGGCCATTACAGTCTCTATTTTTGGTAAAGAAGTTGAGAGGGGGCCAAATTAAAATTGTCCGGATAGTGTTTTCATGGTATCAAGAGATAACCAAACAGTTCATTCTCATCGGGAACTACAGAAGAGAGCTGTCAAGGTATCGCTCTGTACTATCGATTATAGGTGTGTTAAAATGAAATTAAAAAGAAAATTGGATATCTGTTCATACTAAACATTATATTTACTAGTATTTCAAAGAGTAAAAATTCACTTCTAGAAAACGAATATGTTTTCCTATTATCCAAGAAGATAGTATTAATTAAAACTTCACGAGAAGTTGAGTATTATTTTTTGATAAATAGGTTTCAACAGCAAGCATAACGAACTCACTGTACTTGAGTCTACAGTGCACATAATGGAATCTCTAGTAGTGTAACTGTAATAGTTAGATTAGGCTGTAAGAATAAAACAAGCAATTAAGCCTGCTCCATTCTGGACACAGGACGTGTTAGCGCATTTTCATGTTATGTATCAGTACGTTTGTTAGATTTCAGTAAATTCAATTGTGTAATGCATATATTTGTAAAAAAAAAATTATAAAGACGTTTCTTTATATTTGAAAAAAAAATATTGTCTCTTAAATCTAACTACAAGTGGTTTGTGGTTACTGAAATAGGACTCATAATTGAAAACATTCTAAATTATAGTCATTTAATCGTCCGAAAACTCCGTCAATTGTTGCATAGTTCTGATACTTTCAATTAAACTCAGAACACAAGCTTACTATTTCATTTGATGAGTTTCTTAATAAATCTTGGTGAAACTACGTGCTGCAGTATTTCGCACCAAATGAACGGGTTATTGAACGTACAAGGTGTGTATATATAATATATAAGCCCCTTAGGAGCCCTGAAGCCCGGCCCTCAGAGGTCCTATCGCAAAATGAACTTTTGATGTACACATGGCAGGCCAAGACCTACAAAATGATATATACATCATGGGTCTAGGACTTATAGTTGCTGAGATATAGCGCTCCTTTATTAATATAGCTTATATAGTAAAAAACGGTACTAAGGCCCCTTTTACGGCCCTGAGAGGTCAGATCGCGAAATGAAAAAAAGTCATTTCTTGCCAGGCCAAGACCTACAAAATGATATATACATCATGGGTCTAGGACTTATGGTTGTTGAGATTTAGGGTGTACACGGACAGACGGACAGACAAAACGGGGACAATAGAGCATTTTTTTTTTCGAAAATGCTCTAAAAATTGGCTTTGATAAGTTTAATTATCTGGCCACTTAGCGGAAGTAAAGAGCAGACAATTTTATATTTTTGACTAGAAGGACGTGATTTTCCATCTCACATCAAATTTTATTGTGTACGTATTGCTTATACAGTTTAATAGATAAATATATATAAATAAATTTAAAAAAGTTTACTCAGTGCTTTCTACATGTGAATCGTCTCATACATATGTGGACACTTAATATAATTTTAATATACACTCAAGTCAAGCCGATAAATTCAGAAACTCCGAAGAGACCATACTACCATTTATATAAGTGTCATAGAAATAATAATATACATAAATACAACAAATAATTCTACAACTATTCTACCATAAAGAAATATACCCATGACAGTAACATTCACTTTTCTACATTAAATATTTTTAATCTGTAGGTAAATCATGAAAACTGGTAGATAAAAGTCAATATGACAGAAGGCATCTTCATGATACCGATAATTTTAATGAGGAAATAAAATGAAAGGCGATGAAAAAAAATATCGATGGTAAAAGGGAAAATAAAATGATTGACTGTAAGTGTAGCTTACACGAACATATGTAAGGGTACTTGTAATGACATCTGAAGTTTTTCAGTTTCTTAGACTTGACATCTAGACCGACGCAGTCTCCGTTTGTAGGGATGGGGAACCGCTCAGCCCAGTACTCGCTGTCAACGGGAGTTCTGTCTGCGATCCACACAAAGTCTTTCTTCTCGCTAAGCCTTCTGGCTGCGATCCAATCTTAAATTAACAATTAGTCTCGGCATGTATTGACTTTGTTTACTTTGTTACCTGTCAAAGTTTATGTGACATGTAAAAGAAAATGTTAAGCTTACAGGACATATATGGACGGAGCAACACTTTGCAAGACAGATCCATTGCTGACCTTAACAGCCCGATTTGGAGCCCGAATGTGTGTGGGAACTTTCCTCTGTTTAAAATTGATGTCTATAAACCAACTATGTTTAAGTTATCTTAGACGTAAAGGGCAACCGAGGCAGATAAAGTGTATAATTCTCATGTTTCTTTATTCACGTCGTCTATGGTGATTGTGTGGGTAGCACACTATACTCCATAACCCATCCGATGAGTGTCATCGCTAAAACTAGGTACCTCAAATTATCTGGGAAGCGTAAACGAGGCTTAAAATTGTGTTTCCATAGTTACCATGATGTGAGTTTTCATTGTTCCAGGGATCTAACGGATTAACAAAATTTATAGGGACTTGAAAAAAGGAAAAAAAAAAATGTTTTAAATCGAAGCTAAGGATTAACTTTCTTAAAATGTATGGTGTTTATGGTATAGAAAGAGCATTTAAAAATAGCGATGACCGTACAACCCTTTTTTATTTCATACCTATCGCAACAGTCATCGTAGACATGCGTACGCTACCAATATACCATCTATTTATTAAGTAAGTAAGTAAGTAAAGTTCCCTTAGCCCGAACAGGCCATCGGGGCAGATGAAGTGTAGAATTCATCTATTTCTATAACCTCGGCATATAAAGAGACTGTGTGGTTAGCACAACGCCCAGCCGCCTTTTACTTCCCCAACTTAAAGTCAGGTACCCATTTAAAGCTGGGTGGACTTGTGGGACGACTTAGTAACACAATTCACCTGGAAAAATTCACATGGTTCTCTATTACTTAAAACGTCATGAATAGGTCGCTAATTAGAGAGATTCTTACGTAAAGTCCCTGCTTTTCCCGAGCACTTGCTGATGACTGACATAAGAACGTTTGATGAGTTGTATTTAGCGAACGTCCTACGTGACTCGGTACATTTCTCCTGTGATTCAAACAAAAAACAAAACCACTCAATAAAATTTCTGTGATTATGTTTACTGTTGATCATCATAAGTTCTAACCGGGTAGCAATCCGGGTATCTTGTGAGTCCCAACAGTATTAAGATCGTCATTCTCAAATGTTTGACTGGGGGCCCTTCCTAAGCAAATATAATTCTTTAAGATATACCCCTTAAAGTAAAGTCGCTCCGTAGAATATATATATATATATAATAGAAAGAAAATGACTTACGTCAAACTGTGTCCCATTTATTTTATCATTGATACATCTGTAGCACACACCTTCCAGAATAATACAAGGTGTGTTTTCCGATATCACTGTAAATAAAGATACATCAATTAGCAGCCTGCTACAGTATTATCTTCTGGTATGGTGTGGTAGGGTTAATTAATCTCATTACTTGAAAAAATGGGAACAATACGATTGTTTTTTACATAACCGTCATACCACATACCAGCGCTTCTCAACCTGTTTTTTACGACAGTATCCAATAGGGTGCAAAAAATATATTCAGCGTGTTCCCCTAACCAGAGCGCAAGTAATGGGTCACTGAGTATGACCCATGACCCATATGGTTCTTGACCCAGACCCATCATGACCCATGACCCGTTGAATGTTGTTATTTTCAAGATGGCGGCCGTCGCCATAGAAACCATTTGGAAATAAAAAATCGCGCGACGACGGGTTTTTTTTTAGGGTCGGGCGGAGACAAAGGATGGGTCGTGGGTCAGGGAACATTGTTTGATTGTAATAGAAATCAAGTTAAATTAGGTACAGCTTTATTAAAATAAATTTTTAAAACGAAGAACCTGTTATTTTGACAGAGTTATCTTTCTTAATTCAAGATTGGGGAAGGGGTTTTAGTCACAGTCTTCAAGATCTAAATGGTTAATATTGTTTTTTGCTATCTAGAACTTTTTTTCATTTTTCATTCTTATATCTTTTTTTGCGAGAAATTACTACTTCGTTCGTAAGAGTTACTATTTACTTATGTAAAATCCGATTCCGGTTCCGATTCCTGCAGGATCTAAAAATTACAATCCGGTACAGCCCTAATATATATATATATATATATATATATATATATATATATATATATATATATATATATATATATATATAGCTGTGATGAGCAGACCAAGGGAAAACTTTCATCACCGGGTTCCGCTCGTTCTCAAGAATGATGTTTACTTTTAATTTGTGTTACCTTATGTATACACTTTATCCATCTGCTTTTGGTCCAGCCACTTTGTAAAATTCATGATGGACCAACCCGTTGTGGCCATTGATTCACGGAGTTTTTGCCCACCCTTGCACTTAACGATTCATTATTGGAATATATTCTTGGCTAAGACATCAAATACATAGTACATTGTCCACAAACCTATTTTGATCTGTTTGGAAGTTATCGATAGTAGAAACAGAGTTAAGGAAATGTCCATGGTAAAAGGTAGGCAGGTATTTTACTGTTCTGTTGAAACACTGAGGCTAAGAAAATAAGAATAATACATTTTGTATTTCTTTTAGTATATGTTCAGCGGATTGAGAGCTAACCGAGTAAAGTGCATGTTAGATAAAGTAAAGTCAAAATAAAATGTCACTAAATTAGGTATTAACGATCTTTCGACAGTCATTAGAAAAAATACTGCAGTTTATTTATCGCGCGTTTTTTAGATAATAATTGTTTTTTATGTAAACTCTAATAATTGCATAAAGGCACACACACTTTTTGGGGACGCGTGGTCGTGTAGCGCACAGCGCCTGACTTTCAACCGGAGGGTCCCGGGTTCGAACCTCAGTGAGAATCTTGAGAACCACCCAGCTTTAAGTTGGGGGGGGGGGATAAAGGCGGCTGGACTTTGTGCTAAACCATACAATCCCTTCATCTGTCGAGGTTACAGAAACAGGTGAATTCTACGCTTCATCTGTCGAGGTTACAGAAACAGGTGAATTCTACGCTTCATCTGCCCCGATGAGCCCTTTGATGGTTAAAGGGACTGTACAGACACTTTTACACACAATATTACAAACAGATCAAAGGTTTTTTTGTTAATTAAATACTGCATCTGTACAGTATGGCTGTTTTAATTGTAGTAGGAATTACTTTTCGAGTCACATAGTAGCCTACAATTCCAAACGTGCAAACTTTACGTGTTTATATTTAACACGGCATTACAACAAAAACAATTGTACTGCCATAGTTTTGAGTCATTAAATTAACTTTTAAAAAATGCTATAGATGATATCACTGTAATTTAAATTTACGTACAAATTCGCAGTCTGTTTTTCTTTTACTTTCTACGTAAAACAGTCTTTATGATTAATATTATTGGAAAATTGGAAAATGGTATACAGCAATTTTTTTTTTAAAATCTAAGTAAAGTTATACCATATAGTTGTATTCAGTTAGAAATTCCCTAACCATTAAAAAATTGTGAAGTTATTTAGTCGTAACTTATTGCTTTGAACAAAAACAATAACAATGAACTGCTTGAGTTAGAGTGACGCCCCTTAGCGTACAAGTGTTGACTTCCTGTAGGACACACTCGTCCCGTTCATATTAACAATAGTAATAAATAGACTAAATGTGGTGATGTTAGGCGCGAAGCATTGTGTCTATCTTGGAAGTGGATATGGTTACTATTCAGCTTCCCGGTCACGACATGCCTCCTATGCACCAGGGATTTATTATCAGCGGCGTAGCTGAGTAGTCCTAGTAGAGGGTGGTTAACCCCGAGGGGGGCAAATCAACTGGTTCCCAATGCAGCGGCATTATCAGATTAACCAAGTGACATTTAAATATCAATAAAATGCAATTACCTACAGTAATGAAATACGGTTAACAGAAACTAAAATATTGTATAGGCCTATAGACAGTGAGAAAGAAATAATTGCGTCTCAAACAGTTCATACGTTAACACTTGTGTTAAATTTTAATAAAAGCAGAAATGTCTTTGGTCTTTGAAGGTATTTTAGGCTAATGTAATTTTTTTAGGGTGGATTTGTGAGTATGTGACGCAGTGTAGTGCTGTACATGTTATAGGTTACGGAATCCAGTCCAGGCATGTCACACAGTAATACCCCTCCCTGACGGCTAAAATGTCATGGCACTATCATGGTTGGGTAGTGCTCTGGTAGTGCACGCTATAGATAGATCTACATGCTATAAATTACGGGATCGATTACCAGTGTGTCTTCCAGATCACCACTACGATACCTCCAACGTTATAGCACTTTTGGCTAAACTGGGAATAAATTAAGAACATGACAAAACCCGTATGGTCGTGTGGTAAAGCGCTCAACTGTCGACCTGAAGGTGCCTGGTTCGATCTTCGGTGAGGACCAATGGATATTTCAGGTCATAGTTAAAGTCTCCGCTATATCTCCCGTGGTGCCTCCATGGTCATTACACTATCGGCTGTGGTGGGGAAGAAAGAAGGCCACAGAAAAAAAAAAAATCCCATTAGTGGTTTCATCTCATTCTTACAGGGACATCTCACACACACAACCCGTCCTCTTCATACTTTCAATTATTTAAGAGATAAACATATTATTCTTTCAACAAGAAAACAAACAAAACACACACACACACAGAAACACACACACACACACACATACACAATTTTCACTTTTACTATACTAATTAAATTTTCTTTTTTTTCCCAGTTAAGATTATTTATTTTTTGTAGACGCAATGATGATGACTCAAATCAAAGAAAGAGCGAGAGATTTGGTCAACCAATGCGGATGTATAGCCGTCTGTGCCGATAGAAATATGTAAACAAAAATGCTTGAATGGACACCACCTTTGATGTCAAAGTACAATGCCAGCGTAGTATGCCTACTGTTGCATTCTTATATTTAGGACTGATGGTCGTGGACTGTTAGTGTTTGACTGTTCCCCTGAAAGTCCCGGGTCGATCCTCGTCGAAAGCTTTGAATTTTCTGGTTAAGGAAGCTACGTCCACCCAACTGAAAATAGGAAACTTGTATAAACTATCTATGTCTCTAGTGCTGACTCCAGAACTAATTGGGGGGGGGGTGAAGGAAGGAGCTGTTAGAATTCGCCCCATCACTGGTTTATGCCAGTAACCTTGTCCAGCAGTTACGGCCTGCAAAACCATAAGGAAACAGCGTTGTTAATTTCTTTTTTAGCACTTAAAAGGGCGTCACATTAGCTAACCCCGGCTCTCGTTTATACAATATTATCTTTACTAGCCTGGACTTGGCCTTAGGCCGATTGGACCGATTGCTCCTAATTGGTGCCCCGCGTTTTGACAGGGGCTCCACAATTTACATTTATATTCAAAGTAACAGCTGTAATTGTAAAAAAAAAAAACATAATTTACAAATTGGGCTCCGCATATCGTAAGGCCGGGCCTGCTAACGCATTTAATTAAACCGTGACCTAGATACGCTGTTTTGATATTGAGGTCAAGTATACAAAATTATATCGATGCAAGATGTATACTAACAAAATTAAAAAGAACGAATGCTACATTTGTATTGTGAACACTTCTTTAAAGCAATAAATACATTGGCCTGCCCAACGTAAGCAATGTATTCTAATTGAACTTATGCAATATATTCCACATATATATATATATATATATATATATATATATATATATATATATATATATATTAACAGATCAAATGTAATGACATCACTTAAAGTGATTCACTTTAATACATAGTGTAGCAAACACAAAAAGAAAACCATCACGTGGGGGCTATTTTTAGTCGCCAACCTATAATGGCTGGTGAGTTGAATGAATCCTGGGATTGATCTAAGGGAGACAAGGGGCAGGGCAATGTCAACGTCAGCTGTTGGTATTAATTTTACAGGAAAATATTGTCTCCCCTGCTGTGCACTTTTATGTTTAGAAAAAACAACATTATGTCAAACCTACGTATGGTTTGACGTGGCGATATAAATAAAAGATTTGTACAGAACAACACGAACTCGAAAACATTTTATTTAATCTACCATTAAACTCATTAATATTTATTAAAAATAAAAAAAATGTTCTATACAAATAATAACAATCAAATGTATTCGTAATAAACATATTCGATTAAAGAATAACGTTCAAATGTATTCATAATAAACGTATTAGATAAAAGAATAACAATCAAATGTATTCGTAATAAACATATTAAATTAAAGAATAACATTCAAATGTATTAATAACAAACGTATTAGATAAAGTAATAACAATCAAATGTATTCATAATAAACATTAGATTAAAAAATAACAATCAATTTCATTAATAGTAAAAAATGTTAGATTGCAGAGAATAGCAGTCATAACATATACAAGTAAACGAAGATAAACATGCCCGGAGTCATTAGGACGTGTGTCGTGTGCCTACATCCACCCTAATATATTTGGCATCACTTTCAGCCCTCTTGAATGACCACAAGTCCACCCGGTTTTTTTGTTTTAGTCCCCACTATAGCCAATGGTGCAAAGGTCATGGAAACACCACTTAAAACGTAGATTACTGTACACGCCGGGAGTTAAACCCGGAACGACAGTTATGTTCAGTTTATAACAAGTTAGAAGGAAGTAAATTATGTAAAGTGTATTCAAGGAAATGGGGGAAGTGGGGAGGCGATTAAGTTCCCCCTCCCCTTTAAAATATCTGTTTTGATATCTCTTTCTGTATGTACTAAAAAAAGATAACCTCACAATGGGAGGTGTGCATTCTACTGTTCATTTCATAGCGAAAGACCGAAAGGGGTGAATTTCAACTGTCGAACTTATCTGTTTCTATAACCTCGACATTTAAAAGCCTCTCAACTCACAGCAAAAACTTGACTTCCCCAACCTAAATCAGGTACACATTTAAAGCTGTTAAACTTGGTTCTCAAACGAAGATCGAACCATGGACTCTCAAGTCGACAGCCACGCATCTACACCACTCGGTCATCCATTTGTCTTTTCGGACCACGTATTTTCGGATCACGTTGTTTCGGACCACGTTTTTTCGGACCATGTTCTTTTGCTCCACGTTGTTTCGGATCACGTTGTTTCGGACCCGCTTTTTCGTACCACGTTGTTTTGGACCACGTTGCTTCGGACCACGAACCAATTGGTGAGGAATCACACGCCTTATCCATTAGGCCCTGGGAATTGTCATATATTTTTTTTTTTTTATTTTAATTGGTTTTTGCTGCCTATGTAATAGCAATATTAAATTCCACAGTCCGAGAATATAATTCCATAATTGGTAAAATATTGGACTAGAAACATTTGATTTCATTATAAAATGTAAAATGTCTAAGTATTAATTCTTAAGAAAAAATATGTTCAAACTACCAAAGCAAAAAGGAGATTAATCAACGCTTTTAAAGAAATGCCCATCATTGATTGAAATGATTTATTGATTGCTATCATGACTTTGTCTGAGAGTAAAGATCCGTTGTGCTACAGATTTGCCTATAGACCCGCGGTTCTGAACCGTTTTTTTTTTTACGACTGTACCCTAAAGGCTGCGAAATCATGTCTGCTGTTACCCTCAGAAGTAAACTCTTCCAATTCTTGGTTGTTTTTAAACGAAAAGTATATGTCGCTGCGTTAGCCTTGCTAAGCTTTACCTTAACCTTGGGGTACGCTTACCACAGGTTGAGAACAGCGGCCTTAGACCAATTGACACAAGTCATACTGACGTCAGAGATAACAGATCATGGAAGAGAGATGTGTACACTCATTTAACTGCCTGGGGTTTAGCTAAATATTATGGTTTGTTAAAGAAAAACAAACTTTAATTCAATAATGAATAAAAACACCATAAATTACATATTTACCGTGATGTATATTTATAGTTTAGTTTTATTTAATAAGGTTTATCATTTGCAAAAGTAATATGCAAAGTCTACCAATTAAAAAATAAAATTAAAAAAAAATTACGTATTCCCGTCTACACCCCATGAGGAGTCTTTATGTTTAAAATGTAAACATAGACTTAGAAATGGCGCATACAATTCTAAAACAGAGTATTGCGTCACTTTTAAGCTAGTAGGCCTTTTTTTTTATTTATAATTTCTCTAAAGTTCCACCAACGCAATAACTTGAAGTAGTCCCAAAGTTCTTCTCTACTATGACAGATAAAAATGTAAGCTATTTCTCACGTACAGTGTATGTAGTTTCTGAACCATGGTTAACTTCCTTGACCTAGATTCTATTTATAACTGGATTATTTATTTTTTTGGCCTGCTATTTCAGACGTGTTTAGTAAAACAGCGAAACGAACAGATTTGTATTCTTATTGTGTGTATTATTCAATCAATGCATTAAATAGCGTAATGAAGTTATTATTGAAAATAAAAACTTGAGCAATGGTATTCTCTCTAACAAGTTTTATTTATTTATATCTGTATCCAAAGCGCTCTCTTCTATCATGCGGTCTACTATATCCCAATATACTGTTTCACTCAGATATATACACTCCACGCATATCTCTCTCTCTCTCTCTCTCTCTCTCTCTCTCTCTCTCTCTATCAAGTGCCGGATTTACACTATTGTGTGCCCTAGGTCAACACAGATTTGAAGTCCCATTTTGAAAGTTATAAAATATTGCTAAGTCTTTTTTTTATACTATTCAACATTTCGGGGGCCTCTTATTTCGTGGGGCCACGGCCCAGTCGGTCATTAAATTCTACCCTGATCATACAATTCTGAAAAAAATGACTTATATTATCTCCATCTACGAAATTGAACTAATCTAATGTACAAAATCGATTCCATTCCTTGAAATGGACTATAATTAGAACAGCGAATACTACTGTCAGGCTGACTCTTTCTTTGAATAAGATAAGGTCACTCTGACCTGCCGCTCATATTACAACAAACTTAGCGCTGATTACGTCGTCAGCCAAAGTTCGTTTTTTTTTTTTCATAAACAATAACCAATCAACACACAGGGTCAAATGTCAGTGACTGTATTGGGGACTCGGTGGTTTGTAGTCTGTGTACCCAACATAACACAAGCTTTATCTCAATAGCGTTATTGGCGTTTAGTGGCACCCGATGCCAACTTTAGAGAGTGACGTCACATTGCCGCTAAAATGGTTTTGTGCCCAGGGCGCGAATTAAGCTCGCTGCGCCACTGCCCCCATCTCTTTACCCTCCAGAATTTCGCATTTATTTTCCATTTTAAAATAGTTCTTCGTGTGCAGCAATAGCACTGTGTTTCACCGTAACGAAACAATTCGATTCTAACAATAGTATCATTGTTAATCTTACGATATTTGTTAACATAAAATAAAGGCAGTGGCTACGGTTCGGTCCGCCGTATTTTTTTACTTCGGGTACCAGCCATAGATAATATTGCTCCACACCCTAACCCTATTCCCTAACCCTATCCCTATCCCTAACCGTATCCCTAACCCTATCCCTAACCCTAATCCAGAAAAAAAAATTCTGAAAAAAAAAATTATATATGCCATGCTCCTTATACCCTAATATAATGGTTTTGGCTATAACCGTAGCCACTGAGTAAAATAAATTGTTAAGTAATTCTTTAATCAAAGTTAGAATTTTGAATGAATCACAAAAAGGACTATACAATTACAATTAGCATACACACCTGACGATTTATATCATAGAATTTTTTTTTGTTTTAATACAGTTGTTCTACTTGACATTAAAAGTATTAAATAATTAAAGACACACGTGAAATAACGTATGATGTAACTTTATAACACTTTGTCACATATGTTTTTATTTGCTACTACTTATATATTTGACAATAACGTGTGGCTGTAAGTCATTTTAACAGTTATGTGTCAACATACTAACCGGTTATGTTGTTACTACAGTGGCTACATGAGTAGTTGTTATTTTATTAATAGTACATGTATGTAATACCCTTTCAAGTATCGACCATACTTCATAAATAGATGCACAAAAAAAAAGAATGTACAATATAGAGCAGTGTCTGTTAAAAGTGATATAATAGTGTGAATAAAAAAAACATACCTAGTTAGCCTAGAAAAAACAGAGAATAATATCAACTTCATGTTAATTATGGAATTTCCTTAACGGGGAAAAAAAAGGCAAGAAATAGGCTACATAAATACTACAGATAAATATATTGAAATATTTTTTACAGTCACAAATTATATGCTTAAAATATCAGGGAAGAAATAAGGTATCTGTTAAAGTTCAAATGAGTTAATTCAGTCGTATCTTTTTAAGTCTGATCATTATTGTTTGGCATGATACCATCAACCAATTTACAACTGAACGTTATTGTGTGGAATGATACCATCAACCAATTTACAACTGAACATTATTGTGTGGAATGATACCATCAACCAATTTACAACTGAACATTATTGTGTGGAATGATACCATCAACCAATTTACAACTGAACGTTATTGTGTGGAATGATACCATCAACCAATTTACAACTGAACGTTATTGTGTGGAATAATACCATCAACCAATTTACAACTGAACGTTATTGTGTGGAATAATACCATCAACCAATTTACAACTGAACATGATGATTTGAAATGATACCATCAAGAATTTACAAATGAACATGATTATGTGAGATGATGCCATCAACAATTTACAAATGAACATGATTATGTGAAATGATACCATTAATCAACGGAAAGTCCTTCTCCTGCCCACTAAAATTCTCGTTACCCTCCGCCCCCATCGAGTGGGTGTGGTCAGTGATCCCCCTGTCCATGTACCCTATCCGTTCAAATCCAAGAATCCACAACACGGCCCCGCTGCTTCCAGGACAAGTGGGCACATCGTGTTTAAAATAAGTTTTCTGAACCCCAGCTTCCGGCTGATTGACCACAATCTTTTCTTTGATCTTTCCAATGCTCACCCGTTTGGGCCTACCATGAGGATGGGAGATGACCACAGCCAGATTGGGGCGAGTCTTAGAGTAAATAATCTACAGACTCCGCTCCAGTTTCCTTATCTTTTTCCGCAGTTTACGCACCCTGTTGTAAAATCTTACGTTATGAGTGACGCATTCCAGAATGCAGCGGTTAGCTTCGAGGTCCTTGTTGACCAGCCTGTGGCCCTTGAGTAAAATAACTTTGCTTTGCTCGTCGTCAAAGTCAACCGTCACCAGAGTCGCCTTGACCTGTTCGTCGTTCTCCACCACGTGAAGCGCTGTGGTGATCCACACGCACCTGAAGTTGGCCGCTGGTTTGTTTGAGTTCAAGCACTCCTCACAGGGGCAGGTCGTGTACTTGTCATTGTTCTTTGTGATGTTCAGACTTCCGCTTCCCATCCTTTTCTGTGTTTTTATTTCCAGGTCAGTTTCTATCCTTGGTTCTCACAGAGCATCGTACTCAGCACTATCAGTTCGAACAGTCGAGCATCTCTACACCACTCGGCCATCCGTCCAGTAATTTTGAGCTTAATTTGTGACAATAATCTACAGAGTATTTTTGTAATACACCTGAAAAAAAATATCGGCTTATGACCAAGGCCATTTCACAACATTAAAGTGGGGTCCTTGCACAAAGAAGTCAAAATGTATGCTGGGGGGGGGGGCTATGAAAACCAATGACAGCAATAAAATATACATTTTAAGCTGCATTCGGCTCAATTTTTGTACATTAGTCCATCCCGGGCCAGGTATCTGTATCTAAAAAAATGACTTGAATAATATAACATAATGTCATTACGAACAACATCACTATCTACCTACCCGGACTTCCTTAGGTAACAGATGTCTTGAAAATCTCTTCACAGGAAACGAGTTTCTTCTCGCACAAGGCAAAACAAGCAAATGACTCATAGTCCTCATGTGACGACATCAATGAAATGTGTTCATTCTGCAGGTGGGCATTGTTAATCAGCTTGACTGAAACGTGGGGGGGTGTCAGTTGTGGAACTTTCAGTGCTCGACTCATCTTGATCATTACCGGTGATCATATTGCGAGATCTCATCCAGGGAATGTTGATTGTTTCGACCTCGTGAGATGGTGAACTACGTGAGATGATGTCGTTGGACTTGATTGGTACGTACATTTCCACCTCATATTGGACTTTTATATGAAATTAGAGACAACAATGCATATAAATAGGTATAAATTAAAAAAAAAATGAAAATTTGAGATTATTTTAATTTGTACTATTTAAGAATATTATTTGAATACATTTTACTACGTTTATGTCAAAACTAGATTAAAGGCCCGGTACCCGGACCGGCGTGTGACTCTTTATAATTGAGTTGTATCCCTTTGACCATGTTTACAAATTCCCCAGTGTCACATTCTGTGATTTAAGGAATGAAATCCCGAACCCACTCCTATTTAATTACTGGGGGGAGGAGATATATATAGGATAGACAAAGGCTTTTGTATTCCCAGGTGTGGTCTAGCACTAGAGATTAACCCCCTTTCATTCGCACACCACCTGGGAAATATCTCTAAGGGAGATAACCTGTGCCCTTGGTATATTCAAGCGGGAGAGGGATGGGCTCTTTTCTCTTTGCCCCCCCCCCACGCTTGAAGGCGCCACTGATCACGCGTGATCGTTGTGACGTACGCGGTCACTGCGATTGGTCAGTGAAGCGGAAGTCTCGGCACGCATGCGCGGAGATCCGATGCGTGTCGCGGGACTCTTAGTTTTTTTTTGGCATTCAGTCAGCGCGGACCAGTGGAAGAGAGAGGTCGAACTCAGGCTCCAGCTGGGGTGGGAAACCAGGCTGTTAGGGTGGCAGAACCTAGACGTTCGACCACCGCAGACCTGAGTTCTTATGAGAACTACCCACCCCAGGTAACTATTCTGATGTATGTATTATATTGTTTGTAGTAGCCGGTAACGCTACTGTCCTTTTTAGGACACGCAGAGATTGCATTCTTTTTTTCAATGTGAATAAATATGTGTTGAGGCGTATTCACTTATGAGTTTCTTTACTCATTTCTTGTTGTGTTGTGCGTCCTGTTTAACCACGTGGCTGTGACAAATATAAATGCTGGCTAGAACTCAGTAGGTGATCATACCCACAGACAACGACCGCAGGGACCCCGAAAGGGGGCCTTGACATTCTGGGTGGCTCGTTTCGGGATGTTACCAGTATCTGAGTAATCAGACGGGGCCAATCACCTTACTGAGTTCACGGCCATGGGGGCTCAACCAGCCACGTGTACAGGCCACAACCAGCAGTGGATGACATGCTGTCATTAAGTCGAAAGGTGGCTCGATGAGTCGCTGAGGCCGAAATGTGGTTACCATAATCACAAATGTATTTCCTCTGGTGACAGGCAGATCACCATGAGGCGAAAGTGGATGACACGCTGTCATTAAGTCGAAAGGTGGCTCGATGAGTCGCTGAGGCCGAAATGTGATTCGCACAATCACAAGTGTGGCGCCATTAGTGTTAGGCAAACACGTGGCAAAAATGGTAAACGATGGCGGTACGCTTAAACCGCCTACAACAATGCAGACGTCTTCCCTCGGGCCAGAAGAGATCAACCAGAAGAGAAAGGAACCTCCACCAACCGAAGTCAGACAAGAGTTTCAAATTCATGAACGTTTTTTATATAGACTCTTAGTTTAAGTGGTTTGGTGAGAATGTGATTCTGTGTTTTTTTTTTATTCATAAACTGGAGGACTGGAAGCGTCGAGGTAGGCCAATTATTTTCTAGTTTAGCCCTTTTCTGTCTGCCCCTGTGAGTCGCCTACATATTTTTTTTTCTTTTTGAGTAACGTATTTCCTTTTCCTAAACTAACTCATTTGAGTTTTAGTGTACCCCATTTTATCGTGCGGTAAAAATCAAAAGTGTGTATAGGTTTAAACTTGATGCGCATTTAATAAGCTCGTTATAAGTTTCAAACATAGGAGGTAACAAATTATATTTTAGTTACACGTGGTTAAATGCTAATGGCGTCATGAACTATACACTGATATTTACTTACAAATCACCAATCGAGTGTTGTCGAGTAAGAATATTTTTCGCACGTGTTTAGAGGGATTGAATTTTGTGAAGGGATATAGTACGGATCGGGGCTCACAGAGAGAAGAGGTCGGAGGCCTAAGTTGTTGTCAGGGGGGCCACGCTAGTACCATTCTGGGATAATGGGAGGGCCCATGGCAGTTTAACGTTGTAGGGGTGCAGTAAGGTACCGGCCATGCTGTTTTAATGGTGCAAGGCATCTCGCTGCCATGTACATGCGGTAGGAGATGGGCCTTTAAGGCGCCAGTGTTGATCCATGCTAGGTTAAAGAGAACCGGTGGACTTTAATTCATTTTGTATATGTGGTGCACCATTTTTTTTGGTCCATGCTGGTTCATTGTAACCGATGGACGTTATTATATTTTGATTGTGTAAGGCACAATTTTGTTGTTGGTCCATGCCTGGTTCATTGTAACCGATGGACGTTATTGTATTTTGATTGTGTAAGGCACAATTTTGTTGTTGGTCCATGCCTGGTTCATTGTAACCGATGGACGTTATTGTATTTTGATTGTGTAAGGCACAATTTTGTTGTTGGTCCATGCCTGGTTCATTGAAACCGATGGACGTTAATGCATTTTGATTTTTGGGCGCAGGTTTGTGGGTCCATGCCTGGTTCCTTGTAACCGGTGGACATTAATGCATTTTGATCTTTTGGGGCGCAGGGCGTCTCGCTGCCATGTACATGCGGCAGGAGATGGGCCCTTGGGGCGCCAATTAGCTGTTCATGCTAGACTCCAGAGAGTCGGTGAAAGCTAATGTATTTAAGATTGGAATTAGCTGTTCATGCTAGACTCCAGAGAGTCGGTGAACGCTAATATTTTTTTAAGATTTGGATTGGATGTTTATGCTTTTCATTCATTTTATATTTTTCCTCTTCTACTTTGGTTGGTGTAATAATTTTGAATTGATGTTGTGTACTTTCATTTGATGTTGTGTACTTTCATTTGATGTTGTGTACTTTCATTTGATGTTCTGTACTTCCATTTGATTTGGTGTAGATTTCTTCTGATTTTGTGTACCTCCCCCTTTTCGTTTGTTGTCAGGGCGCCACATTAGAACCATTCATAGATTGGGTGGGCCCATGACTATATGTTGTTGATGCCAGGCCACCTACCTCATGGTACATGTCCCTTAGATAGTTAAGGTCCAGCTGCTCTTTGGTAACACGAGGGTTGGGCGTGAGACTAGAGGAGCCAGAGGGCCCTCGAAACCGCGCAGTAGAACGCCTCGTCTGGTGCGGCCAGCGAAGAGTTATCCAAATGATTGAGTGGACCAGGTCTGATGTGTAGGGAAGTAAGGTTGTATGGAGGCTCGACATACTCATTCCTTGTGAACGCTAAGAGGTTGTGCGCTACGGGCAGGCGGGCCTCATATTGATTAGGCGGACACCGGACTAGTTGCTTGTAGTCTTCTAGACGGGTCCCTTAAGTGAATGAGTGGCTGGCTCAACTATTCCATCAAACTGGAGGGTTTTGATATAGGCGAAACCCAAGGGGGTCTGTTGTACAGCAATGAAGAAATGTATGTGCATGATGTTGTCATGAGCGATTGTTTGTTTGGGCGGCCCTGTAGAGGCTCGCCAGTTAATTATCTTTGTGAAACTAGAGGTGTTGATGTGTGTGAGACCCAGGGGTCTGTTGTACGACGTAGAAAGGTCGGTACATATTGTTTTTGGGAGCGGTTTGCTAGAGGCGATTCGGTGGTTGCCATTCGTTCTGTCATATTAGGCAATTTGTTGTACACTAAAGGCGGCGCAATCATTGCTTGGGAAGTTAAAAGATCGTTTCGCTAAGGCCATTCGGATCGTATGATTAGGTGGATGACGGATTTGATGCTTGTAGTCATCTTAACGCATCCCTTAAGTAATGAGTTGCTGGTCCTAGTATTTGACTCGTTTGGAACTAGGAGTGTCCGTGTAAGTCCAAACCTGAGGTGTCAACAATTGTCTTATCTTGACAGGTCGCGATTTGTCGTTTTTGGCCGAGTTACGCCGTAAGGCATAGTGTAAATTTAATGTTAGCCGTATCTGCGCGATAGACCGAATTTTTAGGGATTCCAACATGTAAAATTCAAGTTAATTTACATTTGGCACTCACATGTCAGAGAAGAGGCTAGTTAGAAGGCCACCTAAGAGTGAATGTAGTGTGAAAAGTTATGTATTTAACTATTTGATGTTATATTTGATAATGTTGATGCATGTTTACTATTGCCTTTTGCAAAGTTGATTTTTTTGGCCCCCTTAGTAAACTAAGAGGGGCATATTTTTCTGTCTTGTAATTTGATGTTTTTGTCGAGGTTGGTGTAACACGGCATAATTTTAGTTGGTAGGTGGGCTTTATTATACCCACCACTATCCCATTTCCATGGGTTACTCGCCCCTGGATTTCATTTTCAAGGGGGGGGCTAATGTCACATTCTGTGATTTAAGGAATGAAATCCCGAACCCACTCCTATTTAATTACTGGGGGGAGGAGATATATATAGGATAGACAAAGGCTTTTGTATTCCCAGGTGTGGTCTAGCACTAGAGATTAACCCCCTTTCATTCGCACACCACCTGGGAAATATCTCTAAGGGAGATAACCTGTGCCCTTGGTATATTCAAGCGGGAGAGGGATGGGCTCTTTTCTCTTTGTCCCCCCCCCCACGCTTGAAGGCGCCACTGATCACGCGTGATCGTTGTGACGTACGCGGTCACTGCGATTGGTCAGTGAAGCGGAAGTCTCGGCACGCATGCGCGGAGATCCGATGCGTGTCGCGGGACTCTTAGTTTTTTTTTGGCATTCAGTCAGCGCGGACCAGTGGAAGAGAGAGGTCGAACTCAGGCTCCAGCTGGGGTGGGAAACCAGGCTGTTAGGGTGGCAGAACCTAGACGTTCGACCACCGCAGACCTGAGTTCTTATGAGAACTACCCACCCCAGGTAACTATTCTGATGTATGTATTATATTGTTTGTAGTAGCCGGTAACGCTACTGTCCTTTTTAGGACACGCTGAGATTGCATTCTTTTTTTCAATGTGAATAAATATGTGTTGAAGCGTATTCACTTATGAGTTTCTTTACTCATTTCTTGTTGTGTTGTGCGTCCTGTTTAACCACGTGGCTGTGACAAATATAAATGCTGGCTAGAACTCAGTAGGTGATCATACCCACAGACAACGACCGCAGGGACCCCGAAAGGGGGCCTTGACACCCAGTCTATTTTTAGCCGCGGAAGTTATACACACGTACGTACGCCAGGCTAGCCGATTATGTATTAGATAAAAATTGAACAAAGTATATTGCATATGCTAAATGGAAAGCTGTAATATCACTAAATATTTAGCCTAGATGGATTATAATAGATGAAAACTTTAAATAAGTCCAAAAAGAAATGTTAAGTCCTCAAACTTTCATTATGACCTTTTTAAAAGTCTATTTCTGCTATGCATTGCAATTTATGGACAATCTTAAATCAAATTGAAAGGTATAATAAAAATCATAATCTACAAAGTTCGAGTGTTGCACCTTTTTTATCTATTGAATCGGCTGACATCTGGCATAATAAGCATCCATTGTTTCTGTCTTGCACACGTTTTCCTGCATACAAAAAAATATTAGCCCAAATTTAAACAAACATATCAGTAGAAAAATGAAATACGTAGCTCTCAGTTTCGATACACTATAGAGATAGAGTATCCATGTTATTTAGTAGAGAAATATAGAAGTGTTGGTCAAGATATCCACCATATGTTGAACAAAACTAATTTACGAGGAATCACAACTGTGGGTTGGAGTTCTTTCAAAGAGGATGTCTCCAAAATACACGTCCATCCATGTCTCCCGTGGTGCCTCCATCACCATTGCGCTATCGGATATGATGAGAAAGAAAGGGGACACTTCAAAAAAAGTCCCATAGCGGTAATTTTTTTCACTTTTAAGAAGGCACCCCCAGTGGCGTAGCGAGTTTAACTCGCGCCCGGGGCACAATACCTTATTAGCACCCCACATTCGAAAATCATATAAAAGTATATGTATAATATACCATTTGGCGCCCATTTGTGAGTAGCACCCGGGGCATGATGCCTCCCCTAGCCCACCCCTCACTACGCCACAGGGCACCCCCAAGCACTTATGTGTGACAATCTATACATAAATATACAAACGTACTTATGTTTGCCCTAGTGAGGAGAACTACTATAAGAATAGATATGCAGTTCAGTTTAGTGGCGATAGTAACTGACATGTCAACAGAACATTATCAAAAAGTAACATATACCTAAATATGAGAATTTACCTTTCTTCTCCATGATTTCCATTTCTACCGTTGAGACAAGTCTCGGTAGCTCCTTCTAAACTTCTCTCATCTGAAACCAGGTCTATAAAAGAAAAAAAAAACGCACACATTTTTTTTAAAGTGATTGTTACATGTTAATTGAAATTATACTATGTTTTCGAAGCAATGAATTATGATTAGACAGCTTTTGCAGTCTTGTAATTAATTTGTCAATGTAAATTTAAAATACTTTCGTGAGAGAGAGACAACCGATCAACTATCAGGCTGTATGACAATCTATATTTACATATACATATATACTTACGCTACAGAATACCTTTGAATATCAAAGACCAGAACTCAAATGTAAACAAGCTAAAAGTAGCTCAGGCAGTGAGCGGGATTTCTAGTAAGCTATTTTTAGATCAGCACGTGATAAAAAAAAACAAACAAAAAAAACTTGCCCTGTCACGCGTATGGGTGTTTTGTCTTCTAAACTGTTCAAACAAAATTGGCTAGATGTTTGTTAGATAAATATCGTAATCTTCAAACATAGTTTCCTCGAACATCATTGGTTATTCACATAAGTAATTGTATTTTTTTATAAAGAATTCTTTACCAGAAGGCATAGCTTATATATCAAATAGGCCATGACCTATATACATTTGGGTTTTAGGCATTGTAGGGCCCCCTCAGAATATGGATTCCCAGGTGCGCATATGTGAGAGAGAGAGAGAGAGAGAGAGAGAGAGAGAGAGAGAGAGAGAGAGAGAGAGAGAGAGAGAGAGAGAGAGAGAGAGAGAGAGAGACCAAGTACGTCAAATTGCGATTTTTAATTCAAGTCTTTAAAAAACAACAACTGTAGTTTAATGTCGTCTGGTCAACTGTTTGTGTATATTTATAGTAGTGATTTAATCTAGGTTCATATGTAGGAACAGGTACAATTTAGGTATAATGAATGACTTTAGATCTTAAAATTACCATTATATATATATATATATATATATATATATATATATATATATATATTGATATATGATTAATACACAGTGCATGCACTAATTAATGACAGTTTTAAAAATCAACGTTTGTTTGAGGCACATCAAAAAGTCATAGTACTTAATAGATATAACTATAACTCATTTCTGTAACATCATTGTAAATACAAGCAAACATTTCCATAACAGTACATTTTAGTGGCATAAGTGATGAGAACATAGTTTTTGAACTTTGTCCTTGGCTCTTGTTATTAAACTTGACCTTTTTTTAGGTTTACATTTTTTCATCAGCGTTCACGTTTTCTTCCCGGTTCAAAGTTGAAACAGGGATAAAAACGTAAAAACTTTTCAGAGGGACAAGGAAATCAGATTGTGAGACTGTAACATGTCAATTGGAATTGTGGCAAACAGGGCTGTTCTTAAGTCTTTAGAAGCCCTAGGTTAAGTCACATTTGGTAATTCAGGCAACGACTTTCTTTGAGAGCAATAGGCAAATGTAAGTTAGGGGTTGTAGGCTAAGCCACATTTGGTACTTGAGTCAACGACTTTATTTCGGGAGCTATAGACACATGTAATTTTAAGGTACATTTGATTTCTCTGAGTATTTATGCATTAATGATTAAATTATGTAATTTTTTATTTCCTTTTTTTTTAAATCATAGTTTATTCTTTACATGTGACAACAAATGTTTTAAATAGTTGGTCGAGAAGAGTTCAGCTTTGAGAATCACTGGCTTATGTTTCCCATTTCATTTCTATGTTCTTGGTAAACATGTTTTGATCTACTGTAATGAATTAATCTGACGTAAGAAAAAAAAAACCCACACCAACCTAGATATTAAAAACTAAGTTGAAGTAATTTCATGCGTGTACATTCGAATCAAAATATCTTCTGGCTACATAAACTATCGTATAGAAAACTTTTATTTAACATCTATTTTTACCATTGTAGCCAAAGCAACTTAATCAATATAGTGAGATCAATACTAAAACTATATATATATATATATATATACAGTCCATTCCGCTTAATTGGGACACATCGGGACCGAGGCTTTTTGTCCCAATTAAGCGGGTGTCTCAATTAAACATACAAATTTACTGTTGGCTTGTTGGTTTGGTTTCTTTGAGATTTGTCCCAAATAAGCGGCTGTCCCAATTAAGCGGTGTCCCAATTAAGCGGAATCCACTGTATATACTAGTTGCAAGTACCCGGCTTTTGCCCGGGTTTAAAATAAGGTTTTCTGTTTACCTTCTGTTTTCTCCCTACCCCCTCTCTCCCTTCCTCTCTCTCTCCCTCCCTCTCCCTCCCTCCCTCCCTTTCTCCCTCCCTCCTTCTTCCTCCCTCTCCCTCCCTCTCTCTCCCATTTCTCTCCCTCCCACCCTCCCTCTGCCATCTCCCCTCTCCCCCTCCTTCTCCCCCCTGTCCATCCCCCCTCCCTCCTTCTCTCCCCCTTACTCCTTCCCTCTCTCCCTCCCTGCCCCCTCTCTCTCTTTATCTCTTCCTCCCATTTCTCCCATCCTCTCTCTCCCTCTCTCCTTCCCTCCCCTCTCTCTCTCCCTCCCTCCCTAACCCCTCTCTCCCTCCCTTCTTTCTCCCTCCCTCCCCTCTCCACTTCTCTCCCTCTTCCTCCCTCCCTCATTCCCTCTCTCCCTCCCTGCCCCCTCACTCTTCATCTCTCTCCCTCCCTCTCTCCCACCCTCTCTATCTCCCTCTCCCCCACCCTCTCTCTCTCCCTCCCTCCTCTCTCTCTCTCAATCTATATATATATATATATAAATATATATATATATATATATATATATATAAATGCTTATTATTATGGCTTCACACTTCTTCTAAAATCCTTCTTCATTCCTTTACCTTCCTCAAACTGTACAAATTAGAGAGCATGAAAAAACATCAACAATTCTTTGCATCACAAAGGCACAATACAGCACCAGCGCGCAAGTTCTATTCGATCATAAGGAAATAACGTCACAGAGGAATTTTATTTATGGCGCCGTCGAGATTACTTTAATATAGTAAAATACTAAAATAACAAAAAATTAATTACAATTAAACTACCCATCGAGATGAAACGAAACATGTCCTATAACCTTCCCCATGTAATTATGTGTTTGTGTATCAAATTTCACGTTATCTGTTTTTCTGGATCTTGAGTTATAAGGGAACAGACAGACAGACAGACAGACAGACAGACAAAAAATGCGTCTTATAAGTATATATATATTTATATATATATATATATATATATATATATATATATATATATATATATTTCACATAGGTATCCAACCCATTGACTTTTTTTCTAGTTAAGAAGTATTATTCATACTTGGATCATTTTAAGAAGTAAAGTTTCCTCAGCCCTATATGGAGATGAAGTGTATAATTCATTTGTGCCTATAACCTCGGCATATGAAGGGAATGTGTGGCTAGCACAAAACCGAGAAACCTTTACCCCCCCCCCCTCCCCCAGTTTGTCAGGTACCTATTTAAAAGCTGGTTGGACTTGACAGACAACTTTAAAACCGAATTATGCACCTGGCAAGAATTCCCAAGAATCGAACTCAGAACTTTCATGCCGACAGTCGAATATCTCTACACAATTCAGTCAACTGCACAATTTTAGCGATTTTTAAAGCCAATTCTTGTTCACTCTCAACATACATTTTCGAATTGAACTTCATTTTTTTTTCTTCTACTGCAACTCTCGTCAACTAAATCTAGGTCACGTTATTTCATAAATGTATTAAAAGTTGTTTTTTTTAAGACTGACACAAAAACATGTATTATTTATATAGGTAATCTCTCTCCCCTTTTCTCTGTGCTACTGCTGCAATGCACTGTCGTAAAGTGAATACAGGTTAACTACCACGCTGACTTTGTCTAGACTTTACTATGACCCAAATACTGTTTGCTTGTTAAATTTGATGAATACAATGAACAAAAACAAAACAAAACAAACAAACAAGAAATATAGTTCTAGATTATCTTATGGTCAAACAAACAAACCAACAAAAAAAAAGCCCAACAAGAACAACACAGCAAAAAAGCTATTTATAGAATGTGGTTCCAAGAATTTCTATTTATATCTCTACAAGAAGAAGGGAAAAAAAATACAACTACGACAAAAGAAAATCAATGAGGTCACACTGACCTACGGTTAACTTAACAAACGTAGTTCTGACAACATAAACTGAGACACTGGCTTATCTAGCAAACGAGCAGAGGACGAGGGGGTGGGGGTATCCGATCTGCGCGACATTAGCGTAGGAACGGTGCCACGGCTGGCTGCGCAACAGTTCAGGGCGCCGAACTATGAAGATCGCTGTTAAATTTATTTCGCACTTCTCAGATTGGAAAGAGGGGGCCAAACACACATGTGTCAGTGACTTAACGCAGTGGTCGGCAAAGTGCGGCTCCGGAGCCGCATGTGGCTCTTTGGCTCCTTAAGTGCGGCTCTAGCATTTAGTTTTATTTAGTATACAACTTATTTAATTTACTACTTATTAAGTGTAATAAAAGTTTACTAAACAAGCAGATTTGGCTCCCAATTTTTTTTTTAAATTGTTGCAATGTTCATATTTGGCTCTTCGGCTGATACGTTTGCCGACCACTGACTTAACGGAAACAAGTCTCAGCCTAGGAAGCCCTAATAATATCTTTGAAAGGTTTAAGCTAGGTACTCCCAACCCACCCCTCCCCCCAGTACCCAAGAATGGCTCTACCAATTCATCGGCCGTGCTTTCTTTGTATCTGGCAATAGAGTGGCCTTGACATTGAAACCAGACACACTTAAACATGTAGAAACACTTAAACAAAATGTGGGTATTTTTTTTTTTTTACCAATCAAAACTGTTCATTGCTACCACAGTTAAAGAACAAACATTTTTGTTGAAAAGACAAACTGAACATATGTAGCAAATCAAATTCTTATAGCGTTTGAATGTGGTTTTAATGTAAGATTTGAATAATAATTTGAGCAAAATACAGATAATAAAAAAAAATATACAAACAATAATATTTCAAGAACAGATGCAAAATGTTTCTGTAAATAGAGTCATGATCTTTAAACAATATCTCCAAAAAAAGTGAGTTTTTTTAAATTTCATACATGTATTTCTCAATAAAGTATTAGCTCGTTAGCTCATTTTTGTGGAGTTTAATATGAGGCCGATATCTAATTGAAGGTATACACAGTGTTATTTCAATTCAGTGCAAATTGATTGTGAAAATATGCTGCAAACAATACACTCTATAGGCTAATTAATAATAATATTAAATGAAAAGTAAATTGTCATGTAGGATATAAAAGATAATCAACACAATTGTAAACAATAAACTTAATTAATGTGTACAATCCAGTGCATACAAAAGTGTAATTGTACAGATAATTAAAACAGCTGTATCGATTGATCAGATGATAATCAAACGTGTGGATACATTATTAGGTATATATATATATATATATATATATATATATATCAATCCAATTAATACGTTTTCGGTATGAAACTATGTGTGTGTGATGTCTCTGTAAGGATGATATACAATCTCTTAGATACTATAAACCACCAATGGGACTATTTCTATGGTGCCATTCTTTCATCCCCACCATAGCCGATAGTGGAGGCACTACGGGAGATATATCGAGAACTTGAGCCAAGACCTGAAAAATTTCCTTGGTCCTCTCCGGAGATCGAACCAGGTACCCTCAGGTCGACAGTCGATCGCTTTACCACTCGACCATCCGTCCCGGTATCAAACTATAGCTATGGTCATTAATATATATAGTCCTAAAAAATAATAATCTCTGTCCTAAAAAATTATAATCTCTGTCCTAAAAAATAATAATCTCTGTCCTAGTAAAATATTAATCTCAGTCCTAATAAATAATAATCTCTGACAATCTTTCGTGGGTTGTTTTTTCTCCGATAAAATAGGCTAATGACGCTCGTATCGGTTACATAAGATGTGGGGATATGAGACTAAAATGTTAACTACTTAAGTAATTAGCAAATGTAGTGGATCATAATCAGTGTAAACCCATTTTAACTTGGTAAACCGTTGAGTCTATTAATATCAGTGTTTAATATCAGGTTTAAGTAATGTAAGTTAAGAAATGCTTATCAATTTGAATTTATTTTACAAACGAGTGTCATCCAAGCTCAAGGCTTTGGGTTTCCGTTACTTTGGAAAGAAAATGTGATTTTTTTTGTTTTGCGTACTTTAATGGTATACAGACCAACGCAACAAAGCTTGTTGGTAAAGAGTGGACGTACGCTTTACAAGCTGTGTGCGCGCGCACAACTTACTGGGAACATTTATTGCGGACAACGATCCCTTGGATTTTTGGGAAGTCACTCTCTAAACCCTGTCCACTTTCATTTTTGTTCCCCGTTTTCCCTTTTGAGTGGGTGTGGTCAGTAATGCCCATGTCCATGTAACCAATCCTTTCAAATCCCAGAACCCACAACACTGCCCCGCTGCTGCCTTGGCATGTGGGGACATTATGTTTAAAAGATGTTTTCTGAACGCCGGTGCATGGGTTGTCCACTACAATTTTTTTTTTAATTTTCCCAAAGCTGACCATTTTCGGCATACCGTGAGGGTGAGAAATAATCACGCCAAAATTCGGACAATCATCTTTGAACCTTGTCTTCAATTTTTGCTCCAATACACGAACTTTTTCTCGTGTTTTGAGCACTCTATCGTAAAGTCCGCTGCGATGAGCAAAACACTCCAGAATGCAGCGGTCAGCTTTATCGTCTTTGTTGACCAGCCTGTGACCTTGGAGTACTATTACTGGGCAGTCATCATCGTCGTAGTCAACGATCACCTTTGTCGCCCTGGCCTGTTCGTCGTTCTCCACAACATGCAGGGCCGTTGTGATCCAGAGACACTCAAATACTGGATTGGCCGTTAGCGCTTCTTGGCACTGTAGACAAGGGCACTTGTCATACACTGGAATATTCTTTGAAATATAGAGACTTCCACTGCCAGATTTAAATGTGTTTTTGTTCAGGTTCATCTCCAGCTTCACTGCCAAAGGAATCATCCCCTTTATGCATTGATATATGTCTTCGTACTGAAAGTATTTAATGTGAGAAGCTGAATGGCATCACGCTTTTTTGGGATCTTAATTAAGAGTAAATAAATAGTTATTTAAACAAGTCTATAATTATTACCAAATCTAAAACATAGCAGTTTGAATGACTGAAATAACTGCTAAAATATAAACAAAAGTAGACCTTCAAGGAAAAGTTCCCTTACATAATTGTTTTATTCCCCATCTAACTCTTATAACCAGGCATACGGCCTGCACTCAACTCTTAAAGTTTCAATATCATAACCCGGAGTACTGGTTAGATTTTAGATGTTAGCTTTCAGAATAAAAGGGAACAAACAGTTGGAATGAATGAGGTTCAGAAAGAAAACGGTAGAATTATGTATAGAAAACGGGCTACATTTTTCTAAACCTACTGGTTTATTGATAACTGATTTTTTTTAAATTCACCCCATAGATCACCCAAACCCTCCCCCCTCCCTTGCGTCGCTTCTCACGTTGGAGAACACTGGTCTAAAGAATCGAGGGAATAATTTGATCTAAACATGTTGTACATGTAGTTACGGGATCATCTTACCCGGACACACCCGAGCAAGTAATGGGTCAATGGGTTATGGATCAATGGGTCAAATGGGTCGCAAAATTGCATGGGTAACATGGGTCATGGGTCAATGTTCCCTGACCCACGACCCATCCTCAGTCTCCGCCCGACCCTAAGAAAAACCCGTCGTCGCGCGATTTTTTTTTTTTTCAAAATGGTTTCTATGGCGACGGCCGCCATCTTGTAAATAACAACATTCAATGGGACATGGGTCATGATGGGTCTGGGTCAAGAACTTGATGGGTCATATGGGTCATGGGTCAAGCTCAGTGATCCATTACTTGCTCTGGGACACAATCGACTAGTTTTTAATCTTTTTTTTTTTTTTGAGATTGTCAAACGGCCACGCTGGTTCGCTTGCGAAAACATTTTATCGATAACGAGCCTAAGGCTAGGACAAAGCTATTTAACCAACTTACCTGGACTTCTTCAGGTAATGACTGAAGTATGAAATCTCTGACACGAGTGAAGTTCCTGTGCCCTGAATTTTTTAAGCATGTGTCGAATAAAAAGTACGACTCATGGCACGTCGGTGAGACTCTCAATACATCCTCATGCTGTGCGGCCCAGTTCTGATGTGATCGGGCAATGTCAAACAGTTTCACTGTGACGCTTGTGGTGTCGCCAAACGAGCTGTCCTCCCTGTAGGCCCCGGGATCCCCCTGAGTGAGAAGATGACGAGAACACGCCCAGCACATGCTGATTCTCTGGATTTCGTGGGACTGGTCGCTAGCTGTGGGGTCATCTCTAGATGATGGCACGCATTTGTAAATCTCGACTTCGAACTGCGCTAAATGAGAAAATAAAAAAAACGATCAACTTTAGAAGATACAATAAATGCTCGACTTTAGTTTTAAAATACAATAACATCAACTTTATTTAAATATAACTCGTAAGACAAAGATTTTGAATTAATTACTTATTTTTGACGATTACACTTAATAAATAATTTTAAAAATGTGATTAAATTCATTTTTTATACCTTCTTTATTAGAAGACTTAGAAGACTTTCGACATTTGGGACAATCGACACCTTCACTTATCAAGTATTTCCCTTTTTAAATAAAATAGTACTTCAATTGTTTTATTTAGATATATATGCATTTAAAAAATAAACACTTGTTAATACCAAATTTACCAAATTCTAAATAGGTAAAATATATTTAAGGTCATAGTACATATC
Source organism: Bulinus truncatus (assembly GCA_021962125.1). Taxonomy (NCBI): domain Eukaryota; kingdom Metazoa; phylum Mollusca; class Gastropoda; family Planorbidae; genus Bulinus; species Bulinus truncatus. The sequence continues at coordinate 4,307,505 of JAGDYQ010000031.1, read as the reverse complement.
CACACTGTAAAATGGATGAAATACTCATTTTTACAACTTTATGTTTCTGTAAATAAAATGTATTGCCGTTTAAAATGCCGTGTATACAATAGACCAGTGCTTCCCAAAATGTGGTGCGCGTACCTTAGGGAGTATAGGCAGAGTTTGGCTGGGTTACGCGCTGCATCAGGTTGAGAATACCGGGTAAACATGCATGCTTAAATCAAAAGCAATGAAATTAGGGGAAACCATAATCGTATAAACAATATCTGTATTTTTTTTTCTAGGCGTAGTCAGTAATACGGGAATGAAAAAGGGGGTACACAAATGACGACAGTTTGGGAAACACTGCAATAGACCATTTTTATTATTTAGCGGTTACCTGACAAATCCTAATTGAGAAAATGAGAATTTCACGAACATAATAAGTTTACGCTACAGAGATTTATGTTATAGCGATAGATTTAGGTGCCAATATTGAACTTATTTAGGTCGATGGATTGATTTGAATTTCGTTAAACGAATTACATGAGATTGTGTCTTATTCTGAAATAAATGTATACTTTTACAAAATTGATATAAATAGATAAAATTTAACCGTAGATTTATTTATTTATATATTTAACATTCATATTACCTGTTTCTTCCTCGTCTGCCATTGCAATAGACTTGCTCGTTTTATGAACAGCTTGCAATCCTTTCTTATATCAGACTAAAATTGGGGGAAAAAAAGTACGCCCTTTATACATAGTGATTATAACATTTACATTTATGATATACAAAGATTTCAAAACTTAAAAAAAAGTGCCATAATGAATTATATTTCCCAATATATATTCAGCACTGGCTAACTATTTATTAGAAATCCCGTATCCCTATTTCTGACATTCTGTCACTCTCTTTAAATTATATATTTAAACCGTATCTTTATACCTACACATATGTGGTGAAAATCACAAAAAAACAAAGTTAAATCATTTAAAACGTAAACAACCCTTGTAAGGTCAGCGCTGTTTATATATATATATTGCTCAAAAAGAGGGAAGTTCCAATGAGCTATTTTTAAAGTGCTCTTAATCATGTGATAAGGAATAAAAATAACAACAGTATCCATGGCTTTTGATTTAGAAAATGATGCATAGAGATAACTACCTGAATAAATTAACTGATCATAAAAAGATGAGCAAATACAAATGAACTTATTATGAAAATATGAACAAATAACTATGAACTTTATTTTGAACAGTTCAACGGATACCAATGAACTAATTTCGAAAAGTTGAACAAAACAGTTGAAATTATTTTTAAAAAGTTGATCAATTATGTTAAAATGAACATATACCGTTGAGCTAGTACTTTCTGCTTATTACTAGAAGATCAATTGTTCTAAATTGGCATTATTTTAGATGTCAGCAAGCTCTTTATGGCCAACATCCACCGCATTTTTTTTTTTACATTTTATGCCGCATAAGCCCAAAATGGTCCCTTTGTCTAGGACCCACCAATATCTATGGGGTTCATCCCAGCCCATTCCCCTCTCCTCCATTCTAGGACTGGCCCTGATTGCTAGTGTTCATTGCATCGTGCTGTTCTTTTAGACTATTATGTTCTTTTTAAAGGGCGTGCTGACCTTTTTTGTACCTGGGACATGGAATTACGGTCGCCGGCCTTAAATAAAACAATTACATCACTTAAACTGTCTTTAAAAAAAATCACCACCCAACAGCCTTTGATAAACTGACCGCTATAAATAATCAAGTAAAATTAGAAGCCTCTTTAGATCTAAACAAAAGTGGGCTTATATCTCATCAATACCGTAAATAGATATGTTGTCATTGTGCAGGACTACAGGTATTGTTTAGTATCGGAGATAACCCCATGTTAATCTGAGAGCCCTGGGTTCGATCCTCGGTGCGAGGCCAAGATACATTCGTGGGCCTTGGGCCAAGATACACTAGGAGGCCCTAGGCCAATACAAATGTGTGGGCCCTTGGCCATGACACATTAGGGGCCCTTAGCCAAGATACACTAGGGGTCCCTAGGACAAGATAAATGTGTAGGTCCTTGGCAAAGATACATTAGGGGGCCCTGGGCCAAGATACATTAGGGCTCCCTAGGAAAAGATAAATGTGTAGGCCAAGATACATTAGGGGGCCCTGGGCCAAGTTAAATTAGGGGGCCCTGTGCCAAGATACATAAGGGGGCCCTAGGACAAGATAAATGTGCAGGCCCTGGGCCAAGATACATTAGGGGGCCCTATGACAAGATAAATGTGTGGGCCCTTAGCCATGATATATTAGGGGGCCCGGGGCCAAGATACATTAGGGGGCCCTAGGACAAGATAAATGTGTAAGCCATGGGCCAAGATACATAAGGGGGCCCTAGGACAAGATAAATGTGCAGGCCCTGGGCCAAGATACATTAGGGGGCCCTATGACAAGATAAATGTGTGGGCCCTTAGCCATGATACATTAGGGGGCCCGGGGCCAAGATACATTAGCGGGCCCTAGGACAAGATAAATGTGTAAGCCATGGGCCAAGATACATAAGGGGGCCCTAGGACAAGATAAATGTGTAGGCCTTGGGCCAAAACATATTAAGAGGCCCTAGGACAAGATAAATGTTAGCCCTGGGCCAAGATACATTACGGGGCCCTTGGCCATGACACATTAAGGGGCCCTAGGACAAGGTAAATGTGTAGGCCCTGGGCCAAGATACATTAGGGGGCCCTAGGGCAAGATTAATGTGTAGGCCCTGGGCCAAGATACATTAGGTCCCTGGGCCAAGATACATTAGGGTACCCTGGGCCAAGATACATTAGGGGGCCCTAGGACAAGATAAATGTGTAGGTCCTGGGCCAAGATACATTAGGGGGCCCTAGAACACGAAAAATGTGTAGGCCCTGGGCCAAGATACATGTGGAGTCCTGGAACAATGTTTTTATTTCTATAAATATAACACTCATGACATTATAAAACCTGATAAAAGTTTTTCCCCTTTCTAAAAATAGCATTCCATGTCAAACACTCGATTTCAGTTTGTCGCACTTTGGTCTCCGCTTTTTGATAGACCTTGACATTGTTTACAATGTAGTGACGAAAAGCCTTCTTAATGTTTTCATAGTAAAATATAACGAAATATTGTAAAAATAACATGAATCACCAGAAGGAACGGGAAGATTACATTTGAGTTAACGTGTAATGATTATATAAGACTCTATAATGAATATTAACAGCTATAATGACTCAAATTTTATTGTTATAAAGTATTCACTTCACTGGTCTGGTCAACATGTTTATCAGCTTTACCTGAAGTAGATAACAACAAGAAAAAAAAAAAAAACTTCTCGCCTTAATATACACATTTCAATTAGCAATCTTGGTCGTATATATCTTTTTTTTTTAAACCATAGATCTAGAGGATAAACAAAGTGCTTTAGTGACATAACCTGTGAGTCTAAACAAAGTGCTCTATCGATATAGCCTTGAGTCGGAGCAAAGTGCTCTATTGACATAACCTGTGAGTCTAAACAAAGTGCTCTATTGACATAACATGTGAGTCGGAGCAAAGTGCTCTATTGACATAACCTGTGAGTCTAAACAAAGTGCTCTATTGACATAACATGTGAGTCGGAGCAAAGTGCTCTATTGACATAACCTGTGAGTCTAAACAAAGTGCTCTTTTGACATAACATGTGAGTCGGAGCAAAGTGCTCTATTGACATAGCCTGTGAGTCTAAACAAAGTGCTCTATATTTTGTTACTGAAATCCATGTTTGACCAAGTTGAAAAGTAATAAATCATTTGCTCTTTAAAAAAGTCAATGGGGCAGATGAAGTGAAATATTGATATGTTTTTAAAGCTACAACATATTGACTTGTTATGTGGCTAGAACAACACCCATCAGCCTTTACTACGACATATTGACTTGCTATGTGGCTAGAACAACACCCATCAGCCTTTACTACGACATATTGACTTGTTATGTGGCCAGAACAACACCCATCAGCCTTTACTACGACATATTGACTTGTTATGTGGCTAGAACAACACCCATCAGCCTTTACTACGACATATTGACTTGTTATGTGGATAGAACAACACCCATCAGCCTTTACTACGACATATTGACTTGTTATGTGGCTAGAACAACACCCATAAGCCTTTACTACGACATATTGACTTGTTATGTGGCTAGAACAACACCCATCAGCCTTTACTACGACATATTGACTTGTTATGTGGCTAGAACAACACAAATCAGCCTTTTCTACGACATATTGACTTGTTATGTGGCTAGAACAACACCCATCAGCCTTTACGTCCCCCAACTGACGCCATGAACCCACATTAAGCTTTGTGGATTTGGATGACCCTAAACCAACTTTCACCATGACCTGAGACATTTCGCTATGTTCACAAGGTGGATCGAATCCAGAATCCTCAGGTCTACTGTCGAGCACTCTACACCGCTTTGCCATCCGTAAGCGTAAGGAAGAATATAATGTTACACTAACGTATGTAATAAAAAAAATAACAAAACTTTTATTTATTGTGAGTATTGGTAACAAGAACTACTTACACACGCCCCTCAAGTACAAAGTGGCTCACGATAGAATCATTTTGTTACTATTTATAGAGTTAAGCAAGGGGGGAAACTAGGTCTCGCATTTGACAGTTGCCCTAAGCCCCTTCCGTCCAAAAAAAAATGCGTATGCCGCCTCTGAATGAATACATTCATCGAATAATTTTCTTTACCGCTAGCCTATATCAGTGTTTCCCAAAGTGTGGAAGGCGTACCCCGGGGGAGAACACGTAGAGTTTGGCAAAGTATGCGATGATCTGGGCTGAAAACATTCACGGCTGAAGCGAAAACAATCAAATGAGGGGAAACCATGATCGTAGAAACCATGATCGTAGAAACCATGATCGTAGAAACAATGATCGTAGAAACCATGATCGTAGAAACCATGATCGTAGAAACCATGATCGTAGAAACCATGACCTTAGAAACCATGATCGTAGAAACCATGACCTTAGAAACCATGACCTTAGAAACCATGACCGTAGAAACCATGACCGTAGAAACAGCAGGCAAGTTTTTTTTTTTTTACTAGAGGTACACACCAGTGGCGTCACTATGGTTGGTGTTACCCGGTTCGGAAATTTCAGGGTGTCATCCCCTCAAGATTTCCACCATGTTTCGAATTTTTTTCCCAGAACTTATAGAATTCACTTTAAAATACTTTAACGATAAAGACTATACTGTATTACTGATTGTATTTCAGAAAGATGTTTATCGCTTTCTTTACAATGAGTTTGTAAACTACGTTTCCAAGTTCATAAAACCACTTGACTACATGCGTCCCTTTTTTTTTAAGTGCATTTGCAAATAACTTCAGATTGATTCGAACATCTTTGAACTATATTCATTTACCTAAGCTCCAAGCGATTTGCATGGTGCCACCCTTTACTACTGCTAATGTTTTTGACAATGATCGATTATGAAACAGACTATATCGAGTTCTTTCTGCAATGAAATATAAAATCGTTCATTTTGGTGTCACCTTATATGTTGGAGTCACCCTGTGCGGCCTGCACCCCATCCCAGCACCCCTGCACCCCATCCCAGCACCCCTGCACCTAGCCCCGTAGTGTGAAAACTCTACAGCAGGGGCCAGGCATTCTACAGCAGGGGCCAGGCAATAGCAGGGGGGGGGGAACGTAATACATTTTACTAAGTAGAACAAATAAGCAGAGGGGGCCAGACAAAACGCGGGGGGGGGGCGGCCACCCCTGGCCCATTCCGCACGCTACGGGCCTGCATGCACCACCCTAGTGACGCACGCCACGGGTAAACAGTATTACGAAAAATGATAAATGGGGTACAAGATGTTGAACAATGAACTTAGCGTGTACATACTAGTGCATACGAATGTCGTCAATGAAATAGTGTAATAGTGTGAATAATCAAAACTGTTGTATCAGTTGATCAGATGAGAATGAAATGTGTGAATATATTGTCAGGTAGATACATATCAATCTAACTAATACGTTTATGGTACCAAACTATAGCTAAGGACTTTAATATATAGTCCTAATAAATATTAATCTCGGACAATCTTTCCTGGGTTTAGCTTTTTCCGATCAAATTGACTTACCACGCTCGTATCGGTTAAAACAGGGGTTGGCAAGGTGCGGGCCGCGGGCCGCATGAGGCCTGTTTTGGGTATATTGTGCGGCCCTTATGCTTGTATATGTTCGTATTTTAAAATTTAATGTGCATGTGTAATAAAATGTTATTATCTTTAATCCAAATTTTAATAGGTTGTAGACAAAATATATATGCGGACCGACAATAACAATCAAGTTTTCAATGTAAGTTACCAGATTGCTTTTCATGACATATTTGTCTTTAATTTATTTGAACAATTGAGTGCCATCGCTGTTTGAAGGTTTTGTGCAAAAAAAAAAAGACTTTCGCTTTGCGTAGCTAGAGAAGACATTTTATTTTATGCTCAACATAAAGGTATATAGACCTGCCAAACGAAACATGTGTATAAAGTATGTACGTAACCTTTTCAGAGCTGTTAGCGCGCGCACACCTAAATGGGAACAATTAATATGATTGTGGACAATGATCCCTTGGATTTTTGGGAAGTCACTCTCAAGGCCTTGCCCACTTTCATTCGCGTTCCCCTCTGCCCCTTTTGAATGTGTGTGGTCAGTTATGCCCATGTCCATGTAACCAATCCTTTCAAATCCCAGAACCCACAACACTGCCCCGCTGCTGCCTGGGCATGTAGGGGCATTATGCTTAAAAGATGTTTTCTGAACGTCTTTGCATGGATTGTCCACCACAATTTTCTCTGTAATTTCACCGAAGCTGACCATTTTCGGCATTCCATGAGGATGGGAAATGACCACAGCCAAATTTGGACAATTATCTTTGAACATTTCCTTTAATCTTTGCTCCAGTACACGAACTTTTTCTCGCGTTTTAAGTACTCTATCGTAAATTCCTACGCAATGCGCGAAACACTCCAGAATGCAGCGGTCAGCGTTATAGTCTGCGTTGACCAGCCTGTGACCTTGGAGCTCTATTACTGGGCAGTCATCATCATCATCATAGTCAACGACCACCACAGTTTCCTTGGCCTGTTCGTCGTTCCTCACAACGTGCAGAGCCGTGGTGATCCAGACACACTCAAATACTGGATGGGTTCCCGGTGAGGCAAGGCATTGTCGGCAAGGGCAACTGACATACACTGGAATGTTCTTTGAAATATAGAGGCTTCCGCTGCCAGTTTGGGCGGATTCGTTCCGCGGGCTCATCACCAGCTTCACCGTCAAAGGAATCATCTCGCGTATGCATTGATATATGTCTTCGATCTGAAAGCATTAAATGATTAAACAGACGAAGATTAATGATTGAATGACATCATGCTTTAGGGCAATGTTCCCCCCCAACCTCTTTCTCGCCGCGGGCCGGACAACGTTTGATAATTTCACAGCGGCCCGCTGGGGAGGAGGATTGTTATGATGTGAAGTGTTACTGTCGATTACAGCTGCACTGCTGTTGGTCCAGCTGTCTACCATGGAAACTCGCAGCAAATAAAAAGGAAATAATTGAATGTTTCTTGGGCGGCCCAGTAAATTAGATCCACGGACCAATACTGTACGCGGCCCGGGGGTTAAAGATCTCTGCTTTAGGGAACTTAAGTTACGGTAAAAAAAATAGTTTTTTTTAAACAAGTCTATATTTATTATGATATCAAAAATATAGAAGTATGAATTACTGAACAAGAGTAAAATTTCATAAATTGTATACATACTCGAAACCCGGAATACCTTAAAATCTCTAGATGTTAGCTTTCAGAAAAAAAAAATAAAAAAAAAAATAATTTCGGGGTGAATATGGAGTAGAAGACAATCGGTAAGATTTCGTATAGAAAACGGACTACAGTCTTCAAACCCTAATGCTTATGGAGAATTTATTTTGTTTTTTTATACAACTCCTATGATCACCTAATTCACCCCATTGCGTTGTTCTCGTAATGGAAAACACTGGTTTAAAGAATCGAGGAAGTAATTTGATCTGAACATGATCCCCCAGACACGACACACTCAGCCAGTTTTAATCTATTTTGGAGATTGTCAAATGGCCATTTCATGCGCTGATTCGTCCCAGTGGCGTAGCGAGCTTCACTCGCACAATACCTTTTTAGCGCCACCCCACCCCCGCATTCGAAAACCATATAATATTTTATGTAAATTATACCATTTGGCACCTCTTTGTGGGTAGCGCCCGGGACATGATGCCCCTCTTTGCCCCCTCCCCACTACGCCACTGATTTGTACTGCGGTAATATTTTGTTCGAAAGGCGTCTATGGCTAAGACAAGAATGTACATCTTACCTGGACTCCTTCTGGCAAAGACTGAAGTCCGAAATCTCTCACAGGCGTGAAATTCTCGTGGCCCGGATTTTTTTTGCATTCATGGAATAAAAAGTATGACTCATTAAGCATCGACGACATGTCCAGCATATGTTCATGCTGTGCGGCCCAGATCTGTCGTGAGCGGGAAACATCAAACACGTTTACTGTCACGCAAGTGGCGTCACCAGACGAGGGGCTCTTACAGCAGACCCAGGGTTCATTCTGAGTGAGCAGATTTCGTGAACATGGTAAACACATGGTGAATCTCTGGATTTCGTGAGATTGGCCGCTAGGTGTGCTGTCCTCTTTAGATGGCACGCATTTGTAAATCTCGACTTCGTACTGTGCTAAATGGGAAAATAAAGACACGATCAAGATTAAGAAGATACAATAATTACACGACTTTAGTTTTAAAATACATTAACATCCACTTTATTTTAAATATAACTCATGAGACAAAGATTTTTGAAGAAATTTATTATTTTGACTATTCCGTCATTTTAAACTACACTTAATAAATCATTAAAACTTAATCGACGGCAGAATATTAAGAATATTCAATTTTCATACCTTTTTTATTAGAAGACTTAAGACATTCAGGACAATAGATAACACCGCCTTTCAAGTGTTTCCCTTTTAAATAAAATATTATTTCAATTTTATCATTTAGATAAATGCATACAATAAAAAAAACAACAACATTTGTTTATAACAAATTTTCCTAATTATAAATAGGTAAAATATATTTAAGGTCATAGTATATACATATCCACACTGTTCAATGGAAGACATACTCATTTTTTTTACAACGTTATGTTAATGTTCATAAAATATGTTTCCTTTAAAATATAGTGTATATAATAGACCACCGGTGTTTCCCAAAGTGTGTTACGTGTACCCTATGGGGTGCGTGAGTGTTTGGCTCTGGTACGCGCCGCACCGGGATGAGAAGATCTGGTAATAATGCACGGATAAATTGAAAACAATCGAATCAGTGGAAAACTAGGACCGTAAGAACAATATGTAATTATTTTTTTTTCTAGGAGTACTCATTATTACGAAAATGAAAAAAAAAGGGTACACAAATGACAAAATTTTGGGATACACTGTAATATACAATTTTTATTCTTCAGCGGCTATCCGACAAATCCAAATCGAGAAATTTAGACGGCCAGACAATAATAAGTGCATGCAATCAATATTTATATTACAGCGATATATTTGGATGCAAATATTGAACATTTTAAGACTCCTTTCTTTAGATCGATGTATTGATTTGAATTTCTTTAAACGAATTAAATGAGATTAGGTCTTATTCTGAAATAAATGTATATTTTTTTTTTAAATTAATATGAATAGACAAAATGTGGCTGTAGATTTATTTATTTATATATTAAATAATCCTATTACCTGTTTCTTCCTCGTCTGCCATTGCAAGAGACTTGCTCGTTTTATGAACAGCTTGCAATCCTTTCTTATATCAGACTAAAATTAGGAAAAAAAAATACGCCTTTTATTAACGCTGATTTTAAATTTTTTTTATACAAAGATTTCAAGCCTAAAAAAAGTACCATAACAAATCGTATTTCCGAATATTTATTCAGCACTTCTTTAGACTCAGCTAAGTATTCATTATATATATATATATTATCCCTATCTCTGTCCTTCTGCCTCTCAGTTTAAATTATACATGTAAACAAACCATTTCTTAATACCTACACATATGTGGTTAAAATCCCAACAACAAAGTTAAATCGTTAAATAGTAAATACGCCGTTATTTTTATAATTATAGTGCTCAAAAAGAGGGAAGTTCCAGTAAGCTATTTTTAAACTGTACTGAGTCAATAATATGGTAGGGGATAAAAATAACAAAATCCATAGTATATACGGTAATTACAAAAAATTGAACAAATATCAGATGAACTTGTTATGAAAAGTTTAAACAAAAACCGTTCAGCCAGTACTTTCTGCATATTACTAGCAGGTCATCTGTAATAAATTGACATAATTTTAGAAGGCAGCAAGCTCTGAATGCCGAACTCAAGCCACCACCCATATGGTACATAAGCCCCTAATGGTACATTAACCTAGAGCCCACTGATATCTCTGGGCCCAGCCCAAACTCTTTCCCCCGGTCCTGATTACTAGTGGTCATTGTATCATAATGTACTTAAAGACTATTTTGTTAAGTCTGCTTTATTTTAAAAAAGCGTACTGGGCTTTTTTTGTACCGAGGTAATGGGATTATGGATGCACCTAGCCACCAATGAAAGACACCACTTGGTAGAACAGGTTTTGAAGTCATAATATGATACCATACGCTTCCTCTGTGTCACCATTCATGGAAATGTGCTTAGCGCAGCCTTAGTTTATTGTGATTTAAACGAATTCATTTGCTCTAAGCAGGGCCATTCTAACCTTTCAGGAGGGGGGGCGTGGGTCGAGATACATTTAGAGGTCCTGCACCAAGATACTTTAAAGTGACAAGGGCCAAGATATATTAAAGGGACATTTGTGGCCCCTAGTCTAAGATACATTTGTGGGCCATAGTCTAAGATACATTAGAATGACCTGGACCGATACATAAGTTGGCTCTGGGCCGAGCTACCTTCAGAGGCTCTAGGCCAGGATACATTTGGGGCACTCGACCGTGATATATTTGGGGTATCTGAGCCAATATATATTTACAAGCTCTGGTACAGGACATATTTGGTGGCCTTGGTCAAGGATACAGTTGGTGGCTCTGGTACAAAATACATTTGAAAACCATAGACCAGGATACATTTCGTGGGCCCCGGACCAAGACACATTAAGGGGCCCTAGGCCAAGACAAATACGTGGGCCCTGGGGATGATACATATGTGAGCCCTGGAACAAGAAAAATGTGTTTTTTTATATAAATATAAGACCCAGTACATTTTAAAAGCTGATTAAGTCGTTCCGCTTCTAAAAATAGCATTGCATGTCACACTCAATTTTACGTGTGTCGCCACTTGGTCTGGGCCTATTGATACACCTTGACATAATTTATTATAAGTTGTTTACAATGTAGTGACAAAAAAAGCCTTCCCAATGTTTTCCTTGTAAAATAGAACTAACTGGTGCAAATTAAAACATGAATCATCAAGTGGAACGGGAAGCGTACATTTGAGTTGATGTGTAATGATTATGTAAGAATGTGTAATGAATAGAAAAAAAACAGCAATAATGACTCAGTTAGTATTGTTATAAAGTATTCACTTCACTGGTTTGGTCACCATGTTTATCAGCGTTACCTGAAGTAGATAACAACAAGGACAAAAACAACCTCTGACCTCATTATCCACACTTCTATTAGACTTACCAATCTTAGGCGTATATATATCATTAGCCCGTGAGTCTAAACAAAAAGCTCTATTGACATATCCTGTGAGTCTAAACAAAATGCTCTATTGACATAGCCTTTGAGTCTTAACAAAATGATCTATTGACATAATATGTTCCCTTATTTTATGTTGTTACTATAAACCATATGTTTAACCAAGCTGAAAAGTAATAAACCATTATTTCTTAAAAAGTCAATGGGGCAGACAAAGTGAAATATTCATATGTTTTTATAGCTAAGACATATTGACTTGTTATGTGGCAAGAACAACACCCATCAGCCTTTACTACGACATATTGACTTGTTATGTGGCTAGAACAACACCCATCAGCCTTTACTACGACATATTGACTTGTTATGTGGCTCGAGCAACACCCATATGCCTTTACTACGACATATTGACTTGTTATGTGGCTAGAACAACACCCATCAGCCTTTACTACGACATATTGACTTGTTGCTAGAACAACATCCATGTGTCTTTACTTCCCCAACTAACGTCATGAACTAACTTTAAGCTTTGTGGATGCCCTTTAGACCAACTTTCACCATGACCTGAGAAATTTAACTATGTTCACAAGGTGGATCAAACCCAGAATCCTCAGGTCTATTGTCGAGCACTCTACACCTCTTTACCATTCGTAAGCGTAAGGAAAAATATAATTTTACAGTAGAGTGATTCATCAATGCATGGTAAAAAATTATTTTCTCCGATTCTAATGCATTGTGGTTCATTTTTTTTCTCTTTTGGCAAGCCAATCAAGAAAAACTAAACTTTTTGAAAAAAATGACCACTTTTAGAGGTCACTCAAGCGACCCGCAGTTTCACTGTATGAGATAATGCGGCAGTTCTGATGTGTCGCTTGCTTGCTTTTGCTATAGTGCAATTTTAGTTCATTGTAAAATTAAAAGTATACCGTGATATTTGAATTTTAGATTAGATCTAATTTTATTATTCAAGTTTGCTGGATAATAAAGTAGTTTTTGACTAACTACATATTATTGAATTGATATGGCATCCGCATCAAGTGGTAATTCACAAAGTGTATTGACAAGACGTATAACTGAAGTTTTGTTGATTGGACAAACGGATTCTTGTCTGCCTAGCGATGTCTCACTAACCTTGGGTTATGCTTTGAATATGTTTTATTTATAATCACAAGGCACTGAGGAAGACAATATCCGAAAGCATTAAGGTAACTGTTAATGATCTTCAAAAAGAAAAGCAGTCTAGGAGATTCAAGAGTACCGTAGTTGAAGACGAAAGAAGACATCAGAAGGCTAATGTTACTACTTGGTCTACAAGCCACAGTGAAAGTGAGGATAAAGGTAACGATGGCGATGATTTTGAAATTGAATTTCCATTTTTACTACAAGAAGCTTCTGTCAGAGGTTCAATGGTAGACAAGAAATGTGAAATCAGAATTTCAATTTAGAAGTAAATGCCCATTGGTAATTTCACTAGGACGGAAAGATAATGGAGGAAACTACAGATTATCCAGAGCTGCAGTCACACGTAGATAGATTAGCTGTAATTTTCACTGGGAAAGAAGAGAAGATTTTAGGTTTAGCTAAAATAACAATCTTGCTGGTAAGGCACAAGCCAATGCAGTAATACAGCTGTTAAGACTATTTGAGATATCTAATGAGATTATTGGTATGTGTTTTGACACAACATCCTTCAAAACTGGTGTTACTAACAGGACATGTAAATGGTTGCAGGACGAGCTGTTTTATTTTGCCTGCAGACATCATGTGCACGAACTGATCATTGGAGTTGTTTTTTTCCTCTATGGCTTCACAAACAGCCCTAACATTTCACTGGTCAAACGTTTTAAATGATTTCGGCCTAAGGGTGATCAGCATCTGTATTGTCCGCTAGAGGATTCGATACTAGATGATCCGTTTTTGGTGGAACACAAACACAGTGTTGTGTCATTCCTGCAAGACAGTCTTCAAGTGCCTCAAGTTACATACCACGTGAAGTTTACAAAGGGATGATCAAAACTTGATTGTTGGTATTTGGCGTCGGTGTAAGCAAACAGCCGTACCATTTTCATGACCTAGGCAATTACCATATGGCTCGCTGGATGGCGAATGTGATATACTCTATAAGATCTACTTGTTTGGAAATCAGTTCTAGCTCACACCTTCAGAGGTAAAGATTTTGCAAGAATTCTGCTTGTTCGCCACTCACATTTACGTCAGAGCTAGGATCTCATGTCCTGTCAGTCGTGATGTTTAACGAACTATTGTTATTCAAGCTGATCTCACGAAATTATACAAAACGATGCCTGATGCTGCGAAAAGGAAATGTGAAAACCATCTATGGTATAGTAGTCCAGAGGTGCTTTTTATTGCGTTGTTTTCTGAAATGTTTCTGAAGCGATGCGGAAGACTGGTGATGATTGGACAGATCGAGTGTTTAAAGTGAAGAATTGCACTAACTGTATCACTTTGTAGGTACCTCATCACTATCTACAATGCGTTCAGTCGGTATTGATACCAGCTATGGTAAAGTTGATCCAGTATCATGGGATCAATTGCCGTCATTTGCTGAAGCTAAATGTATTGTTGATTCCTTTAAGGCATCAATGATGCAGCCGAGTGGTCAGTTGCACTGATGTCATCATTTAATAAGTCAATAACTAAAACGGAATCTGAAATGCAGAGATTGCTGTAGGTGGTAGAAAATCACAGACAGAGAGTGCCAAATTTGAAGAAAAGTACACTGAAATTATATAAGAAGCGTTGAACTGACAATCATTAGTAAAGTGTATTGTTTATAATACAATGTATACATGAATAAACAAGCAGTAACTGTAACATATCATTATATTTTATGTTATTTAACATTTCAACATGTCTACTTCGCTGTAATTAACGTTTAATGTTGATTTTAAGATAATGTTTAATTTAATTTTCACATTATAAGAATTCATGTCATTAAATAAGATACTATAAACTTCAGTCTCGATGAGCGACCTCTAAATGTAATTCAATTTCAGTAAAATTTTGCATAAAAGTATAGAAATAGAAAAGGAAAAAAATGTAACAACAATGCAATATTAAATTGCAGTTTTTTTTGAATCAGCCTAATGTTACAGTAACTTATGTTAGAAAAAAAAACATTATTATTGTGAGTAAAGGCTTTTGGGGTCGGTTACATGAACGACTGGCACACGCCCCACAAGTAAAAAGAGGCTCACGGTAGAATCATTCTGTTAATATTTATAGACGTTAGCCAGGGTGAGACTAGGTATCGCATTTAACATTTACCTCAAGCCCTTTTCATAAAAAAAAAAATGCGTATGCCGCCTATGAATGTACAAAACATTCATCGAATAATTTTCTTTACCGCCAGTTTATATCAGTGTTTCCCAAAGTGTGGAAGGCGTACCCCGGGGGAGAACACGTAGAGTTTGGCAGGGTATGCGATGATCTGGGCTGAGAACATTCACGGCTGAAGCGAAAACAATAAAATGAGGGGAAACCAGGACCGTAGAAACCATGACCGTAGAAACCTTGACCATAGAAACCTTGACCGTAGAAACCATGACCGTAGAAACCATGACCGTAGAAACCATGACCATAGAAACCATGACCGTAGAAACCTTGACCGTAGAAAACTTGATCGTAGAAACCATGACCGTAGAAACCATGACCGTAGAAACCTTGACCGTAGAAACCATGACCGTAGAAACCTTGACCGTAGAAACCTTGACCGTAGAAACCATGACCGTAGAAACCATGACCGTAGAAACCATGACCGTAGAAACCATGACCGTAGAAACCATGACCGTAGAAACCTTGACCAAAGAAACCTTGACCGTAGAAACCATGACCGTAGAAACCATGACCGTAGAAACCATGACCTTAGAAACCATGACCGTAGAAACCATGACAGTAGAAACAACAGGCAAGTTTTTTTTTTTTTTACTGGGTGGTACACACCAGTGGCGTCACTATGGTTGGTGTTACCCGGTTCGGAAATTTCAGGGTGTCATCCCCTCAAGATTTCCACCATGAGCAATGGTTCATGTTTCGAATTTTTTTGCAGACCTTACATAATTCATTTTAAAATACTTGAGCGGTAAAAAAACAATACTGTATTACTGACTCTATTTCAGAAAGATGTTTATTACTTTTACTAAAATCAGTTTGTAAACTACGTTTCTAATTCCATAAAACCACTTCACTAGATGCGTCCCTTTTTTTTTACCGCGTTTGCAAATAACTCCAGATTGATTCGAACATCTTTGAACTATACATGTATTCATTTACCTAAGCTCCGAGCGATTTGCATGGTGCCACCTTTTACTACTCCTAATGTTTTTGAGTATGATCGGTTATAAAACAGACTATATCGATTTCTTTTCTGCAATGAAATATAAAATCGTTCATTTTGGTGTCACCTTATATGTTGGAGTCACCCTGTGCGGCCTGCGCCCCGATCCCAGCACCCCTGCACCCCCATCTCAGCACCCCAGCACCCCCATCTCAGCACCCCAGCACCCAGCCCCGTAGCGTGAAAATTCTACAGCAGGGGCCAGACATTCTACAGCAGGGGCCAGACATTCTACAGCAGGGGCCAGACATTCTACAGCAGGAGCCAGACATTCTACAGCAGGGGGCAGGCAATAGCAGTGGGGCAGGTAATACATTTGACTAAGTAGAACAAATAAGCGGAGGGGAGGGGGGGCAGACAAAACGCAGGGGGTGGGGCCCGCCCCCCCTGCCTCTGCCCCGCACGCTACGGGCCTGCCTGCATCACCCTAGTGACACACGCCACGGGTATTCAGTATTCCGAAAAATAAAAAAAAAAAAGGGGGGGGGGGGTACACAGATGTTGAAAGTCTGGGAAGCACTTGTCTATATGAAAGAAAAACATGACCCTTGATAGCACAAATAGAAGCTTAGGTAGGTATCCCTCCCCCCCCCCCCCCCGACTTTCTTTATTGTTTCCAAGGCATGTGTTGTGTGTTTGCTGTCGACATACGCACTTATAACCCATTACACATGTGTCAAGCTTCCTCGTACTTGACCTATATTTAAAAAAAAAATCCATGCACGTGATTCTCAATAACAATGGTAATACAAAACAATATGACGCAACAAGCAAACGATTGCTATTGGCTGAAAATAACAATGTTATTTTGATTAATAGACCAACCGTTATTGTATCTACATAAATTTATAAGGAATACGTATTCATATCAAACTTAGAAACCTAGGAATAGGAATATGTCTCTGACTGTTTACCTTGACAACAGCGCTCACGACATAACTTCAATCTATTGTTTTTTTTATGAATAAAAACATTTGTTTACATTCACACACTGTGGTTACGAAAATTAAACATTCGAGTCTCACGTTTCTCTTCGATTCTTTTTTTTTTTCGGCTCCAAATGAGCCATTACTTTTCAACTAGCTGTACCCTGCATAACCTTTGCAGGTTATTTTTGGTTTCGGATAGATCCGATTTTTTTCAAGATTTTATTACAATTTAAAGACACAATATGTTGTAGAACTAAAAAATAAAAAAAATTAAAACATAAATTTAAATATAATTATCTCACATTTTGGCTTTTGGGTTTCATGTTTAAAAACCACAAAAAAACTATACAAAAATAAAGACTTAAAACAATTAAAAAAAAACATTTTTCGAATCGAGACGAGGGCAAGACGCCATTACGAGTTCTTGTTTTCCACTTTCGATTTAACGCAGATTCTAGACCGCTATTATTATATTAAAAGATTATTCAATTACTTGAAATCACAAAAAACATGACACGTTTCCATCAACTTGTTTCTTTAAAGAATTTTTTCCATATAAAAATGAAAGAGTCTCTCATCAAACCTCATCAGAGATAATCCATTTAATACAGGGTAAACCGATTGTTCCTGCATTATGACCCCAAAGTAACAAGATCTCGGCAAGCATTCTTATTATCATGTTATCTTGCCTTTCGTTAGGTAAGTGCTGGTCAGAGACGACGCATGTGTGTTAGTTTGTACTAGCAGAGCACCCGCCGATGAACCAAATTGTTTGAGCTCATAAATCAATCTTATTAAATAGTAAAAAGTAGAATCCATTAAAAGGAGATTTAAAAGTGATATCTGTTTGTGAAATTTTCAACGTGCATTACATATATGCACAAATCAACCAGTTCGTACTTCATGCAGTTGGAAAAAAAAAACTATTTCAAAGTATTTGTAAACATTAAACACCAGCAAGTGTGTCAGACTGTTAAAGAGTGCCGTTCGTAGGGTTTCGATGTGTAACATCAAATACAAACACTGGCCATCCAAGCGTAGAACTGGTACAAAAAAAAATAAGTAAAGAATAAGAACGTGTGAAAGAAAATGGAATACGGTGGAAACTGAATTCACAATTGAGAGTTGAACAGGCTTAATACAGAAAGAGATTTGAAAGGGCATCGCACAACCTAGAGGGTTGAACGGGCATCACACAACATAGCGGGTTGAACGGGCATCACACAACATAGCGGGTTGAACGGGCATTGCACAGCATAGCGTGTTGAACGGGCATCGCACAACATTGCTGGTTGAACGGGCATCGAACAACATAAAGTGTTAAACGGGCATGGCACAACATAGTGGGTTGAATGGGCATCGCACAACATAGCGGGTTAAACGGGCATCGCACAACATAGCGTGTTGAACGGGCATCGCACAACATTGCGGGTTGAACGGGCACCGCACAACATAGAGGGTTGAACGGGCATCGCACAACATAGAGGGTTGAACGGGCATGGTACAACATAGCGGGTTGAACGGGCAGCGCGAAATATAGAGGGCTGAACGGTCGTCACACAACATAGAAAGTAGAACGGGCATCGCACAGCATTCAGGGTTGAATGGGCATCGCATAACATAGAGGGTTGAATGGGCATCGCATAACATAGAGGGTTGAACGGGCGTACTAAACAATATGTAAGTGGAGGGGGAATGAGTAAACAGTTCATGGAAAGAATACAGAATATAGAATGGTTATCTATAGATAATTTTTAGGAAAATGATGGATTTTCAATTTTAACTTTAAACCGCTTTGTCGCGAGGGGTCAGGATACAAATTAGGAAGGGGAAGACAATAGATAATTAGGTGGAAAGAGAATAGAGAATGTAATGGAGGAGGAGGGTACAGATTAAGAAAACGTGAAGATAAAGAATAGGGAAGAAGAGTATGTATGAATTTAATGGTATATACTTTTTTAAAGATCTATTTCTAAGCCAAATTATCTATATAAGGACAGTGTGTAAGAAAGAAGCCGGATTGAATCGAGGTCGCAGGTCACGACCAAAGGTCACAGAGCGTGATAGAAATAAGACAATTGACATCTTTGAGGTCATTGGTCAGAACAATCAAAAGGCCGATTTGAAAAAAAAAAAAAATTACAAAGATAATAAATAGTCAATTATCCACATCGGCTGTTTTATCTGGACGGTCCAGGAGGCAGTGGACAAAAGGTCGTATATGAAACAATTTTTCACGCAAGAAATATAAACTCCATACGAATAAAATATTGCGCGTCTACGGGCTGCCTTAATGCCTAGCGGTGCAAATTCTCATTTCACTATTAAAGTGTCTGTTCATTTGCTGGACAATTCAACCTGAAGGATGCAGTCTCATTCCCGGGTAAGCTAAATTGCTACGGGAGACGAAGCCCTCAAAGTAGTGGACAATCTGCTACGTGGTATCATGAATAATGATAAACCATTTGGAGGGTAAGTTATGGCCCTTGGTTGGGACTTCCAACACATCCACTCATTTGTTATAAGAGGCAAGCGAGTGAAAAAAGTCCAGTTTTAGTGCAATGGGGGTGGACCGGGGGGGGGGGAATCATAGTACTTGGCGGGTGCTCTGCTAGTACAGACTAAAACTTACTATTTTCCGGAAATCAATCGTAGAGCGGATAAACAATACAAATAAAATTATAAATATGTATAAATTACTAGCTTCACATGTTAATTATTGAGAATCGAAACGATAAAAAAAAAAATATTCGCTTTCACTTTGACCACAACAAAGCACCGTAAATATAGATGTGCGCACTGAAAGAAGTAAAGAAAATATAAGCGGAAATCCACAGATTTGAAAACATAAAATAAAATTGTGTTGACATGTAAACATTTAGAGTAGATGTCTAACAATTTCAGATACAAACATTAATTTGGCGAATACACAAATGTAACATAACAACGTAAATTGCGTATGACAATTTAAAAAAGCAGAGTATCAATTAGATTTTATCAATATAAAAAGGTAAGAAATGTTTGACACCCTCTACGTTGACAAATGTAAGAACATTTCTAGTCATTTACTCAATAAAAATTCATTTTACACTTATTCTACCTTTCTAACACTTCGCTATAGAACCCTTTTTTTTGCAGTATCGTATTTTTGTTTAATGTATATAAGTCATATTGGACTTTGGAAATAGATAATTTCACAACAAAAAATAAGTATTATATTCTTTTACTTTAAATAACTATATAGTATTTATTGCTAATATGTAGAACCTTGCAGATCCATTATTTTTTTTTTGTATTACTTCATAGCAATTTCATTTCTCATATAGACATTATATTTCTGCACCTTGCTGATAAGATTTGCAATAATAATGAATGAAAACAGGTAGCCTGTACAATTAAATAGGTTGGATTGGGGGGAGTAATACATGTTGTCCAATCTTTGGTTACACTTACATTACCAACATTCAGGGGTGACAATAGCCCCACTACGCAAACCGTCAGCCGGTATCACAAGGCAGGCACGGAGGTGGAACCCCCAAGGTAAACGGAAGAGAGGCCACCCAAGAAATACCTGGCGTTGAGATCTGTTGTTGGTGGCCCCATACCCTGCCATGGGCGAAGGACATTGAATTAATAGCTCCACTGAGATACATTCTGGCACTTAAATGTGGCGACATATTTTTTTGTAGATTTCGACCCCGGCTACACTTTTACCCTTTGCCTCACAGCAAAACGCTGTATTATCGCTAACAATTTATTGTCACACCCTTTCCTGGTCTAAACACCTCGGCGAAAAGATCTGATGATAATTATACAGGTAGGTATTACTGACAACCAGTGCTCGTGAGACAGCCCTTTATAGTCAGTTGGGTGTACTTGCGTACAGTGGCCTCTTTGCACTTACAAAATACGCAGTACTTTGAAAGTGCAATTTGAAATAGTTTCTAGCAAGTAAAAACATTTGTAAAAAAAAAATAAATTCGAAACAGCGTATTATTTGTTTATATGTTTTTATTACTATAAGTTTGTTTCTTTTAAATATCTATATGGTATGAGTTCGCACATTTTCAAAAGTTCATTAAATTATAATCAAAACATCCTGTTGGATCTTTGCCAAATGAATCTTTGAATACATACAAAAAAAAAAATAAAGCTGAGAGGTTATTCCCTTTAATATTAAAAAAAAAAAAGCTAGGCAAGAATCCAGACTTTGACCTACTTAGCTGTGTTTACTATGAGGCCAGACTGACTCATAGTGGCGTCATAGACATTGCAGACGACCAAAACAAAAATGTTTATGACCTGAGTCTTTAACTAACTCACTCACTTTCTAATGCCGCGCATGCTGTTATTCAATGTGTTTTGGGGCATCTCCCAATGAATTACATTATATATTATTTAATTGACATGTGTTCAATAAATTATGATTTACATAAACATATATCTGAAATTTACGCACCAAAGATAATAAAAAAAAATGGGTTTGTCATAATTTCAACTTGAAACGGAAATAGTTAAAATTGAATCAAAACACTCAGACGAAATATTTATAATGTAAGATTATGAATTAATATTCTTTTGTTTATTATTATTTTAGTTTAAAATAGTGTTTGTATGGGTATTATTTATAGGTAATAATACCATCTGACTTTTTGAAAGATGAAACATTACCATAGAACCATTGATAGAGAGAAGAAATTGGCGCTAATAGAGCGATACTTTGTTGATGGTGGCTCATTCATTAATCTAGCATTGTACTTTTGTAGAATGATGTAGCTATAAAAGTTGATTCATCGATTGACTTCTACATTGATTAATAAGTAAATCAACAGACGAGAGGATATAATATATGAGACAACCCAAGACTGTCTTATATAGACATACAACCCAAGACTGTCTTATATAGAAATTCGAAAAAAAAACTGATAGAAAAACACACAGGGCCGAATTAACCGATAGGCCGACTAGGCCGTGGCCTATGGCCCCCGCGAAATAAAGGGGCCCCACAAATAAAAAATAAAAAAAAACAACTATGCAATAATTTTTTTTAATTTTTTTTATTTTTTCAAAACGGGGGCCCACACATTTTTGTTGGCCTAGGGCCCCTAAAACTGTAGAACCGGCTCTGTAAACGCATGTGTTTGTTATTGACTGAGCTAATGATATAATTGGATTGATAGATAGACAGATTGGTTATTACATAATAAATTATAGATACCGGCTGAATCGCCGAGAAGGTGGGGGCAGAAGCGTACCTATGGTGGGGGGGGTGTCCAAATTTGAAAGTCCCCCTCCCCGCGCGCAAGCTTGAGGGGGCCCCCGAAATTTATTTTTACTTTAAATATTAATGACATTATATCATGTCATGATGTCGAATGTAAAAATGCAGGGCCCCCAAAGAGGCCAAGCTACAAGGGCCTTCACAAAATCCCTAGGTTCGGCACTGACCCAAAAACTCTCCTGTGGTGCCCCAGAGACGTCAAAAATAAATATTTACATGAATTTATTTTGTTTCAAAATCTGGGGCAACGGGAGCTAGAAGAGCCCCCCCTCTTAGCCCCTCCGCCCCCCCTCCCCCAGTATTCGAGGATCCTGTAATTGTTGGCTAACGGGGTTTAGTTGATGAAAACCAAAATCTGACTATAAATGCTAAGTTAAATTTAAAAAAAAAAAAAACATTTCACAATAAGATAAACTAAATTTATAAGAAAAATGCAGAGAAAATATTAAATAGTTTTCATTTACGCGACAAAAAAGCGCGGAAAATTAAAAAAATTCCCCCCCCCCACCGCGCTCTAGCTTGAGGGTGGGGGAGGGTCCAAAAATGTTCATACATTAAATATTAAGTACATTATCTCATGACATGGTGTCGAATGTCAAAATGGAGGGGGTCGCAAAGAGGCCAAGCCGCGCTCCGACCCCCCCCCCCCTCTTCCCACCACCACCACCAAATCCCACACGAAACAAAAACAAAAAAAGTAACTGAGTGTCTGGAGTGGTACGCACACTGCGTGACTCATGCATTTCTCGTTGCTTGTATGCTATAGAGGGGCTGGGGGGGGGGTTAATTCCTAGGAATCTAGCTTTGACGTCAATGTTGACCCCATTTATTTAACTTTGAACCAGAAACAAGATCACCACCAGCTTAGGGAATTTTTTGTGTCAAAACGCAGTGGCTACGGTTCGGTACAACCGAACCCGAATTTTTTTTTCGGGTACCAGCCATACTTATTATTGCATATTTTTTTTTTGTTTTCGGGCAAATTTTTTTTTATTTTCGGGGCTTGTGTTAGGGTTAGGAATAGGGTTAGGATTAGGGTTAGTGCAGTGACTTATATGTTGCTATATAGCTCAGTGCAGCGACTCGGCCGCTATATAGATAATTTAGATATCTATATTATAGCTGGACCCTAACCCTATCCCTAACCCTAACCCTAATCATAGTCCTAACCCTTTTCCTAACCCTAACCCTAACCCTAGCACCGAAAACAAAACAAAAATGCAATAATAAGCATGGCTGGTACCAAAAAAAAAAAAATCGGGTTCGGTCGGACAGAACCGTAGCCACTGCGATGTCAAAAACCGAAAAAAATAAAATGATGTGGCAGGCCTACAGATGTTTCACTGATAAGTAAAATACGTGTTGGTCTATTTCGCAATTGTTGGTTATTTTTATTTTATTCATTTTTTTAAAATTCTAATTGGTCAGAAGGTTTGTAAGTACTATTAGAAACCGTCTAAGAAAGTTTTATTTTGTGTGTGTGTGTGTGCTAAAAAAACTATTTGGAAGATAAAATGTTTGCCCAACAAAAATTAATGTTATTTTTTTTTGTGTCCCTTGCAAAAAGTATATAAATTATTTTAAGTCGAAAATTTCTGCTGCTTTACAAACATTGTCTAATTTTCTATACGTGGGGGGTGTGTGTGTATGTGTGTAGGGAGCTGGGAGTAATATGGTAAAAACATCAATAGCATTCTTTAGTTTAATATTACATCAATAATACATAATACAACAATAGTACAAAATACGTCAATAATACATAATACATCAATAATACATAATGCATCAATATAATACATAATGCATCAATACATTTATCAACATAACATATTAAGACACGAAATAGCATCAGTGCACACGAGCAGCACAATAACTCTTCGTCACGTGACATTAGTACTTTAGAGGTTTGTTTTTTTACTTAAAACTACCCCACACACACACCTTCCAATGGTGTTTGGTGATAATATTACTATTCGTTTAGCATGTATCGTGTAGTATTTTTTCACGTGACATCATTTGTATGCGTGGCGACTTCTGCATGATGTCAAAATGCCATCGCTTTGCTGAACTGTGTGATCTCATTTTCCTCATTGTGGTGCACCAGCTTCATAACGTAATTTAGTTTAGTATAACATTCAGTACTTTCACTGACATACATATTATGACATCAGTGTTAAGCATGACACAACAATACACGATCATTTTGTCAACTGACAATAGCAATTTGTGATATTTCTGCTTTGAGCAAAACGAAATATTCACAGTGTATGATTATCAGCATTGACATTCGAATAAATATCAAACGTCTCTTATTATGTCACGTGACATCAATAATATTGATCCAATAGTATATCTGGCAGTATACGCCATATGTTATCAGTGTTGGTGAAGTGAGGGATGTCAACTGTGCACATTACGGTGTACTAGCATCGTTACTTCCCCTAGATTAAATTGACATCAATTTCATTCATTGAAATATTACTGCATAAGATGACATCATGGCACAGTATGATAACAATCATTACAAGCACTCTTCGCCATATTAAATTATACCTTTCGAGACGTGTCTTGTTTTCAGATTAGACACGCTGAGAGTGTCTGATGATCAGCATAGTACAGATGTACTTAAGTAGTAATTAGTCACGTGATGTCATTCTATGTAATACGGCCGAAGCCCAAAGTTCGGCCAAATCCTGAATCGGCCTGTCATTTCGCACTTTGGCCGAGGTGTGTGGCTAATATCCGAAATTAAAATCAGTATAATATGATTATCATTGCAATATACAGACAGCCAAAAATCTTTCATGACTTTTTTCTTCCGACTCTGGCCGATCGCCCATTGCCATTTAGCAAACTGGATGGCCAAATCCCGAAACTCAGAAAAATATCTGACATTGGCCGGTCAATGTGTTGCGATATTGGCCACTTCACGATTTTTCCGGCCACTTCCCGATTTGGCCTATTTCGTGCGTTGGCCGTAACATATATGCTTTTGTGTGCGTATTTCGTTTTTTTTTTGTTTGTCAACCATTTCATTATATCGAACCTAAGTGAAATTTATCGAACTTTATCACCAGATTGTTCAACCTAAGACGAAAAATTACCGACGAAGACACATCAATCAACTCAACATCTTCATTTAACCCCGCAGGATACGATGGTGGTACCACTGACCAAGAGGTTGGAATACTTACAGTGGTCTGTATCTGTCTACGCCCTAGTCTGCTGCACACAGTACAACCTAATGGTCGACTACAGCCTAGCGTATGTGCAAGGTGACTATTTAATTACTTCGCTTTACTTATCTACCATACAATGACCAACAACAAGAATTCTCCATAATGTGTGGATAGCGGAATTTTTTTTTTTAATTATGTCGATATAACATTCAAATTATAATTAGGCCATGCGCAAATTATATAATATAATAATAGCGGTCTGGGTCCTGCGTTAAATCGAAAGTAAAGAATTAATACAACAGCATTCCAGTTTAAAATACAATCATGAAAAAATCGGATCTGCCCGAAACCAAATATAACCTTAGCCTACCGATCAAGCCTAAGGGGATATAACTCTATGCACAGATTTTTGCCGGGTGCAGCTAGTTAATTATAATAATTAAACATATGTTTCTCAAAATGTTTAAAGCTTCTGTTAGTTATTTGTAAAATAAAAGGAGAAAATATGTATATACATTTTTTTTAAATGATCGCGTACAGAAAAAAGACGCTTTCATTAAGGGTCGCGAGACTAAAAATAATGAGAATCACTGATCGTAACATTTGTCTGTACTTCTTATGATGGTTCGAGCTTTTGACATTACCAGTGCCATTAATTGCCAATATGATATACTAGCTGTACCCTGCAAAACATTTGCATAGAGTTATATCCCCTTAGGCTTGATCGGCAGGCGAGGTTATTTTTTGGTTTCGGGCAAATCCGATTTTTTTTTCATGATTGTATTTTAAACTGGAATACTGTTATATTAATTCTTTACTTTCGATTTAACGCAGCGCCCAAATCGCTATTATTACATTATATGTTGAGAGAAAGCAACATAATATTCTCAGATCTATCTTAAATTAGGGGGAAAGGTGGTCTTGCGGTGTAGAGCGCTCGACTGTCGACCGGAAAGTCCTGGGTTCGAACCTCAGTGAAAAACCTCGTGATTTTTTTCAAGTCCTGGTATAAGTCCACAAGTCCACCGAGCTTGAAATGGGTACCAGACTTGAAGTTGAGGGAGTAAAGGGGGGAAGGGCGTTGTGCTAATTATACAATCCCTTCATATGTTGAGGTTATAGAAACAGGTGAATTCTACACTTCATCTGTCCGCATTAAAATAAAGTTTGGAACAATAATAAGTCTCGTCATAAACAAACTCGATAATTTCAGATCTTTCTGTGTTTGATTTCAATTGTTTATAATTTTTAGCTTTCAGTGTTGTTGTATTATTTTATCTCCCTTTTGTTTAACAACGTCGATAATAAAACAACTTAAGGATTAAAGTAAATATACTTTACTGAACAAAAAAAAAACAACAGCTGTTACAAAGCATTTTTATTTCAAAGGTTCTGGAGTTGTTCACTGTCAGGGTATGGATGCGGTGGTCTCTTTTATATATTTATTTTTCTAATTACTTTCTTTAACTGCACAACTTATACAAGTTCATAACACCTCCAGTTTTTAACTCGAAATCACTTTATTGAATAATCATAAGAACTAGTTATTCAATAATGAACATTAACCATTAAATCATGTCTCTACGATAAATACCAGTTGTCCGTTCTTTTAATACAATAAATACTTCTTCCTAGCTCCTCCGTTCCTTCCTTCTTCAAACTTAAAACAAAACAAAAATAACCAAAACAATGTTCTATCTCTTTCCTCGTCAACCGTCTGTGTGTTTTCTCCTTTTCTTTCCCCCCGTTCAATAACCCGTTCATTAGGTGCGTCACCGTACTACAGGGAATTCCCTCTAACATCTACATTAATACAATAATTAATTGTCTATCTATATAACTATCTAACAATGTGTCTGCCTAATTATCTATGTCTGTCTATGTCCTTACATTCACATTATTATAATTTATCACGTATTGTTTAAATTATGCTAATTAATACTGAATACTTAATTTGTGTTCTATAAATGGTCAAGTGTTTTATTTCTTTTGTTGTTTAATTTTAAAAAAAAAAATCTTTTTTTTTTTTTAACAAGCAGCCAATCACCTGTTTAGTTTTATTCATGCCACAAATGTTATTTGACACATAAAAATAATATAGCAGCAATTTTTGTGAACTTGAATGACGATAGCTTTATATAAACAATGTGCACTGAGCGAGGTACAAGCAGAAATATCAGTGAAATAGCAGCAGAGGATAAAAGTAATATATATCAAGTACAAATAAGTGGTGCCAAATGGTATATTCTACATATAGTATTATATGGTTTTCGAATGGGGAGGGGGTGCTAAAAATTATTGTGCCCCGGTCGCGAGTTAAGCTCGTTACGCCCCTGAATCAAGCTGATAATACACACAAGCGATCTTTTGCCTGACATTTGGTCTCGTGACTGTGCCAAAGTCCAAAGTACAAAAGAATCTTGCCAAGCTTTAATCGAGGGGCAGATCACTCAATAAATAATGAAACATAAATTTCGAAAAGAGTTGTGTTCTCAATACACGACCTCGCCAAATTGATGTTTATTGACTAGAACCTTCTTTACTACAGCGCAATTTTATTTAACATCTTGCATTTTCCCTTTTTAATTCCAGGAAACACTTTTCCAGGAACTCTAGGTTTAAATTCCCTTTAATAGCCCGATGGCGGTGTTTGGTACAGAAAGTCTGCACCGTAATTAAGTTCGCGCCAAATAAACGACATACACTGATATTTTTGTTATGCCTCCGCTCTAGGTCCGGTCCATCTATGAAATCTAAGAGACTCTAGCGGCCCACTATGTAAAAGTTTGTAAACCTTTCTCGTGTTGGAAGTCCACTTAAAAATGATATGCAAACTGATAGATCCTATAAACCACTAATGGGACTGTTTTTATGGTGCCCTTCTTTCATCCCCACCATAGCCGATAGTGCAATGACCATGGAGGCACCATGGGAGATATGATGGGGAGGGGGACCTTAGCCATGACATGAACTATTCTTTGGTCCTCACCGGAGATCGAACCTGGGACCCTCAGGTCGACAGTCGAGCGCTTAATAAACCAAATGACCAACCTTCTCATATTGCCTTACACGGATTCTGTTAATGTCAGAGAATAAATAACATTTGAAATGTGTTGCCTCGCTGTATGAGCATTAAGGACATTACGACCGAGCTCCGAGTGAATGAACGTTTATATAGATATGTACACGCCAACATCGGGATAAGCGTTTTGAGTTCTACATATTTAAATTAAATGGTGGCTTAAATCTTTAGATCTCAATGTTGGGAGGAGGGGACTTAAAGCAGTGGTCCAAAACATTTTTCTTACGACGGACCCGGTCAACGTTTGATAATTTCATCGCAGCCCCGCAGGAAGGGGGTGGGGGAGGGCGTTGCCTTTTTTGTTTTCTCGACGTTGTTAAGTCGCACAATCCCGAGAGAAATACACCATCAAATAATTTAAGGGCGGCCCAGTATAAATTCGATTCACGGAACGGTTCCGGTCCGCGAATCGAGTATAGTTGACCTCTGGCTTAAAGAACCTGTTTATCACGTTAGAGGATGGCTTGGTGGTATCGACCGGTTACTTTTAGTCAGAATCCACGTTCAATTAAAAAAAAAAAACGTTTAGGAAACGCGAGCAATAACGTATGCACCTTAGTTCTAAATCAACATGAGCTTTTATTTGTAGATGATTGAATTGATGATACCAGGGGTACAAATCAACATGAGCTTTTATTTGTAGATGATTGAATTGATGATACCAGGGGTACAAATCAACATGAGCTTTTATTTGTAGATGATTGAATTGATGATACCAGGGGTACAAATCAACATGAGCTTTTATTTGTAGATGATTGAATTGATGATACCAGGGATACCCATTGATACATTTACTCACTTGAACACATCCGTGCGGTGATATCACCTACTTTGAGAATCACTGGAATGTTGATGAGACCGCAGAGTTCAATTAATGAGTAATATGTCTTTTTATCTCTCCGTCATGACAGTGCACAAGAGCCCATCCTATAACTGTGTCGATGTGGACGGCATATGTGTGAAATGTTTACCTACAAGAACACTTTCACAAAACCTACAGGTACTTAGTACATTTTTTACCATTGTAATAAAATCCAGTCTAGAGAAGATCCTATAAATTAGGCCAATCTGACAACCTATGAATGTCCCCCCCCCCACTGCCAAACACATTTGAAGATATATTCCAATCAATTCTAATTTAAATTAGTTCTCCAAACAACTAAGCTTTCCGGAACATCTCAAAGTTTTTGTTTTTGACGACCCCAAAAAATTAAGAACTTTTGATGTTTTTTGTTTTTTTTTCATTGATGTACTTTATTCCTGTTATCGTTTAAAACGATAATGCTAAGTAGAACAGTTAATGGTAGTGTACCGATTTGGAGTGTATGTGTGTGTGTGTGTGGGGGGGCGGGGGTGTCAGGTGAAAGAAATATTCATGTCTCGAATGACTTGGGATGTAAAATGTATAATAATAAACATATCCGTGGGCAGCCCCGTAGCGTGACAATTCTACAGCAGGGGCCAGGCATTCTACAGCAGGGGCCAGGAAATAGCAGGGGGGCAGGTAATACATTTTACTAAGTGGAGCAAATAAGCAGAGGGGGGCCAGACAAAACGCAGGGGGCCCGGCCCCCTGCTTCCCCCTCCCGCACGCTACGGCATATCCGTGGGTAATGTCATTATAATGCCGTAGACAGGGCCTTCCTGGAATCAAAATATAATATATATCTGGGCTTTTTTAACAACAGATCAGTTAAAAATAAGAAATGGCGCCTCTGACGGTGGGGCGGAGGGGGGGTGTAAAGCACTTCCTGTGGACATTCAAAGTAAACAACCTCTAGTGGGCCACCAACTGCAAGATGAGTTATCTCAGCTTCAAATAAAAATATGATTCTAAACAGACTCCAAGTGGTACTTTTATTTAGGGCCCATAAAACATCTTCGTCTTGAGGGCCCCATCAAATATGTCCGTCTCTAGGGCCCATCAAATATCTCCGTCTCTACGGCCCATCAAATATCTCCGTCTCTAGGACCCATCAAATATCTCCATCTCTAGGGCCCATCAAATATCTCCATCTCTAGGGCCCATCAAATATCTCCGTCTCTAGAGCCCATCAAATATCTCCATCTCTACTGCCCATCTAAAATCTCCATCTCTAGGGCCCATCAAATATCTCCATCTCTAGGGCCTATCAAATATCTCCATCTCTAGGGCCCATCAAATATCTCCATCTCTAGGGCCTATCAAATATCTCCATCTCTAGGGCCCATCAAATATCTCCATCTCTAGGGCCTATCAAATATCTCCATCTCTAGGGCCCATCTAAAATCTCCGTCTCTAGGGCCCATCAAATATCTCCATCTCTAGGGCCCATCAAATATCTCCATCTCTAGGGCCCATCAAATATCTCCATCTCTAGGGCCCATCTAAAATCTCCGTCTCTAGGACCCACAAAAAGTGAATTCGTAGGAATCTTTAAAAAAGAAATTATTATAAATATTATTTTATTCAAATATATGCGTTAATAGAGCTATATTATTTCCTTATAAAACCATCTCACCTGAATCTGAATAGTATCGCTGCTAGGCATGTGGGCTTTTTTTGGAAGTATCGATCCTAGAAGATCGTCCGCTCTGCGCAGAAAGTAATTAATGTATTCATTCAAAACAAATTTACAGTAGTTGTAAGACGTTCACATGACTCGTGTTTCACAGTCAACACACATTTATATGATCAACAGAAAGTCTGCTATGACAAACGAAGGCTGTTTCGTATAATTGAAACAATGGAACAGCTCGTACGTCTTGGGCCGATTTGTCCGAAAGGAACTGGCAGCATATATTGTAAGTGCCTTTGTGTGTTGTACTGTAAGAGTGTCTTTGAGTTGCCCTGTCAACGTCCTGTCAGAATGTCAGGGTGTTGTCATGTCAACGCCCTGTCAGAGTGTCAGTGTGTTGTCATGTCAACGTCCTCTCAGAGTGCATGTGTGTTGTCATGTCAACGTCCTGTCAGAATGTCAGTGTGTTTTCATGTCAACGACTTGTCAGAGTGTCAGTGTGTTGTCATGTCAACGTCCTGTCAAAATGTCAGTGTGTTGTCATGTCAACAACTTGTCAGAGTGTCAGTGTGTTGTCATGTCAACGTCCTGTCAGTGTCAGTGTGTCGTCATGTCAACGTCTTGTCAGCGTGTCAGCGTGTTGTCATGTCAGAGTGTCAGTGTGTTGTCATGTCAACGTCCTGTCAGAGTGTCTGCGTGTTGTCATGTCAACGTCCTGTCAGAGTGTCAGTGTGTTGTCATGTCAACGTACTGTCAGAGTGTCAGTGTGTTGTCATGTCAACGCGTTGTCAGAGTGTCAGTGTGTTGTCATGTCAACGTCCTGTCAGAGTGTCAGTGTGTTGTCATGTCAACGTCCTGTCAGAGTGTCAGTGTGTTGTCATGTTAACGTCCTTTCAGAGTGTCAGTGTGTTGTCATGTCAACGTCCTGTCCGAGTGTCACTGTGTTGTCATGTCAACGTCCTGTCAGAATGTCAGTGTGTTTTCATGTCAACGACTTGTCAGAGTGTCAGTGTGTTGTCATGTCAACGTCCTGTCAGAGTGTCAGTGTGTTGTCATGTCAACGTCCTGTCAGAGGGTCAGTGTGTTGTCATGTCAACGTCCTGTCAGAGTGTCAGTGTGTTGTCATGCCAACGTCCTGTCAGAGTGTCAGTGTGTTGTCATGTCAACGACTTGTCAGAGTATATGTGTGTTGTCATGTCAACGTCCTGTCAGAATGTCAGTGTGTTGTCATGTCAACGACTTGTCAGAGTGTCCGTATTTTGTCATGTCAGTGTTTTGTCAGAGTGTCCGTGTGTTGTCATGTCAACGTCCTGTCAGAATGTCAGTGTGTTGTCATGTCAACGACTTGTCAGAGTGTCCGTATTTTGTCATGTCAGTGTTTTGTCAGAGTGTCCGTGTGTTGTCATGTCAACGTCCTGTCATTAAAAGTATGTCATTAGATGGCAGTAATAAAACACGTATGTGTATACATACCGTTAACTTAAGTCCCTGTAAGGATGAGATTTAATACCTTTAAACCCTTTAAACCACTGACGGGACTGGTTTTTGTTTAATGCGCCCATGGTTCAATTACCATGTAGGCATCACATCACGGGAGATATAACGGGGATTGATATAGCCATTGGTCCTCACTGGATATCAAACCATTGACCCTCTGCTCCAGCACTTCACCTTTTGTCCATCCGTCCACTAACCAGTTGGGTGGTGCTAAAGAACACAATTGCGCGCTCTGTTGAAATCTTTGATAACGCGCACAGATAACGGGAGACAGTCATTTAAACAATAAAACTAACACGATAAAAATCAACCGTTTTCTAAACAATATATATTTTTGTTTCTAATTTAGCGAAAAATTATAATCTGATCATGTTAAATTAAGTGATACTCCTCAATTGTTAAGCATTTTTTTTTGTCTTAATACCTTAGTTATTTGCCACCCAATTGTTCATAATGTAAATGAAACAACAAAAAAGAGGAATATAAATATCATGCAAGGTACCGTGTACTATTATGCCAAAAGGATGTATATAGTCTACGTAATGTCTGCATACATCCTATGTAATGCCTGCATATAGTGTAGTTAATGTTTGCATATAGCCTATGTAATGTCTGCATATAGTCATCGTAATGTCTGCATATATCCTACGTAATATCTGCATATAGTCTACGTAATGTCTGCAGATAACCTACGTAATGTCCGCATATAGTCTAGGTAATGTTTGCATATAGCGTATGTAATGTCTGCATATAGTCCACGTAATATAGGCATATAGTCTACTTTATGTCTGCATATAGTCTACGTAATGTTTACATATAGTCTACGTAATATCTGCTTATAGCCCACGTCTTATTAAAAATCGGCTGCATTATTTTAAGTGTCGAAAATATAGATTTTCTTAAAACGTTACATAAATATTCATGCTCCATGACACAATTTGATTCAATAAATGAATATGCAATATATATATATATATATATATATATATTATATTTTACAAATTCAAGAAAAAAATGGCGTAAATTATTAAGCGATATAACCTTGTTTAACTGCGAAGCACAACACGGGTTACTTCCCTTGCATCAATAACTCTGCATGTTTCAGAATCAGATCGAGGTCTATGCAAGCACGTGATTACCGCGTGCTTGTAGGTGAAATGCTGCGGTACACGGGTTGAAAACTGCTTGCTTCAAGCATTATGAGGGTTTAAGTGTGGTTTGTTGCACACTTACTTAATTTAACATGATCAGATTAATTTTGTTTCGCAAAATTAGAAACAAAAATATATATAGTTTAAAAAAAACGGTTAGTTTTTAATCGTGTTTTGTTATATCAACAAATTTAAAGTATGTGTTACCTCTTTACTTCTATTTCTTTCATTCGAGAGAGAGAGAGAGAGAAAGAGAGAGATAGAGAGAGAGAGAGAGAGAGAGAGAGAGAGAGAGAGATAGAGAGATAGAGAGAGAGAAAGAGAGAGGGAGAAAGAGAGAGGAAGAAAGAGACAGAGTGAGGGAGAGAGCGAGAAAGTTTTTTGATTTAAAAAATATGCACTAAGGGGCTGTCCATAAAGTACGTCACGCTATTTTTGACGATTTTTGACCCCCCCTCCCCCTGTCACAAATCTCGGGACCCTTCCCCCTAAAGTACGTCACACTTTCGAACATTTATTTTTAATTAAGAACTAATTAAAATTTAATCGAAAACTTAAATCGCACTTCACTATTAAACTGCCTTTAAATATAAATATTAAAAGAACTATCAGATTATTAAATGAGTTTAATAGTTGAATAACTAATTGTCAATAGCTATATCAGTTATTCTTTGAAACAGTAACTCAATCAATTGAATTTGAAAAAAAAAATTGCAAAAATTAGATTGACAATTATATAATAAACATCATTTGTCTGCTACCTATTCATTTACAATGGGTGTGGTGAGCTTTGAGATAATCTTCCGATTATGCATTCTATTGACTCAGGATAAGAAGTAGATTAGCGAAACTTGACCTAAACCAGTGATTAAATAATAAAAATGGAGACAAAACAATGTGACTAAAAAAAGGACTAGATTGACAAATTATAGCTCTGGTGCTATATTGAATATGTTTACTAGACGTCATCCATCCATGGTGAAGTGTTTATCCATAGTTAAGAGTGACATACATCTTTCCGCATCATCGTTTCCTGGCAGGATAGTTGCAGACAGATCAACTTCATCCTCATCTAGCCACTCAACATCCTCTGAATGAACATTTTCCATTCTGCCAATAATTGCCGTGAGTTCTCTTTGCCTTTTAGCAGCGATTCTCAAAGGACGAATGCGTTTTATCTGAGTTGATTCTGGAAAATTTGGGGTTGGCACATTCTCCTAGGAGACGAGTGGCTGAGTGGTATAGAGCGCTCGACTGTCGACCGGAGCGTCCCGGGTTGCAATCTAAGTGAGAACCTTAGGACTTTTTCAGGTCCTGGTGAAAGTTCCCAAGTCCCCCCAGCTTTAAATGGGTACCTGACTTTATGTTGGGGGAGTACAGGTGGCTGGGAATTGTGCAAACCATACAATCCCTTCATATGCCTAGGTTATAGAAACAGATGAATTCTACACTTCATCTGCCCCGATGGCCCTTTATGGCTAAGGAAACTTTACTTTTTTACATTCTCCTGCGCCCTGTGTTATCCTGTATGTTTCTTCAACATTGTTTGTGAGGCAAAGTATAAGTGACACACTTTGTAAATTCGATCATGTATGCTGGTCTGCAATGATGGACAATAAAGATCATATGGTTGCACTTTAAAAACTCCTGTTGGTCTTGGCATAATGTCATCAAATTTGAGAGTTTGTGCCACAAACAAACAACGAAGAAAATGAATGTGCATCGGCATCTGCTCTTTCTGAAGCTCTGAGTCCATCAGTTGTTTGTGTTATTGGGATTGGATTTGGAGGAGGAAATAATCTCGAAGGTAAAACGTTGAAAAATGAGCTCCGTACTTTGTCGCAACATTTTATGTCCTGAAAATTCACAATTTGAGTACAGTATTGGCTGGTGAGAACATGATGGTCAAACCATTTTTATCTTTCGACATCAGTCCTGCTGCATTCAATTCAGATTTCTCAGGGTTGATATATTCTGCAACTGTTGGAAATTGGTCAACAATCACATGCAACCAGATTTCAGCTAAAGTTTCACCTGCAAACTTGAAGTTTGTTCTTTCCAAACCTCATTTATTGTTCTGCCCTGCGAATCAAAGTGAATGCCATAATGTTCATTTGGCAATATGACACCAGACAGTTCGCTGCTAAATGGAGCCATTCGATGTTCCACGCGATTATAAGCACTTCTTCCTGGTGCACTGGTTGCAAGGAATAAGGTATCAATATTATTTTAACGAAGTGATGGATTGGTAATTTTTTGTATTATAATACAAATTCCAAATTTCTTTATCAGTGATATAATTATGCGAGCAGACAACAAAGAAAAAATAACACTTCCGTAAGGCTACTGATAAAACAAGGCTTTGTAACAGTTTATTTGCGGTCCTAACTATAGCATGAGGAGTTGTGAACAACACATTGAAAAGATATGCATTTCATACTATTTAGACATAAAACTAATTCAAGTATTTCACAACTTTTTTTGAAAATTATTTTTAAAACTATTAAGTTTTACTAAAAAAAAATAAAAAAATAAAATTAGAAATAAAATGAAAAATATATAAAAATGTGACGTCACACTTGGCCTGACCCCCCCTCCCCCCTGTCACAAACTGTCACACTTTCTTATACCCCCTTCCCTCCCCCCCTTGGAGCGTGACGTACTTTATGGACGGCCCCTAAATATATTTTCAATCAAGAAAGTGTTCTTTTTTTCATTGGACTCACATTAAAGTGAAAATAAAATAAGACCCTCGATGAATCTAGATATTGTAAATTAAAAAAAAAAAGTTTAAATAACTACATTGCGATAAAGTAAAGGAAAAGGATTTGCAAAATGATTATATTATCATTGGTTACAATCCAATACTTAATACAAAAAAAATATATTTTACTAAAATACAACTTTGAAAGATGTTAAGTAATTATGTACATAAATGAGAAGAGATTGAAACCGTGCATGTGTATGAATGAAACACAGAACTTTATATTCCACTGAACTGTTGATGGGGAAAGGTGGCCCTGCGGTAAAGTGAAGCTATGTGCGTAAAAGGGGCCCCGCGTTCTATCTCTGGCGATATACAAGAACGTTTTTCAGGTCATATTGAAAGTTGCCTCCATGTACCTCGTAGTGCCTCCATTGTCCAATAAACATTAATTGCCCTAACCGAAATGGTCGTTCGTTCGGGCACCGGATGCACACATCAACTAATGCGGTTTCAAACGTCTATTCAATGGGCTTATAGAGTTATTGGCGCCCGTCTCCTTTCCAAGTCAACGGCAAATACTTTTGTCTTTACCAGGCATCGAACCCTGTACCCTTTGCATTTGAGTCAAGTTGACTATTGACCTCGCTATCCAGACAGAGGGGATGAAAGAAGGGCACGGATAAAACCGTCCAACGAGTGGCTTATAAGGATCTAAAGTGTAAACCTCCCATCCTTACAAAAACTTCACAGAGATGGTAAAACAATGACCGCTAATTTCAGATTTTGTTGATATCATGAAGGAGAACTCTTCAAACGATTTCGTCTGGACATATGACCACAGTCCAGTCAACTCGACCTTCTGGGGAAAGAAGTTCATGTCACAAAGTGGCGACTGCGTAGTGTTCAACAGTCAAACTAGCCGGCTGGTCAACTTCGCCTGTCACCGACCACTTCCGTACTTTTGTATCTGTAAGTAATAGCCGCCCTTTTGTATCTGTAAGTAATAGCCGACCTTTTGAATCTGTAAGTAATAGCCGCCCTTTTGTATCTGTAAGTAATAGCCGCCCTTTTGTATCTGTAAGTAATAGCCGCCCTTTTGTATCTGTAAGTAATTATCGTTCTTTTGTCCATTTAAGGTTTTACCGTTCTTTTGTGTGCTTATGTAGTTACCGTTCTATTGCATATGTAGTTACCGTTCTTTTGTGTGTGTATGTAGTTACCGTTCTATTGCATATGTAGTTACCGTTCTTTTGAATATGTGAGTAATTACCGTTATTTTGTAAGTATTGAATTATCTTTTCTTTTGTATATGTAAGTAATTACCGTTCTTATGTACATGTCAGCAATTTCCGTTCTTTTGTATTTGTGAGTAATTACCGTTCTTTTGTACATGCAGCTAATTATAGTTCGTTTGTGTGTGTAACTTATCATTGTTCTTTGGTATATGTATGTAATTACAGTTATTTTTTTTTTTTGCACTACCGTTCTTTTGTATATATCAGTAATTAATTACCTTTTGTATTATATTTTCATCATATTTATCACTTCTCTGCACCAACTAAAACCACACTGCGTTCCTATATGTAACTACACCTTTCATTTAGAAATAACTCTGGTCTCTTACAGTGCCGTTCATAGAGTTTCAGAAGCCCTAGTAATTACACCATTTACTAGCAGAGTTATATACTTTTAAATAGTGTCATTTGAAGTTCGTGGAATATATAGATACATATGTAGAAAGGTAGATAGATAGATGGATAAATAGCTAGATAGATAGATAAATACATAGATAGATAGATATATAAATACATAGATAGATTAATAGATATATAGATAGATAGATGGATAGATAGATAGATAGATAGATAGATAGATAGATAGATAAATAGATAGATAGATAGATAGATAGATGGATAGATAGATAGATAGATGGATAGATAGATAGATAGATAGATAGATAGATAGATAGATGGATAGATAGATAGATAGATGGATAGATAGATAGATAGATAAATAGATAGATAGATAGATAGATAGATAGATAGATAGATAGATAGATAGATAGATAGATAGA
Source organism: Bulinus truncatus (assembly GCA_021962125.1). Taxonomy (NCBI): domain Eukaryota; kingdom Metazoa; phylum Mollusca; class Gastropoda; family Planorbidae; genus Bulinus; species Bulinus truncatus. Next base: position 4,268,976 of record JAGDYQ010000031.1, on the reverse strand, counting down.
TAGATAGATAGATAGATAGATAGATAGATAGATAGATAGATAGATAGATAGATAGATAGATAGATATTAAAAAAGGAGCGATTAAGTCGGTACTCAAAATTTCTGAGACATCGATGTAATACGAATATTAAATTTTATGATTAAACAGACAGAAATTTAGATGTATTCTTAGATCTACTCTTTCTTAGTCTAAATTCTCTCTAAATTATCTCAATCTTTTGTGGAGTGACTGCACGAGACATGCAATCATTGGTCCACACATACGATGTTTAATAATCCTATTTATTTAGGTCTCAATATTAAAGATGAGTTCGATTACATGGAATTTTAAAGTCTTTGAACATAATACATGTTGAATAGGGTGCCATTTCACAAAAAACACAAGTTGCACAGATAATATATATTCTCTGAAACAGTTGCTGTCAGTAAAATTTCACTTTTAAAAGCTCGGTGGCTTATTACTCGGAACTACAATACTCTGTTCGCTTATGCTTAAAGAATACATGAATATATAATCTTTAGTTAATAATATTTTTGACGCTATCTTCATTTTTTTTTCTTTACCTGCGCAATGTCAATTCTATAACAGACTCTGTTGATACTATTCCAGGTAAGTCAATTAGTTAATCAAAGATATCTACTAAACATATGTTTAGACATAACTACATCTAACCTCTAAATATGCACAACCATATACATATATATATATATATATATATATATATATATATATATATATAGAGAGAGAGAGAGAGAGAGAGAGAGAGAGAGAGAGGTGCAATTTATTTGGCAAGTTAATTTATAAGTGTAATTTTAAATATTCTATATTAACATAGAGTCCACCATTATAGTATTCTTTTCGTGAATTTATTTTGTGATATTCGTTGGAATGAAATCACATTGGTTTACTTGCTTCGAATATAGTTTTTAATTGTACACATTTTTATTGTCTGTAGTTCTTGATGATGACAACGGTACGTACATATCTCTTGAAAATATCTTGCTTTTTTACTTTTTTTTTTTATATTTTGTTTACATTTTTATTTTATACAAAAAAATGACATTTTTGAAAAAAAAAAAAAACAACAAAAATACTTCACTTCTCCGTTTTATTTTAGCGTGTTCACTTTTTTTTCTGCCAACTTGAGAAGCGAACATTGCCATGCTATTCGTTTGAAAAAAATGATGGTTTAAATAGACAATGTAGCGTAATTGTCAAGCATGACCGACATGATAGACACTGATTCTAGTTCAGTCCTAATCTCAGATATTTCAACTTTCTATTTTCTAATCAATTTTTTTTTTAGGCTTTTAGTGCATACAGTCAAGTGGTGTTTCGTTGTTTAGTTTTTCAGTGCATGCATACATTAATATAATAAGAGGAAAAATTACAGACTTACACAGATATGAATGGCCCAGTTTCTATCTCTTTCTCTATGTCTAGTGAGATAGAAAATAAGATAATTATAAAAAAAGAGAAACATATGTCTAGATATCTAAACAAAAAATACTGAAAGCGTATAAAGAGTTTTTTCTATTTAAAAAATGACAACAAACAAAGGATATTTATTTTTTTTGTTTTTTTTTTTTTCATAAAATATAAATTAGAAAGCACCAACATCTATTTTATCAAGGTTTAGTGAATGTAAGGAATTAAATCATGAAACAAATAAAACAATAAACTGCTGACTGGCACGGAGCCGCTGGCAATTTAGAGTCGTATTGGGCCACCCATATATTTTAAACGCAGTGGCTCCGGCACCAGCCAAAACCATTATATTAGGGTATAAGGAACATGACATATATAATGTTTTTTTTTTCAGAATTTTTTTTTTCTGGATTAGGGTTAGGGATAGGGATAGGGTTAGGTTTGGGTGTGGAGCAATATTATCTATGCCCGAAGTAAAAAAAAAATACGGGTTCGGTCGGACCGAACCGTAGCCGTTGCGTATTTTAAAACTGTAGATATGTGAGTTGAGAGATGATATATTGACGGATTGATTCATTATAACGCGAACGATGTATACAAGTATAGTCGCATACACGTGATTGGAATATAGCAATGCATTTATGTATAGACGCAGAGAGATCTGATTTATATATACAGTGTAGGTCTACACATATTTACATCAATGGTAAATCTAAATGTTATACAAATGACAATACATCTAAAATGTTAACAATGGATGTTTACATTCCTATCCAGTCACCTTTGAGGAACAAGTTCCCGATGAGCTAGCTAACAGTAAAGGTGAGTTACTATTAATGACTATACTAAGACAAACGTATTATTTTAGTTTATTCCATGGTCGTGGAGAACTCGATACTACGTGTGCGTGTGAAGTCCCTTGTAAGGATGAGATGCAATCTCTTAGATCTTATAAACCACTAATTGGTTTGGTTTGGTTTTTATGGTGCCCTTCTTTCAGCCCCACCATAGCCGATAGTGTAATGGCCAAGGGGGAACCACGGGAGATATATCGGGAACTTGAGCCGAGAACTGAAATATTTCATTGGTCCTCACTGGAGATCGAACCATGTCCTTCAGGTCGACAGTCGAGTGCTTTACCGCAATACCATCCGTCCTCCATAAACTCGATACTATATAAGAAAAGTTCATTTTATGTTTCTTGATCAAATAGTCGTCATGCATATAAAATATTGAACCACAGATGATCTAAATTTCCCTAAGAGCCGTATGGAATAAGTGGCGTAAATAAAGTTTTCGCCACCCAGGTTGACTCTAAAATTTCCCCACTCTTCAAATGCCAAACGCTCTAAAAGTTAAACAATCTAAAGATGGAATTGAATATATTGAAATGCCTTTAAAAATGTATTCTCGACTACAATTAAACAGTAAAAAAAAAAACTAATAAAAATGTATTGTTATTTTTTTATCATAGAGTATTATGTTTTGACTGTATTGATTGTTGTTTAGCTCGAATATTGTATTATGCTTGATTTTGCTTTCTTCATAGCATTTTTTTTGGGGGGGGGGGGTATGGAAAACATTTCCCTGTCTTTTGTACAGCAGGCAGTTTGACAGGTATATCAACGAACTATAACTCTATCATCTTATTCTACATGCAATCTGTCACTAACATAGATCGCTAAATTTTTCTCTATTGACATACAGACTCACATTGTGGGGAAAACTGTTATGGCGGTGACGAGAAATGTGAAAATTGCAGTCAAGGATGTGGGAAAGGATTCTACGGTCTAAAGTGTGATATAGGTAATGCACCTGCGGTGTAAAGTGAGATATAGTTTATGCATCTGCGGTCTTAAGTGTAATAAAGGTAATGCACAGGTGGTCTGACTCTAATGTGTGATATAGGTAATGCACCTGCGGTTTTAAGTGTGATAAAGGTAATGCACCTGCGGTCTAAGATGTGATTTAGGTCATGCACCGGCGGTCTAAAATGTGATATAGGTAATGCACCGGCGGTCTAAAATGTGATAAAGGTAATGCACATGCGGTGTAAACTGTGATAAAGGTAATGCACCTGCGGTGTAAAGTGTGATATAGTTAATGCACCTGCGGTGTAAAGTGTGATATAGGTAATGCACCTGCTGTCTAAAATGTGATATAGGTAATGCACCTGTGGTGTAAAGTGTGATATAGGTAATGCACCTACCACCTTGAAATGTAGAAACCGCTGGCTGTTTATAAAAAGAAATATATATGTTTGTCGAGATGACGTATTGCAAAGTGTTGTGATTCATTCATTTTAACTAAAAAAAGTATAAAGAGAAAAAAAAATTAGAAAAAAATACATTCCTCCTCCCCTCCTATCAAAAGTAGAGTCCCATTCTACCTAGTTTGCCAACCTATAAGAATGACTGATTCGTTAGCTGTATATATTACATCATTTTTTTTTTTGCAGAATGTAGTACGGATTGCTCATCCGGTCTTTGCTTACAAACAAATGGATCTTGTATCAATTGTACAGAGAACAAAGATCTTTGTGATAAGCAACAGCAGCGCCACAATACATGTCAGTGAATTGAGCACATGCTTTCTAGATGTATTTATTTTATCTCAACACTAGCTATAATGTGCATCTTGTTGAATATAAAAATAATAGATATGACCTAATTACTTTCTAAATAATTGAAATACTATTAATAAAAGTTGGCTACTAGAGTAGAAAGTCCAATTAGCTTAAGGTAGTATTTTTTTAACAGTAAATTTATGTACATTAAAAGATAACATCTATTTTAAAAGAAACAAAGATTTTTAGCTGTTGTAACAACGTCTGAGGTCATACTTTTGGTTTCAAAAATGAATAAAAGATTGTCCTTTCTACGAAAAGTAACTAAAAAATAGAGAGACAGAAAATTAAAATAAATTTAACTAGGACAATTTCAAGAGAACTAGCGTATGAGTTGCAACTTTGTCTTGCCAACTACTCCACTGTAATGTTTGGTTTTCCTCTATCTGTGTCCATCAACTTAGTCATGCCAACTACTCCACTGTAATGATTGGTTTTCCTCTATCTGTGTCCATCAACTTTGTCATGCCAACTACTCCACTGTAATGTTTGGTTTTCCTCTATCTGTGTCAATCAACTTTGTCATGCCAACTACTCCACTGTAATGTTTGGTTTTCCTCTATCTGTGTCCATCAACTTAGTCATGCCAACTACTCCACTGTAATGTATGGTTTTCCTCTACATGTATCCAACAGCTTTGTCATGCCAACTACTGCACGTAATATGTGTTTTAACTATATCTGTATCGAACAACTTTGTTATGCCAACTTCTCAAAGTAAATTTTTGTTTTTCCTCTATGTGTATCCAACAACTTTGTCATACCAACTACTCCACCGTAATGTTTGTTTTACCTCTATATCCAACAGCTTGTGAAATACTCATGCACTGCCTGTCAGGGACATTGTGTGGTAGTACGAATGGCGGTGATTTGGCGCAGTGCACAGACGAATGTAAGGACGGATTCCACGGAGTGAGTTGTGACAAAGGTCAGAGTGCCCGTACATCCGTCACGCCGTTTAGTTGTCTATTCTATTTACTCCTGTCATCATCTCTCTACGCGCTGGTTATTTTACTATCGGTAATGGGTGACTCGTTGTTGCATTGGTTGTTAACACGATCTTCATGCTTTAATTTAAAGGTTCGACTCTTAGCGAGTCATCTCACCTACTTTTATCTCGCAGTGGTGACCCAACGGGCGTTGGTTATTTGCTGGAATAGAACAGAATTACGAGATAAACATATTATTCCTGCTGGTTTATTGCATCGAGAAATAATCATATTGCCCATGATGGTTTAAAGAATTAAAGGATAATCGTATTAAATTTTCTGGCTTGTTGAATTGATAAACAAGCAGTTCATCATTGGAGCTTATGGGAATATTCGGAGCTTATGAGAATATGTAGGAGCTTAATGGAATATGTAGGAGATTATGGGAATATGTGCCAATCGATTCCATTCTTGTTTAGTTTTTGGCAAATTAAATTTTCCAAAAAGCTCCTACATATTCCCATAAGCTCCTAATATTCCCATAAGCACCTAATATTCCCATAAGCTCCTACATATTCCCATTATCTCCCAGATATTCCCATACACTCCTACATATTCCCATAAGCTCCAAATATTCACATAAGCTCCTACATATTCCAATAAGCTCCTACATATTCCCATATGCTCCTACACATTCCCATAAGCTCCCACATATTTCCATAAGCTCCTACATATTATCATAAGCTCCCAAAAATTCCCATAGCTCCCATATATTCCCATAAGCTCCTACATATTCCCATGAGCTCCTGCATAATCTCATAAGCTCCAATACATATTCCCATTATCTCCCAGATATTCCCATACACTCCTACATATTCCCATAAGCTCCAAATATTCCCATAAGCTCCTACATATTCCAATAAGCTCCTACATATTCCCATATGCTTCTACACATTCCCATAAGCTCCCACATATTTCCATAAGCTCCTACATATTATCATAAGCTCCCAAAAATTCCCATAGCTCCCATATATTCCCATAAGCTCCTACATATTCCCATGAGCTCCTGCATAATCTCATAAGCTCCAATATATTCCCATTCTCTCTCTCATTTTCTCCTTATTTCGCTCTCTCTCTATCATTCTCTCTCTCTCTCTCTCTCTCTCTCTCTCCGTTTATATATATATATATATATATATATATATACATATATATATATATATATATATATATATATATATATATATATTAGGGTGCCACTCAATTTATAGTGAAAAAAAAAATTTTAGGTTTCATTGCCCCACCCCCTAATTTTTTTTTCCTTTTGTTATGCTAAGTAATTTTACCATGTTTCATGAAGATACAGTGATATTTAGAGGTAGCTCAAAGGAGTCGACGTTTTATATTATATGCGAAAATGCCTGTATTTTACACACAAGACAAACCGGAGGCAATTTCTGTTACTTATTTATATAATTTCTGTTACTTATTTATATTTTCATGTCAGTACAATATATATTACTGCTAGTGCCACAGTGACAATGAAAGAAGCTGTTCAGTTCTGGTATAAGGCACGCATTCCATTTCGCAAAGAATGTCACATAATTGCCAAGATAATGGATCTCCATTCAGCATGGCTTGGAATAAGAAAAAACGTATCCCGCAGAACAGATACTAAAGGAGAAGGGGCACCAATTTACTGAAAGTTATACTGATTTGTTTGATGTTGCACATGCTGAAGCTTTAACTAAGATGCACGTACCTAAAGACATACAATTTCTTAACCCAGAAAGAGAGAAAGGGAGGCGTGGTTGTATGCGTCCAGTGGATATGGTACTAACTCGGAAAGAACAAAGGTCTCATAAAAGGCGCATAGAGCAAGAATATCGTAAGAAAAAGGAGGCTAAACGGATTTAACATGAGGCAAAGAAGATGGAGTTTAGTGCCAGCAATGACAGTGACACAGAGGTTAAGATCACTGATGGTTTTGATCCCGATGATCCTGATGAACTCCCCGAACCACCTGAAGTGCCTACTAAACCAGTAAGGATTGTCCTATCCACCAATATTGTGAGTCTAGGATTGGTATCTGCATTTTACAGAAGTAAAATCAGTGACAAGAACAAAGTTTACATAATTCCAGCAGCAGCAGAATCACTTGGCCACAGTACTGCAGCCTTGGCGATTAACATGGAATACGTCAGACATAGTCAACGTAAACATCGTGAAGCAGCAGCTACATATATTCATGCATCGTTTCATCCAAACTGCCCATTAACTGCGCATCCAAAGAGTTAATTGATCGTCTTGCTGTTCTGGTATCCGTTGATGGAACAATGAAGTTGCTGGGAGTACCAATATTGAAAAAAATTCACCAGCTAAATAACTTAGCTTGGGGGTGGGGTCATTTTATCGCCCACTACACTGACTCCAGGGAGCAGCTGACATCTCAAGCTCTAAACGCCTTTTTTCCTTCGCGATTTCTGCCTTTCTCAGTTCCCGTTCTGCGGCTCTTTCTTCCATCTCTATCTGTTCCTTTTCCTTTCTTTCTTCCCTCTCTCTCTGTTTTTCTTCCCCCTCTCTCTGTTTTTTTTCATCTCTTTCTTTTCCACCCTCTCTCTTTCTCTACAGATACCCAGGTTTGTAACTCTTGGCCCGTAAGGCCAAGTGCCTTACCAGCTTCAACAATATTTAAAATTGATGACATGGCAGCAACCAAAACCAATTATAACTAATAAATGAAAATGTTTGATACTATATACCATACAAAAAAAAATATTCTATAATGTCATCAACATACAAGTAATAACAAAATAAATACAATATACTTTTTTTCAAAAACTAGCAAATTAAATGTTTTGGCTGCTCGGGGTGGACCCTATTTTAACCTCTATTGTATTAAATAATGAATTCGACCAAGAACAACAAACAAATAATTACACCAGTTTAAAATAATACAATATTCTAATAATAAATATATAAAAAAATATGCCAACTTACATATAAAGAAATACACAATAGTAAATCCTGTTCCTTGACTTCGGTGGTTGATCTTCGGTGATCCCGGTCCGCGATGTTCAATGTTCTCCGATGATGAGGTTGATCCTCGATGATCCTATGGTGGGGGTCCTCTGACGATGAGGAGATGATTCCCAGCCACAAGGTAACGTCGGCCCCGTCAGTACAAAACAACTCTGGCCACTTTAAACAGTAAAGTTGGCCACTTCAGCAAAAGTAGGGTTGGCCTCTTCAGCAAACAGTAGGGTTGGCCACTTCAGCAAACAGCAAGGTTGGCCTCTTCAGCAAACAGCAAGGTTGGCCTCTTCAGCAAACAGCAAGGTCGGCCACTTCAGCAAACAGTAGGGTTGGCCTCTTCAGCAAACTGCAAGGTTGGCCACTTCAGCAAACAGTAACGTTGGCCACTTCAGCAAACAATAGGGTTGGCCACTTCAGCAAACAGTTACGTCGGCCACTTCAGCAAACAATAGGGTTGGCCACTTCAGCAAACAGTAACGTTGGCCACTTCAGCAAACAGTAACGTCGGCCACTTCAGCAAACAATAGGGTTAGCCACTTCAGCAAACAGTAACGTCGGCCACTTCAGCAAACAGTAACGTCGGCCACTTCAGCAAACAATAGGGTTGGCCACTACAGAACACAGTTTTCACGGCGTACACCCAGGGTGGTGGCCGCCACGTAATTCACCGATGAATACTTAACCGGTAATTACAACGAGTCTTAATGTACTCACTCCGCTGCTCCTGAATCCAGCTAAGTCAGCCAGTTCGACGTCGGAGGTGCCAATATATATGTTATGGATCCTTGTAATGATAATACTTGTAGAAGGTGTAATAATTCAGACAACTCAAATTATGAAGTTAACTCCAATGAAGTAACATCAACAATAATTTAATACTTGACCATAAACTGACATAAAGGTGAACTCAGGAGGAGTACAATAGCAAACTGTAACCATGCATCCATCTACATCGATGCCCAAAGCTAGACTCTACTAGAACATGCATCCGCATCCTATGATGCTCAGAGCTCGACTGCTTATAAAACAAACCATGTGCTCCCAACTGTCGGTTTAATATACGTCATTTGTACCAAAGTGACGTATACACTAAAATCTACAATAAACTACAACACGAGATGGCGGAATGACGCCATAGCTACTGCGGTGGGCGGAGCCTACCAAATTGCGTCATCAATATTAGGCTATACTATTTCTCCACAATCGCCATGTGCTACATCTGCTTCCCGTAGAGATTTGCAGCTACTTCAACAATTGGAGAACTACAAGGAAAATCATTCACTGGACACTTGTGTTATTTGAGTGAAATTCTGGTAGGTTTTTTTTTTTTGACAATGATTTTTCATCTGAAATGAAGTTAGTCATGGTTGCATCACTTAACAAGATAACAACAGAATAGCCTTCTGTCCAACATTACAATAAAATAAACTTTCTGATTTCTGATTTATAACAACTACATTGTTGGCCAGAAGAAAGTTGCGAGTTTGAAAGTCGTCAATGATGCAGCCGAGCGTGAAGTGACCCTGAGTCAAGCATTCAATGGAGTACTAACCAATCAAGAGGAACAGAAGCAGTTTTTGTTACAAGTAGTAACGAAACACCTTCGTTACTTTCCTAATGCTAACAAGTCCACCCTAACTGTCCCAGCCGCAGCTAGAATATCATTACTTGTACTTGAAGACATGTAATTAGTGAATAGTGATTTTTCAGTCTGAACTATGTTGAATTGACTCTTTATGTTTATTAGCTGAAGGTACTGAAAGTTACTATTCTGGTGGTATGTACAAAACAGTTGTTTGTTCTCATTTACAGCAATAGGTGTTTTCACATAACTATTGATTTTTTTGTGTTACAGCAGGATTACCGTCTACCGTATGGTGATGTCGCGAAAAACTGATTATTGCAAAACTTTGACACTGTTGAGCTACCAATAAATATTATCAGAATACATACAAATTTTGCCAATTTTATTATTATAACATTACTAACACATTTTGGAGGTGGCAGGATAAAACTCAGATTTTTTTTTGAGTGGCACCCTAATATATATATATATAGGGGAAGTTGGGGTAATAGCGGCCGCGGGGTAAATTCGTCCACCCCCTTATCTTCTAGTATGTAGGATCTTTGGATGCGTGCAATCGGCGGGAGGTGCTTCTTATATCCGGAAGTGAAAAGCAGTTTTTTTATCGCGAGTTCATTAAAGTTTTTCTTGTTTACAAAGCAGATTCCTAATTTGGGCAAAGTGAGTATTTTTTATTGTTTCATAAAATGAAGAGTTTTATTTTATACGGCGCGAGATTTTGAATTGGTAAAGTAGCATTAAAAATTAAATCATATACATATGAGGTTTGTGTTAGCACTCATTGGCAATATTGTCCGGTTATTTCGGAATAATCGCTAAATGTCACTCTCCTTGTTACGGGTAATAAAAGCCAGAGTTTAAGGGGTAAATTCGGCCGGCTGAATTATGGTCAGTTTCTTCAGAGCCCTGGATTAAATGCGAGGTATGCCAGCAGTGGGCTCACACAAGCTGTGCTGGTACAGACAGAAAACAAAAAAATTTCACTTTGTGACTGAAACAATTTTTTTTTATAACTGTGTCACATTCTGTGAGTTGGTTTTAATGAAATCTAGGCACTCCCCTGTTTCTTTGCCCCACTTCCTTATTCCCCCCCCCTCATGTTGCGTCATCGACTCAGGAGGGAGATAATAAAGAAGATAGCCAAAGGCTTTGGTCTTCCCAGGTGTTGCACTGTGGTCAGTGTGGCTGCCGTCACCTGGGAAAGGTTAAAATAGAAGGGGGGATTGGTACCCTCATTACATGCAATCGGGGGAGGGATGGGCACTCTTTGTACCTTTATCGCCCCACGGTTTGTTGTAACTGATCACGCGTGATGGGCGTGACCTACACGGCTCGCTGACCACGTGGCTGGGACAAATATAAATACTGGCCAGAACTCGGTAGGTGGTCATGCTCTTAGACAACGACCGCATGGACCCCTAAAGGGGCCCTTGAAAAACTGTATACTGCCATTAGATTTTTTAGAATTCTGATTCATAAAATTTTAGATCATGACAGTTGAAACAAATAAAATGAAAAAGTAAAACTTCCTACTGATATTTGTTTGTGTTACATATGTGTGTTTTCAGATTGGAGAAATTTTGGCCACCTATGACGAAATTACCCCGAGCATAGGGGTAAATTAGGCCAAAATATTTTTTCAAAAATTTTTTTTTTCATCAGTTGTAGACTAGTCATAACCAACTGTTATTGGTATATAGTAATACTTCCATAGGGCTATTTGTATAACACAGTATGCCATTGATAATGCTTTCAGTCACAATAATAAACTAGACAATAAAAATGTGGCCGCTATTACCCCAACTTCCCCTATGTATAAATATATATATATATATATATATATATATATATATATATATATCACATATTACCATAAGATCCCGCATATTTCCATTAGTTCCCATATATTCCCGTTCTCTCTCTCTCTCTCTCTCCTTTTCTCCCCCCCCATATCTCTCTCTTTCCTTATCTCTCTTTTTCGATAATTGACATAGAGTTGCATCTACTTATGCATGGCAGTTTATTATTGTATAGAAGAAAATTGAAACGAAGTTTATAGTCCGTTTCAAATATTGAAAAAAGGAGTAGAATTTACTGATGCGTTCAATTTTAACCTTACCTGGTTGATAATAAAAACACAGCCTATAGTCCCATTCGCCAAATACTGACACAGGAGTAGAATCAATTGGCACATAATCCCTTAAGATCATACATATTCCCATAAGCTCCTACATATTCCCAACAGCTCCCAGATATTGCCATAAGCTCCCAGATATTTCCATAAGCTCCTTCATATTTTCATAAGCTCCTAATATTCCCATAAGCTCCTACATATTCCCATAAGCACCTACAAATTCCCATAAGCTCCTACATATTACCGTAAGCTTCTACATAAACTCCAAGTTATTCCATAAACTCCTACATTATCCCATAAGCTCATACATATTCTCATAAGCTCCCAAAAAATTCCCTTAAGCTCCGATATATTCCCATAAGCTCCCAAATATTCCCATTCTCTCTCTTTCTCCTTATTTCGTTCTCTTTCTCCTTCTCTCTCTCTCTCTCCCTCTCTCTCTCTCTCTGTATATATATATATATATATATATATATATATGTATATATATATATATATATATATATATATCTCACATATGTTCCAATAAGTTCCCATATATTCCCATTCTCTATCTCTCTCTCTTTCTCTCTCTCTCCCTCTCTCTCTCTCTCTCTTTCCTTATCTCTCTTTTTCGGTATTTGACATAGAGTTGAATCTACTTATGCATGACAGTTAATCATTGTATAGCAGAAAATTGAAACAAAGCTTTGTACGTTTCAAATATTGAAATAAAGGAGTAGATTTTACTGATACGTACAAATTTGAAATTACGTGGTTGAAAATAAACACAAAGCCTATAGTACCGTTCGCCAAATAATAAACAGGAGTAGAATCAATTGGCACACATTCCCATAAGCTCCTAATATATGGGAATATGTAGGACTTTATTGGAATATGTAGGAGCTTTTGGGAATATCTGGGAGCTTATGGAAATATCAGGGAGATTATTGGAATATGTAAGAGTTTTTGGGATTATAAGGTGCTTATGGGAATATTAGATCCTATGGGAATATTAGGTACTTATGGGAATATGTAGGAGCTTATGGGAATATATAGGAGTTTATGGGAATATAAGCCACTTGATTCTTTTCCAGATTAGTATTTGGCAAATGGGGCTAGAAAAGTTGATTCAACTCTATGTCAATTATCGAAAAACAGAGATAAAGAAAGAGAGAAAGAGAGGGAGGGAAAGAGAGAAAGAGAGAGATTGGTAATATGTAGGAGCTTATGGGAATATGTAGGAGCTTATGGGAATAAATGGGGGCTTATGGCAATATTTGGGAGCTATTGGGAATATGTAGGAACTTATGGGATTATTGGGTGCTTATGGGAAAATTAGGTGCTTAAGTGAATATTAGGAGCTTATGGTAATTTGTAGGAGTTTATGGGAATATTTGGAGCTTATGGAAATATGTAGGAAATATGGGAATATCTTAAATCTTATGGCAATATCTCTGAGCTTATGGGAATATGTAGGAGCTTATGGGAATATATGGGAGCTTATGGCAATATTTGGGAGCTATTGGAAAAATTTTGGAGCTTATGGGATTATTAGGTGCTTATGGGAATAGTAGGTGCTTATGGGAATATTATGAGCTTATGGGAATTTGTAGGAGTTTATGGGAATATTCCGAGCTAATGGAAATATTATGAGCTAATGGGAATATCTTGGATCTTATGGCAATATCTGTGAGATTATGGGAATATGTAGGAGCTTATGGGAATATGTAGGAGCTTATAGGAATATGTTGGAGCTCATGGGTATAAAAAGAGCTTATGGGAAAATGTAGGAGCTTATGTGAATATATGGAAGTTTATGGCAATATCTGGGAGCTTATGGGAATATGTAGGAATTTATGGGAATATCTTGGATCTTATGGCTATATATGTGAGCTTATGGGAATATGTAGCAGCTTATAGGATTATTAGGTGCTTATGGGAATATTAGGTGCTTATGGGAATTTGTAGGAGTTTATGGGAATATTCGGAGCTTATGGGAATATTTAAGAGCTTATGGGAATATTTAAGAGCTTATGTGAACATGTAGGAGCTTATGGGAATATGTAGGAGCTTATGGGAATATATTGGATCTTATGGCAATATATGTGAGCTTATGGGAATATGTAGAAGCTTATGGGATTATTAGGTGCTTATAAGAATAATAGGTGCTTATTGGAAAATTAAGAGCTTATGAGAATTTGTAGGAGCTTATGGGTATAATAAGAGCTTATGGGCAAATGTAGGAACTTATAGGAATATATGGGAGCTTATGGGAATATGTATAAGCTTATAAGAATATGTAGGAGAATATGGGAATATCTAGGAGCTTATGGGGATATATAGGAGCTTATGTGAATATGTAGACGCTTATGACAATATATGGGAGTTTATGTCAATATATGGGAGCTTATAAGAATATGCAGGAGCTTATGGGAATATATGGGAGTTTATGGCATTATCTGGAAGCTTATGGGAATATGTAGGAGCTTATGGGAATATGTAGGAACTTATGGGAATATGTAGGACCTTATGGGAATATGTAGGAGATTATGGGAATATCTGGGAGCTTATGGGAATATGTAGGAGCTTATGGGAATATGTAGGAGCTTATGGGAATATGTAGGAGCTTATGGGAATATCTGTGAGCTTATGGGAATATGTAGGAGCATATGGGATTATTAGGTGCTTATGGTAATATTAGATGCTAATAGGAATATTAAGAGCTTATGGGAATATGTAGTAGTTTATGTAAATATGTAGGTATTTGTGGGAATATGTGCCACTTGATTTTTTTCGTGTTTAGTATTTGGCTAATGGGACTATAGGCTTTGTGTTTATTTTCAACCACGTAAGGTAAAAATTCTACGCATCAGTAAATTCTTCTCCTATTTTGCAATATTTGAAACAGACTATAAGCTTCGTTTCAATTTCCTGTAATACAATGATCAACAGCCATGCATAAGTAGATTCAACTCTATGTCAATTATCGAAAAAGAGTGATAAAGAAAGAGAGAGAAAGAGAGGGGGAGGGGGGAAAGAGAGAGAGAAAGAGAGAAGGATTGGTAATATGTAAGAGCTTATGGGAATATGTAGGAACTTATTGGAATATGTAGGAGCTTCTGTGAATATTATGAGCTTATGTGAATATTACGGAGCTTATGGGAATATCTGGGAGCTTATGGCAATATCTGGGAGCTTATGGGAATATGTAGGAGCTTATGGGTATATGTAGGAGATTATGGGGTTAATAGGAGCTTATGGGAATATTAGGAGCCTATGGGAATTTTCAGTAGATTATGGGAATATGTAGAAACTTATGGGCATATGTAGGAGCTTAAAGGAAGATGTTGTAGCTTATGGGTATAATAAGAGCTTATGGGAATTTGTAGGAACTTATTGGAATATATGGGAACTTATGGGAATATGTAGGAGCTTATGGGAATATGTAGGAGCTTATAGAAATATGTAGGAGCTTATGAGTATAATAAGAGCTTATGGGAAAGTGTAGGAGCTTATGAATATATGGGAGTTTATGGCAATATCTGGGAGCTTATGGGAATATGTAGGAGCTTTTGGGAATATATGGGAGTTTATATCAATATCTGGGAGCTTATGGGAATATGTAGTAGCTTATGGGAATATGTAGGAGCTTATGGGAACATCTTTGATCTTATGGCAAGATATGTGAGTTTATGTGAATATGTAGGAGCTAATGGGATTATTAGGTGCTTATATGAATATTAGGTGATTATGGGAATATTAGGAGCTTATGGGAATTTGTAGGAGTTTATGGGAATATTCGGAGCTTATGGAAATATGTAGGAACTTATGGGAATATCTTGGATCTTATGGCAATATCTGTGAGCTTTTGGGAATATGTATGAGCTAATGGGAATATGTAGGAGCTTAAAGGATTATGTTGGAGCTTATGGGTATAATAATAGCTTATGGGACTATGTAGGAGCTTATGGGAATATATGGGAGTTTATGGCAATATCTGGGAGCTTATGGGAATATGTAGGAGCTTATGGGAATATGTAGGAACTCATGGGAATATGTAGAAGATTATGGGAATATCTGGGAGCTTATGGGAATATGTTGGAGTTTATGGGTATAAAAAGAGCTTATGGGAAAATGTAGGAGCTTATGGGAACATATAGGGTTTATGGCAATATCTGGGAGCTTATGGGAATATGTATAAGCTGATGGGTATATGTAGAAGAATATGGGAATATCTAGGAGCTTATGGGAATATATAGGAGCTTATGTGAATATGTAGAAGCTTAGGACAATATATGGGAGTTTATGTCAATATCTAGGACTTTATGGGAATATGTAGGAGCTTATGGGAATATGTGGAAGTTTATGGCAATATCTGGGAGCTTATGGGAATATGTAGGAGCTTATGGCAATATCTGGGAGCTTATGGGAATATGTAGTAGCTTATGGGAATATGTAGGAGCTTATGGAAACATCTTTGATCTTATAGCAATATATGTGAGTTTATGGGAATATGTAGGAGCTAATGGGATTATTTCGTGCTCATATGAATATTAGGTGCTTATGGGAATATTAGGAGCTTATGGGAATTTGTAGGAGTTTATGGGAATATTCGGAGCTTATGGAAATATGTAGGAACTTATGGGAATATCTTGGATCTTATGGCAATATCTGTGAGCTTTTGGGAATATGTATGAGCTAATGGGAATATGTAGGAGCTTAAAGGATTATGTTGGAGCTTATGGGTATAATAATAGCTTATGGGACTATGTAGGAGCTTATGGGAATATGTAGGAGCTTATGGGAATATGTATAAGCTTATGGGAATATGTAGGAAAATATGGGAATATCTAGGGGCTTATGGGAATATAAAGGAGATTATGTGAATATGTAGAAGCCTATGACAATATATGGGAGTTTATGTCAATATCTGGGAGCTTATGGGAACATGTTGGAGCTTATGGGAATATGTATGAACTTATGGGAATATGTAGAAGATTATGGGAATATCTGGGAGCTTATGGGAATATGTTGGAGCTTATGGGTATAAAAAGAGATTTTGGGAAAATGTAGGAGCTTATGGGAATATATGGGGGTTTATGGCAATATCTGGGAGCTTATGGGAATATGCATAAGCTTATAATTATATGTAGAAGAATATGGGAATATCTAGGAGCTTATGGGAATATATAGGAGCTTATGTGAATATGTAGAAGCTGATGACAATATATGTGAGTTTATGTCAATATCTGGGAGCTTATGGGAATATGTAGGAGCTTTTTGAAATATCTGGACGTTTATGGCAATATCTGGGAGCTTATGTGAATATGTAGGAGCTTATGGCAATATCTGGGAGCTTATGGGAATATGTAGGAGATTATGGGAATATCTGTAAGCTTATGGGAATATTTGGAGCTTATTGAAATATTTAGGAGCTTTGGGAATATCTTGATTCATATGACAATATCTGTAAGTTCATGGGAATATGTAGGAGCTTATGGGAATATGTAGGAGCTTATAGGAATATGTAGGAGGTTATGGGTATAATAAGAGCTAATGGGAAAATGTAGTAGCTTATGGGAATATGTAGGAGCTTATGGGAACATCTTGGATCTTATAGCAATATATGTGAGCTTATGGGAATATTTAGGACCTAAACAGATTATTAGGTGCTTATATGAATATTAGGAGCTTATGGGAATATCTTGGATCTCCTGGCAATATATATGAGCTTATGGGAATATGTAGGAGCTTCTGGGATTATTTGGTGCTTATGAGAATATCAGGTGCTTATGGGAATATTAGGAGCTTATGGGAATATATGGGGGTTTATGGCAATATCTGGGAGCTTATGGGAATATGTATAAGCTTATAATTATATGTAGAAGAATATGGGAATATCTAGGAGCTTATGGGAATATATAGGAGCTTATGTGAATATGTAGAAGCTTATGACAATATATGTGAGTTTATGTCAATATCTGGGAGCTTATGGGAATATGTAGGAGCTTTTTGAAATATCTGGACGTTTATGGCAATATCTGGGAGCTTATGGGAATATGTAGGAGCTTATGGCAATATCTGGGAGCTTATGGGAATATGTAGGAGATTATGGGAATATCTGTAAGCTTATGGGAATATGTAGGATCTTATGGAAATATTAGGAGCCTGTGGGAAATCGTAGGAGTTTATGGGAATATTTGGAGCTTATTGAAATATTTAGGAGCTTTGGGAATATCTTGATTCATATGACAATATCTGTGAAGTTCATGGAATATTTGTAGGAGCTTATGGGAATATGTAGGAGCTTATAGGAATATGTAGGAGGTTATGGGTATAATAAGAGCTAATGGGAAAATGTAGTAGCTTATGGGAATATGTAGGAGCTTATGGGAACATCTTGGATCTTATAGCAATATATGTGAGCTTATGGGAATATTTAGGACCTAAACAGATTATTAGGTGCTTATATGAATATTAGGAGCTTATGGGAATATCTTGGATCTCCTGGCAATATATATGAGCTTATGGGAATATGTAGGAGCTTCTGGGATTATTTGGTGCTTATGAGAATATCAGTGTGCTTATGGGAATATATAGGAGCTTGGTGGAATATCATGGGGGTTTATAGGCAATATCTGGGAGCTTATGGGAATATGTGTAAGCTTATAATTATAATGTAGAAGAATATGGAATATCTTAGGAGCTTATGGGAATATATAGGAGCTTATGTGAATATGTAGAAGCTTATGACAATATATGTGAGTTTATGTCAATATCTGGGAGCTTATGGGAATATGTAGGAGCTTTTTGAAATATATGGAAGTTTATGGCAATATCTGGGAGCTTATGGGAATATGTAGGAGCTTATGGCAATATCTGGGAGCTTATGGGAATATGTAGGAGATTATGGGAATATCTGTAAGCTTATGGGAATATGTAGGATCTTATGGAAATATTAGGAGCCTGTGGGAAATCGTAGGAGTTTATGGGAATATTTGGAGCTTATTGAAATATTTAGGAGCTTTGGGAATATCTTGATTCATATGACAATATCTGTAAGTTCATGGGAATATGTAGGAGCTTATGGGAATATGTAGGAGCTTATAGGAATATGTAGGAGGTTATGGGTATAATAAGAGCTAATGGGAAAATGTATTAGCTTATGGGAATATGTAGGAGCTTATGGGAACATCTTGGATCTTATAGCAATATATGTGAGCTTATGGGAATATTTAGGACCTAAACAGATTATTAGGTGCTTATATGAATATTAGGAGCTTATGGGAATATCTTGGATCTCCTGGCAATATATATGAGCTTATGGGAATATGTAGGAGCTTCTGGGAATATGTAGGAGCTTATAGGAATATGTAGGAGGTTATGGGTATAATAAGAGCTAATGGGAAAATGTAGTAGCTTATGGGAATATGTAGGAGCTTATGGGAACATCTTGGATCTTATAGCAATATATGTGAGCTTATGGGAATATTTAGGACCTAAACAGATTATTAGGTGCTTATATGAATATTAGGAGCTTATGGGAATATCTTGGATCTCCTGGCAATATATATGAGCTTATGGGAATATGTAGGAGCTTCTGGGATTATTTGGTGCTTATGAGAATATCAGGTGCTTATGGGAATATTAGGAGCTTATGGGAATATCTTGGATCTTATGGCAATATCTGTGAGCTTATGGGAATATGTATGAGCTAATGGGAATATGTAGGAGCTGAAAGGAATATGTCGGAGCTTATGGGTATAATAAATGCTTATGGGACTATGTATGAGTTTATGGGAATATATGGGAGTTTCTGGCAATATCTGGGAGCTTATGGGAAAATGTAAGGGCTTATGGGAATATGCAGGAGCTTATGGGAATATCTGGGAGCTTATGGGAAAATGGTAAAGCGTATGGGAATATGTAGGAGCTTATGGGAATATCTGGGAGCTTATCGGAAAATGTTAGAGCGTATGGGAATATGTAGGAGCATATGGGATTATTAGGTGCTTATGGGAATATTAGGTGCTTATAGTAATATTAAGAGCTTATGGGAATAAGTTGGAGTTTAAGGGAATATGTAGGTACTTATGGGAATATGTGCCACTTGATTCTTTTCCTGTTTAGTATTTGGCAAATCGGACTATAGGCTTTGTGTTTATTTTCAACCACGTAAGGTCAAAATTTTACGCATCAGTAAATTCTTCTCCTATTTTGCAATATTTGAAACAGACTATAAGCTTCATTTCAATTTCCTGCTATACAATGATTAACTTCTATGCATAAGTAGATTCAACTCTATGTCAATTATCGAAAAAGAGAGATACAGAAAGAGATAGAGAGAGAGAGAGAGGGGGGGAAGAGATAGAGAGAGAGAGAGAGAGAGAGAGAGAGAGAGAGAAAGAGAGATTGGTAGTATATAGGAGCTTATGAGAATATGTAGGAACTTATTGGAATATCTAGGAGCTTATGGGAATATTAAGAGCTTATGGGAATATTACGTAGCTTATGGGAATATCTGGGAGCTTATGGCAATATCTGGTAGCTTATGGGAATATGTAGGAGCTTATGAGAATAAGTAGGAGATTATGGGAATATCTGGCAGCTTATGGCAATATCTGGGAGCTTATGGGAATATGTAGGAGCTTATGGGAATTTGTCGGAGTTTATGGGAATATTCGGAGATTATGGAAATATGTAGGAGCTTTTGGGAATATCTTGGATCTTATGGCAATATCTGTTAGCTTATGGGGATATGTAGGAGCTTATTGGAATATTTAGGAGCTGATAGGAATATGTAGGAGCTTATGGGTATAATAAGAGCTTATGGGAAAATGTAGGAGCTTATGGGAATATATGGGAGTTTATGGCAATATTTGGCAGCTTATGGGAATATGTCGGACCTTATGGGAATATGCAGGAGCTGATGGGAATATGTAGGAGCTTATGGGATTATTAGGTGCTTATAAGAATACTAGGAGCTTATGGGAATATGTAGGAGATTATGGGAATATATAGGTACTTATGGGAATATGTGCCACTTGTTTCTTTCCTGTTTAGTATTTGGCGAATGGGACTATAGGCTTTGTGTTTATTTTCAACCATGTAAGGTCAAAATTTTATGCATCAGTAAATTCTTCTCCTATTTTTCAATATTTGAAACAGACTATAAGCTTCGTTTCAATTTCCTGCTATACAATGATCTATTTCCATGCATAAATAGATTAAACTCTATGTCAGTTATCGAAAAGAGTGATAAAGAAAGAGAGAGAGAGAGAGAGAGAGAGGGAGGGAGGGAGAAAGAGAGAGGAAGATTGAGATATTGGTAATATGTAGGAGCTTTTTGGAATATGTAGGAGCTTATGGGAATTTTAAGAGGTTATGGGAATATGAAGGAGCTCATCGGAATATCTGGGAGCTTATGGCAATATCTGGGAGCTTATGTGAATATGTAGGATATTATGGGAATATGTGCCACTTGATTCATTTCCTGTTTAGTATTTGGCGAAACGGACTATAAGCTTCGTTTCAATTTTCGGCTATACAATGATAAACAGCCATGCATAAGTAGATTCAACTCTATGTCAATAATATAAAGAGAGAGATAAGGAAAGAGAGAGAAATAGAGAGAGAGAATGGGAATATATGGGAACTTATGGGAATAAGAGGGGGCTTAAGGAAATTTTGCAGGAGCTTATGGGAATATTTGTGATATACATACATATATATGTATATATATATATATATATATATATATATATATATATACAGCGAGAGAGAGAGAGAGAGAGAGAGAGAGAGAGACAGAGAAGGATAGAGAGAGCGAAATAAGGAGAAAGTAGAGAGAGAGAATGCGAATATGTATAAGCAAATGGGAATATGTGGCAACCTATGTGAATATGTAGGAGTTTATTGGAGATTTTGGGAATATGTACGAGCTTATGGGAATATGTCGGAACTTAAGGGAATATCTTGGAGCTTATGGCAATATATGGGAGATTATGTGAAAATGTAGGAGCTTATGGGAATATTAGGTGCTTATGGGAATATGTAGGAGCTTATGGGAATATGTAGGAGCTTATGGGAATATCTGGGAGTTTTGGCTATAACTGGGAGCTTATGGGAATATGTAGGTGCTTATGGGAATATGTGCCACATGATTCTTTTCCTTTTTAGTATTTGGCGAAAAGGACTAAAGGCTTTGTGTTTATTTTCAACCACGTAAGGTCAAAATTTTACGCATCAGTAAATTCTATACCTATTTTTCAATACACATATCCCGCGATTTACTCGGTACTTGTTTTACACGTTTTCGCTTTTACACGGTTTTCCAAATAAGTTTTTTTTGTATATATATATATATATATATATATATATATATATATTATATCTTATATATTCGTTATACATTTATGTTATTGTATTTCAGAATGTCCTTCATACTGTGTTGAGCTCAAATGCAAGAAAGATACCGCTACCTGTTCTAAAGGCTGTATAAAGGGGTTCACATACGAAGAGTGCAGTAAGAAGTGTTAGCTGTACTCTGTCAGTATTGTTAGTCTTTATTGTACTTTTTACTGTACTTTGTCAATATTGCTATTCTTTATTTTACTGTTTGCTGTACTTTGTCAGTATTGTTAATCTTTATTGTACTGTTTGATGTGCTTTGTCAGTATAGTTAGTGTTTATTGTACTTTTTGCTGTACTTTGTCAGTATTATTAGTTATTATTGTACGGTTTGCTGTACTTTGTCAGTATTGTTAGTCTTTATTGTACGGTTTGCTGTACTTTGTCAGTATTGTTAGTCTTTATTGTACTGTTTGCTGTACTTCGTCATTATTGTTAGTTTTTATTGTACCTTTTGCTGTACTTTGTCAGTATTGTTAGTCTTTATTATATATACTGTTTGCTGTACTTTGTCAGTATTGGTTGTCTTTTATGTACTGTTCTCATTCCAAGAAGAAAAGGTTGTGTTAATTAGGGAGCGACCGATATGCCTTTTTACCGATAGTCCGATACTGATATTTTCCCCCAGCATTTTTACCGATACCGATATTTTATTTTTAGGGGCTGTCCATTATTTATGTCAACAAATTTTTGGCGATTTTTACCCCCCCCACCCGTTGTCAACAATTTGTCAAACTTTCCGAGACCCCCCTATAAAATTTAGTCAACATTTGATTACCCCCCCCCCTAAAAAGGTGGCTTCCAAAATGTTTATGTGGCAAAATTAGTAGGAATATAGTTAGTTTAATTAAAATACTGAATGTTAAGCGAGTGTGTAACACAGAACTACAAATGCTGCTTAATTTTCCTTTTTATTAAGTAAATATATTAAATTTAAAAAAGTAACATTGTTGACGTCAACTTTTCTTGACCTCCCTCCCCTCCCCCTTGTCAACAATTGTCAAAAATTTTCTGACCCCCCCTCCCACCTGTTTTGTTGACGTAATTAATGGACAACCCCTTAAGCAACAACAATGCCAATTGCAAAACACGTGTTTCTCTCGTGCTAATACAGCTCATGACGTATGTCAACCCATGCTTACCCCTTCCCTGTCATATTTCTTGACACTTCGCCGACACGTAAGTCTTGTTTCCCCCCCCCCCCAACTTCCCATCCCAACAAAAAATACACACAGATGTTCACTAATTGTATCATTCAAGGTCATACATTAGAATTAAGAAATGCCAATCCTATTGTTTCAAGGTCGTATCTCTGATGTATACGTGACAATTTCTGTGTACGGGTTTTTTTTTTCCTTTTTTTTTTTAAATCTTGTCTGATCTGGTTATAGAATTGGGTTATTTACTGATTTTCTTTTCGGCAACTCATTCGCCAGCTTACGTTTATGTACATCCATTGATATCGTGCTTGTATTAAGTACCTGTAAGGGTGAGATGAAATCTCCTAGTTCAAATAAACCAAAGCTTTTGGGGTGCCCTTCTTTCATCCCCACCGTAGCCGATATAGTATAAAGCCATGGTGGCACCACGGGAGATATTGCCATTTGGTGTTAGTTTGTGGTTTTTGACTCTTATTACGTATTTCACGACTCTCCTAATATAGAAAGAGAAATCCTGCTAACTATGAAACTGTATATTGCTAAAAGTGTTGTATGTTTTATATGAAACTGCACGTATTTCAAAGTTTTTTTTTTTAATTTCCTTCATTGCTGCGGGCATTTTGAATTTGATGTTAAGCAATTTTAGAAACGTTAATAACACATCCCCTTTTTTCACAAGCTTTATATTGACATTTTTATGCGATTTACAATATCATATTTAACAAAGAGATATTCTCTTCATATCTGGAAATGTCTTGTGTGTGTGTCTTCTATCTCAACCCCCCCACCCAACTAAGATATTGCGTACATCACGACCAGTGATACCATGAGTTCCACGATGTGGTCACTTGGGCCCGCTGCTCTCATCCTGGTCTTGCTGATAGCCGTCGTTGTGTACAAGAGGACAACGTTGGCGGACGAGGATGACGACGACTCGGACGCGGAAGAGAATTAGCCGTCGTTGTTGTTGATGTTTTACTTCGCTCTACAGGACACTTACGTTACAAAGAACTAAAATTCAGGTTTTTTTTTCTTTTTTGTCTACTAATATATCTAGTTATCTCTAATATTGAATCAAAAAAATGTTTTATTTCAAATTTGATGAGGGTTGCCGGCCTTTATAGTGATGACTCTTATTTCTCTAAATCGGACAGTGGGTTTCCTATTCAAGAGCGTAAAACATAACTTTGGTGCAAACTGGCCACTGACATCCTTAAAAGGGGCGTTGGGGACGCAGTGCGTAGATCCTCAGGAGTTCAATGGGCTGATGAGGAGCTTTATTCTTTAACGAGCCCTCTCTCTCTCTCTCTCTCTCTCTCTCTCTCTCTCTCTGAACTCTCTCTGTGATAACTGCGGGCTGAGACTTAGTCTCTTACAGCCTGTGAGATCAAAACTCGCTGTGTCTCTCTACATCCGGGGACTGCCATAAAGACCAATGGCAAGCGAGCTACCCGACTGGTCCACCTTTTGGCCCGCCAGCCCGGGTTTCCTCCTATTCCCTGCAGCGTCGGCAAAAGAAATCGACATTGGGTTTCAACCTCCCAAAGTACGGTAGGCACATATAGAACCACTCTCAGTACTAAATAGTGCAATTAGTGCGTGCTCGATTTATTTTCCTGAGCCATGGGTCAGTTTTGGACGGCCGCTCAATCTGACAGCGGACAATTCTGCCCGTCACCCAATTGTACCAACTCGAGAACCACCGAGTACGCAAGTGGGACCCCCCCCCCCACTTCCTAAAGTTGTTTGTCAGCGACTCATGAGTTTAAGGTTCACAAAAAAAATGCTCTGTTGTTTTTGGTTAAAACGCTATGCCCTATAAGAAAGGTTAAAACAAAGTAGATGACGTTCACTAATTTTAGCCAGAATCATCAGTGTTAGCAGTGTTATTAGAAGTAAATAGATGAGATCCAAAACTCGACTAATGCGCTCTCTAGTGACATCGGTCTTCCTGTATGGATTTGAGACTTGGACGCTTACTGCACACCTCCAAAGAAGAATACGTTGCGCTGGAGATGAGATGTTTCCGCCAGCTATTGAACATCTCATACACGGAACACATAACGAACGAAGAGGTGCGCAATTAAATATCGGCTGCCATCGGCCCTCACGAAGACCTTCTCACTATAGTCAAGAAGAGGAAACTGCGTTGGTATGGACACGTTGCGAGATGTGGAGGTCTTGCAAAGACAATCATGCAAGGTACAACCAACGGAAGAAGGAAAAGAGGAGCACAAAAGAAGAGATGGGAAGACAACATCAATGAATGGACCGGCCTGTCGATCGTCAACTCCCAAAAGGCAGCTCAGGACCGGAGAAACTGGCGGGAACTAGTTTTCAGTCAACTATGGTGCCCCAACGACCCATCCACGGGTTTAGGGATAGAAGAAGAAGAAGAAGAAAGAAGATGACGTGCATTTAACATGTGGCATAATCCGAGGTCTAAGAACACAGCACAAGGGTTTTTTTTTTTGCGCATCGTATTTATGGTGGACAAAAATAGCAACACCAAAAGTTTGTGGTGTATTTACAGTGTCACAGGAAGACGTGGGGGAAATATTGGTGCACTCTAAGTGATTTTTATTTATCGATTGTTGTCATTTAGTAACACGTTCAGTAAGGAAATATTGGTAAAAATATAATACTAGTATTAGCAAATTGGTAAAATTATAACACTAGTATTAGCGAAAGGAAATATTATTTTAGTTTCTTAGCGCGTTTTAATTAATAGCTGGTGTTGAATGAAAGAGAAGTTTGCGTTTTTAATTATAAATTTGACTCATAGAATCGTCTTTTTAAATAAGACTTTAAAGACTCCTAGATTGATTAAATCGTTAATTAGTGTGTTAATCTTTTGAACAAGCATTTAGATCACTTAATCTGATTAAAAAAATCAAAAGTAAAACTCTACAACTGGAACGCTATAACTCTGGACATATGCTAGAAGGAGATCTAACGATAGGGTTTTATTAAATTTAGGTAAGCTACTACTACTAGGGTAATAAATTCCAATGCAGATACTTTTGGAATGGCGCCCTTGTAAGGAGTTTATTAGGAAAGTATTCCTATTGTTTCTCGCCAAGCCAGCTATGCAGCAATCTATTGCAGTGTTTCTCAAAGAACTGGTCGAAACCCAAAACGTGGGTCACCGACGATTTTATGAAGTGTCTGTAGTGTCTAAACGAAATTCAAAATACTATTTAGACGATTAAGAGTCTCTACAAGCATAATTGCAACAAGGGCCGGATTATGGTCACTTTGTATTTCAAAGTAAAACATCGCTCGCTCGACGGCTCGTATCTAAAAGAAAAATCTTGCATGTTAGGGCACTCGTATGTCGAGGTACTACAGTATATATATATATATATATTACCACTTTTTAAACTTTTATTCAATATAGGTTTTTCTTTGTATTCGGGTAGAAAAATCAGTGAGTGGCATGAAACTAAGAAGTTAGAGAATCAATGATTTGTTGTATAAAATGTTTTCAGTCTTTTTATTCTATAACAGAACTACTGACGTATGACTGTACTCCTGACTTATGACTGTACTACTGTTAATGACAATGTTTAAAAATGCATTTTCTTTGACAACAGTCTATATTTTATATAATTTTAAGCTTATAATAAAACATTTTAAAACTTGTTTATATATTTTATTTCGTTTCAGAAAAAAAAGTGCTTCGTTTATTTTTTTTATTTTTTTGGAAAAAAATGTTTTTGTGAAATGTTCATTTGTGCCAGTTTGGTCATTGATTTATTGTAAACTATTTATTGTGGTCAAAAATATCTGGATATATAATTGATTCGTATGTGGAATGAATACGACATTGATAGGAAATATAACTTCGATTGTGTTTGCACTACTGCTGTACAGCTATGTAGAGTTTAATACTGCAGGTAAGGCAAAGTGTGTGTGTGTGTGTGTGTGTGTGTGTGTGTGTTTATGTGTGTAGTGATCATTATACAGTCGGCTTGACATTAATTCTAAATTATTTCAGTTCATACAATGATCATGTCCAATTTGTAAAAAAAAAACCAACATCTAATTGTTTTAATAGATGTGTGGTACATTCCCTAAACAGATGAAGTGTTTATCTCTTAGACCAGGGGTCGGGAACCTTTTGAGATGGCAGAGCCAAAAGTTATAATTTACAATTTTCTCAATTTTTAAAGAGCCACTCAAATTGTTGTTTCAATATTATGGTATTTGTTTAGGATTAGGTATATAAAATAATCTTTCATCCCAGCTCTAGCCAATAGTGCAATGCCCAAAGTGGCACTAATGAAAACCAAGTAAGGCGACAGGACACCTTGGTATCTAAGCCCGCAACCCACTGCTTTCTTATCGGGCTGTATCCAGAAGATACGCCTCCATACCAACATCACCACAGACCAAACCCATAATCTTAGTAAGAGTCGTTCTCAAACCGGGGAGAAAAAAAGTGACGACGCTGCCATTTTTTGATCAACTCGTAGATAAATAGAATACAAACAATAATCACCGATTGGTCATACAGGTTTTAGTTTACATCGAGCTAATGAAACATTTTGTTATGATTGAAATATACTTCGCCCAATCATAAATGTATATTATGAGGGCTGTTATCAAAACCCATGATCTGGTTATGAGATTCATTATATAAATACCATGTGTATTGTTGGCTATTAAACAAAAAATCGCATATGTTAGCCCAAAAAGAAACTGTTTGTTTGGAAAGCTTTGATAAGATCACATTCAAGCTGTTATCAAAATCCATGATCTGGATATGAGATTAATTCTCTAAATACCCTGTGTATTGTTGGCTATTATACAAAAAATCCCATATGTTAGCCCAAAAAGAAACTGTTTGTGGAAAGCTTTGATAATATCGCATTAAAATTACTGATAGTCGCTTTCAACTTTAAAAAAAAAAACAACAAATTTAAAGATCATAAACTATTTTTGTTTTAACTGAATAGAGGATGATCCATTTTGTGTGGTTATTGAAGGCATCTGCTTCCGGTGCTCCTCAGACAGAATCAATGGAACGATGGTTGAGGTGACTTTTTACTAATGTGACTCTTTATGTCTGTGACTGTATTTGTCTGCAACTCTATGTCTGTGACTGTATTTGTCTGCAACTCTTTATGTCTGTGACTGTATTTGTCTGCAACTCTTTATGTCTGTGACTGTATTTGTCTGCAACTCTTTATGTCTGTGACTGTATTTGTCTGCAACTCTTTATGTCTGTGACTGTATTTGTCTGCAACTCTTTATGTCTGTGACTGAATTTGTCTACAACTCTTTATGTCTGTGACTGTATTTGTTTGCAACTCTTTATGTCTGTGATTGTATTTGTCTGTAACTCTTTATGTCTGTGACACTTTAATTTTTTGACTATTTATGTCTGTGACTGTATTTGTCTGCAACTCTTTATGTATGTGACTGTATTTGTCTGCTACTCTTTATGTCTGTGACACTTTATTTTTTTGACTATTTATGTCTGTGACTGTATTTGTCTGCAACTCTTTATGTCTGTGACTGCATTTGTTTGCTACTCTTAATGTCTATGACACTTTAATTTTTGACTATTTATGTCTGTGACTGTATTTGTCTGCAACTCTTTATGTCTGTGACACTTTATTTTTTTGACTATTTATGTCTGTGACTGTATTTGTCTGCAACTCTTTATGTCTGTGACTGCATTTGTTTGCTACTCTTAATGTCTATGACACTTTAATTTTTGACTATTTATGTCTGTGACTGTATTTGTCTGCAACTCTTTATGTCTGTGACTGTATTTGTCTGCAACTCTTTATGTCTGTGACACTTTTAAGTTTTTGACTATTTATGTCTGTGACTGTATTTGCAACTCCTCATGTCTGTGACTGTATTTTTCTGCAACTCTCTATGTCTGTGACACTGTTAAGTTTTTGACTATTTATGTCTGTGACTGTATTTGTCTGCAACTCTTTATGTCTGTGACACTTAATTTTTTTGACTATTTATGTCTGTGACTGTATTTGTCTGCAACTCTTTATGTCTGTGACTGCATTTGTTTGCTACTCTTTATGTCTATGACACTTTAATTTTTGACTATTTATGTCTGTGACTGTATTTGTCTGCAACTCTTTATGTCTGTGACTGTATTTGTCTGCAACTCTTTATGTCTGTGACACTTTTAAGTTTTTGACTATTTATGTCTGTGACTGTATTTGTCTGCAACTCCTCATGTCTGTGACTGTATTTTTCTGCAACTCTCTATGTCTGTGACACTGTTAAGTTTTTGACTATTTATGTCTGTGACTGTATTTGTCTGCAACTCTTTATGTCTGTGACTGTATTTGTCTGCAACTCTTTATGTCTGTGACACTTTTAAGTTTTTGACTATTTATGTCTGTGACTGTATTTGTCTGCAACTCCTCATGTCTGTGACTGTATTTTTCTGCAACTCTCTATGTCTGTGACACTGTTAAGTTTTTGACTATTTATGTCTGTGACTGTATTTGTCTGCAACTCTTTATGTCTGTGACTGTATTTGTCTGCAACTCTTTATGTCTGTGACACTTTTAAGTTTTTGACTATTTATGTCTGTGACTGTATTTGTCTGCAACTCCTCATGTCTGTGACTGTATTTTTCTGCAACTCTTTATGTCTGTGACACTTTTAAGTTTTTGACTATTTATGTCTGTGACTGTATTTGTCTGCAACTCCTCATGTCTGTGACTGTATTTTTCTGCAACTCTCTATGTCTGTGACACTGTTAAGTTTTTGACTATTTATGTCTGTGACTGTATTTGTCTGCAACTCTTTATGTCTGTGACACTTTTTTTTTTGACTATTTATGTCTGTGACTGTATTTGTCTGCAACTCTTTATGTCTGTGACTGCATTTGTTTGCTACTCTTTATGTCTATGACACTTTAATTTTTGACTATTTATGTCTGTGACTGTATTTGTCTGCAACTCTTTATGTCTGTGACACTTTTAAGTTTTTGACTATTTATGTCTGTGACTGTATTTGTCTGCAACTCTTTATGTCTGTGACTATATTTGTCTGCAACTCTTTATGTCTGTGACACTTT
Source organism: Bulinus truncatus (assembly GCA_021962125.1). Classification (NCBI taxonomy): domain Eukaryota; kingdom Metazoa; phylum Mollusca; class Gastropoda; family Planorbidae; genus Bulinus; species Bulinus truncatus. Next base: position 4,238,620 of record JAGDYQ010000031.1, on the reverse strand, counting down.
TAAGTTTTTGACTATTTATGTCTGTGACTGTATTTGTCTGCAACTCTCTATGTTTTTGACTATCTATGTTTGTGACTCTTTATGTCTGTGACTCTTAATGTCTGTGGCCCTTTATGGCTTTTTATTAAAGTTACCACGCATATTACTTCGACATATAATAATTTAAAAGATAGATATAGAAAGCCAATCAGCTATCACAATACAATAAACTAAAACCAGTGTGAGTCAGTCTTCGGTTTATAGTTACTTTATTAAGAAATCTACTGTAGCAAGAGTTATAAATATTTAGTGATATAAGTGTCTTAGAAAAATAGTTAAACAATTTTTAAAAAATTTGGAAATTTTACTATTAGACATATTGCGAAGAGAAATTGGATAAGTAATTTGCATTTTCTGGATGGCATCAGTTACACCGCATAGCTCAAGTGCCTCTATTCCATTCTCATGTGTGGTTGCAACTACAGCTTCTAAAGTTTGAATTGATTCTATCCCTGCGGCCCTTACAAACCGTTTCTGTTGATGGTAGAAGTGTCTCACAAATTTCTAATCTTCTTGCTAGAGATCTTAATCGGCTGATCATCTATCTTAATTTCTGTATCGATTTTGTCATTGGCCAACTTTGAAATATGTGTAATCGCAGTCCGAAGGAAGACAACAAGCTAGATGGCTGAAGAAAACAAAAGAAAAGGTTTTATTCGACTATGAATGTTCACCTGCTCAATTTAAAAATCTCACAGGAACACTGCTACAACGAGTCCCGGTATCCTGCGAGCATAAATTCAACAACACAGTTGACAGCGATCAAAGATCAGTGTCTGCACAAGTACAGCTACTTGAACAGTAAGTGTAAAAGTCACCTTCACTCAGCCCCCTAATGGGACATCGGTGTAGTAGATTTGAATTCATCTGTTTCTGAAACCCCCGGGCATACGCAGCTAGCAAAACGCCCCATCCGCCTTTACTTACCTAACTAACGCCAGGTACCCATTTTAAAACTGAGTGAATTTGAAAGAAATTTCACCAACTTTTACAAGGGCCTGGACAATTTCAAACTGTCTGGTCGAAACACCCGTCCCCTCTGTAAGTGTGCAGTCATCCAATTATAATTATTTATGGACCAAATACCTGTGATTGGAGCCTCCAGTCAACACAATCGTATATTCAATTGACTTGAAACTGTACACCATTTTCTGGACGTAGTCAATGTAGATTGGAATGATGTGGCACGGGGTCTGGATTAAACCGGATGTTTCAAAATCAAACCGTGTAAGTATTAGGTACAGTTACGAGGTACAATTACAAAGGGCAGGTACGGGTACCATATGCTGTTACGAGTACAAGATGCAGGTACGGGTACCATATGCTGTTACGAGTACACGGTGCAGGTACGGGTACAATATGATGGTACGAGTGCAATGTGCATGTACATGTATAATATGCTGGTATGAGTACAATGTGCAGGTACGGGTACAATATGCTGGTACGAGTAAAGGTGTAGGTACGCGTACAATATGCTGGTACGAGTACAAAACTGCAGGTACGCGTACAATATGCTGGTACGAGTACAAAGTGTAGGTGCGGGTACCGTATGCTGGTACGAGTACAAGTGCGGGTAACCGTACGATATGCTGGTATGAGTACAAGGTACAGGTACGGGTACAATATGCTGGTACGAGTAAAGGTGTAGGTACGCGTACAATATGCTGGTACGAGTACAAAACTGCAGGTACGCGTACAATATGCTGGTACGAGTACAAAGTGTAGGTGCGGGTACCGTATGCTGGTACGAGTACAAGTGCGGGTAACCGTACGATATGCTGGTATGAGTACAAGGTACAGGTACGCGTACAATATGCTGGTACGAGTACAAGGTACAGGTATGCGTACAATATGCTGGTACGATTACAAGGTGCAGGTATGCGTACACTATGCTGGTACGAGTACAAGGTGCAGGTACGCGTACAAGTACATGTTTTATTTTTTAATTGCATATAATTATATGATAACAAAATTACCAAGATTCCAAGATGCCAGTACAAGGTAAGCAATTACTACAAGAATAAAATAAATAAAGTACCCACATCTCTGTAGGTGATTCCACCCCTCGTACCTAGTCAATGAATAGAAAATAAATACTTATATTACAGTCAAACTTTTGTCTAGGCATAGAAAATACATTTTCTTCCACGAATTCAAATTAATGTTGCTAGTGTTTTATAATAAACATTTGGCATCCTATTAAGCGCTATAATGTATGGAGTCGCTATAAATATCACCAGTAATAAATAAATTATCAACAGATAATAGAGTTAATTATTTTGATGATAGCTCAGAAATGTAAATGGCATTAGCATTGTGTAGCGAGCTTAACTCGCGCCCGGGGAATAATGCCTTTTTAATTCCTTTTTAGCAAAAACCATGTATTATTATATGTAAAATGTACCATTTCGCCCCTGTGTGAGTAGCGCCCGGAGCACGATGCCTCATCCCCTCTGGGCATTAGCTGGCGACCGTGATAAACACGGTGTAATTTAATATCCCAGCCCTGATTAAACCTTTATATTTTGAATGTATGAAATATTTACTGATTGTTTTCCCCCCTTGTTTTTTCTTTGTTATATATATGCTTAATCAAAGATAGGCTAGAAATCTAGCCATCTATTTCCACCGATACCATTGATTCCACTCTCATCATTCTTTGTGGAATCGTTTAATTGCAGATTGGGTCAACACTAATAGAATGAACGGATCTTTCTACTGGAATGCAGACGACAGCCCGGTACATGAAACTTTCTGGGCGCCTAGGCTTCCGGTCGCCATCGGAGATTGCGTTTTTTATGACAAATTCACTAAAAAATTGAAGAATGTGTTGTGCCATCACAACTATACATACATTTGTGCTTGTACGTAAATATTGGATGTATATATATATATATATATATATATATATATATACGATTCAGGCTGTTCTTATATGGTCGAGTAAACTAGTAATAAGGCAGCCCCGTAGCGTGAAAATTCTACAGCAGGGGCCAGGCATTCTACAGCAGGGGCCGGGCAATAGCAGGGGTGGGGGCAGGTAATACATTTTACTAAGTAGAACAAATAAGCATAGAGGGCCAGACAAAACGCAGGGGGGGGCACGGCCCCCCTCTGCACCTCCCCGCACTACGGCCTGTAATAAGGTAATTTAATACAAAGGGTCCCAAACATTATTAATTCATATTAAGTTCGATGATAAGGTGGCCCCGAGGGTACTATAGGCACTGACCATTTAACACAATGGGGCCCCAAACAGTATTAATTCATTATAAGATTGGAGATATGGGGGCCCCGATGGTACTTTTGCCAATGGCGATTTAATACAAAGGGGCCCCAAACAGCATTAATTCTTTATAAGTTTGGAGATAATGTCGCTCCGAGGGTACTTTAGCCTATGGCGATATAATGCCCGCTAACGTGATTTCCTAGGCCCACATGAGAATGGCTCAAATATTACACATACATATGTATATACATATATATATATATATATATATATATATATATATATATATATAGAGAGAGAGAGAGAGAGAGAGAGAGGGGGGGACGAGATAGAGTGAAAGAAATATATACTGATAGATAGATATATACATAGAAAGATAAAATTAACTTTTTGGATACCCCACAGATTCTACAGAAATTCGAATAGGTATGTACTATTCATAATGTATTACATATTTAATCTTTTTGATCTTTACATGCTGTTAATGGTCCCTGGACTAGAGCTACTTATTCACTAAGTTACAAAGACATTACTAAATAAAGACGACAGCCTAAAGAAAATAATTTAAGCCTCTCGACATGTAACTAGCCCTGTGTCAGCACTATCGACAGAGAATGTTACCTAAACAATCGCTACCATGTATGAAAGCACAGCAGATATATGTCTAATGAAGTGTCTGTCCGTTCCCATCAAAGACCAACACTGTTAAGGGAATTAAAATAAAAATATGACATAAAATATTCTTTCATTGCTGCCATATGGAGAGACAGAGTAGACTTGCACCCTACCCTCCATCCACCCACCCCCGAACACACTTTTATGTGACACAAAGTTTTGGGTTAAAAATGGATGATTATAGTTATGGTAAACTGACATGTAGAACAGTTGGTATTTTTAAAAAAATGTGTTTATCTTTTAATTTTTTTCTATAAAAGTTAATTTTTTTCTGTATTTATTTTTTTTCCATGTGAGAAACATGGAATTTATGGAGACATTTAAAAATACAGCCGTGTAGTATTTTTTTTTCATTTCTATCTCTCTCTACAACCCCCCCTCCCGTCCCATCTTTTTTTTTTGTCGACTACTAGTTGGTATGTATATATATATTGAAAATATTTCGTTTCATTGATTTCCCGTTGATTGAATACATTTTGTGTGTGTTATTTCCTGCTTTTTTATTTATTTTTTTTTGTTTCGTTGTTTTGTAAATGGTAGAGATTGTATTGATGTTAGGCTTAATTGTTATAGTGTTATCATTCAGACATAATGAAGTCTTTAAATTATATTATAAATAAGAAAATGAATACAACAACGGCTGAATTAAAGATAGATAGATAGATAGATAGATAGATAGATAGATAGATTGATAGATAGATAGATAGATAGATAGATAGATAGATCATGCAGCTGTTGGTACTTCTGTTGTTATTTTTTATTTTACTTTTATTTGAAAGTATTTATATTTAGATCCAATATTTCTAATGTATATTGTTTTCCTTATGCTTTGCTATTATTTTCAATACAGAAGAAACTACAGAAGCGCCTAGAGTTGAAATAGACAAAGGTAAGCTTTGTATTCGAAGGCTTTTATTTGTTTTCATCTTCACTGTATAGTGTGTAGAATGGATGTCAATATATTCACTGTATTGTGTGTAGAATGGATGTCAATACATTCACTATATAGTGTGTAGAATGGTTGTCAATATATTCACTATATAGTGTGTAGAATGGATGTCAATATATTCACTGTATTGTGTGTAGAATGGATGTCAATATATTCACTGTATAGTGTGTAGAATGGATGTCAATATATTCACTGTATAGTGTGTAGAATGGATGTCAATACATTCACTATATAGTGTGTAGAATGGTTGTCAATATATTCACTATATAGTGTGTAGAATGTGTGTCAATACATTCACTATATAGTGTGTAGAATGTGTGTCAATATATTCACTGTATAGTGTGTAGAATGGATGTCAATATATTTAAGGACTCGCATATCCGCTCACAGAAATTAAATCAAAATTAGAAAAAAATATAAAAACAGAATTAACTGGACTAAGAATATATTTTATTCCATTAGTAAATTGAATTAAAAAATCTACCTTAATTAATAAATAGTAGAACAATATATATTTAATAAAAAAAACTTTAACCTATAATTCATATAGGCTATTCATCTTCCTTTGGCTCTTCAGCCCATTTAGGGCCCTGGCCTGCAATACTACTCTTCTCCACTTTTCCCGATCCATGATCTACTTTCTCCACTCTCTCGCTCAGATGGCTTTAAGGTCTTTCTCCACTTCCTCTAACCATCTGCTTCTTGATCTGCCCTTAGGCCTTTTCTAATTGTGTTTGCCTCATATATTGCCATTGGACCTCTGTTGTTTTCCATTCTTTCTATGTGCCCTACCCACCTCAATCTATTCAATTTAATTTCAGCTGTTATACTTGGTTCTTCGTATAGTTCTGATATTTGTTCTACATCTCCAATCGTTATTGTCCTTTACTGGCCCATATATTTTCCTAAATATTTTTCTTTCCCAAGTTTTTCGCATATTTTCTGCTTTTTTTGCTGATGGTCAATGTTTCCCTACCATATGTTACTGCTGGTCGAATCATTGTCTTGTATACGGTTTTTTAAGTATTCTGGAAATCTGTCTGTTTTTCAGTATTTTATGCAATTCCCAATAAAGTCTGTTTTTTTATATCTAACATTAAATGATATATACACGTACCCTTTATTTATCATGATTGTTAAGATACACTAATTGTAGCATTTTTTTTTTAAATATGAAAATATCTTATAAGTTTCTTCATTAATACTGAAAGTTTCCCGAGAACTCTTACATATTTGATGGAGAATTTATATATTTTCCTACTTATAAAGCGCTAAACTTGTCCGGGTCGCGGGTCGCGGTGTGTGAGGAATCCGTTCTATAAATAAACGACCTCCAGAAATAAATAAAACTATAGTATTTGATACAATAATCACGTGACCAGCGAGGTCACGAAAACATAAAAATTCAAATGGCGTCTTCGACTCGATATGTCTTTTTTAAAAATCTACAGTTTTAAATAGTGTATATGGTTTGTTAAAGTCCTAAATATTAAATAATAATAATATTATATTATATATATATATATATATATATATATATATATATATATATCATTCAAATACTTTAGTTTTTATTACAACAGATAGCATCTTAACATCGTCAAAGTGAGTCAAACGGAGGTCAAGGTCACTATCGTGCGCGTTCGTTCGTAAATAAATTTTATTATATTTAAGTTTATAATATTTAAAAAAAAATAGATAAAGTTTATAATATTTAAAAAAAAAATACTGCAAATTTCTATACAAATTAAGTCACTATCTACGTTTATGAAAAACAAAACTTCTGCATCCGAAGGTACACATTTTTTATTAATTACATTTGCTAATATAAAGGTGGGAGGCATATATATATAGACTAGATCGCTTATGCTTATTTAACAGAGACCGAAAAAGTGTTTTATGTGCGGACCCTAACTTCAAAAAGAGAAGAGTAAATTTCTTTATTTTTTTTTTTGCTATTTGTATGTGCAATCTATGCGTACTTCCGTATTACGTCATCATAGTTGCAAAGAATTTGTAAAAATAAATAGGTTATACTCATTGCATTCGGGGACCGACCATATAACACGTTTACATAGCCCGTAAGCGATCTAGTCTTATATATCTATGGTGGGAGGCACCAAATGCTTTGTTTTGATGTTACCTATAAATAGAATTCAGGGCAAAACGCTATAGATAAAAATCCTCTGAAACGTCAAATAAAAAAAAAAATCTGCACTTGATTTCACGTAAATCGGCTACGCATATGACGATCATGCTCAGTTTTTATAGTTTGTTAACATTGTGTACTGGAGGTTATTGTTCTCTCGATGGAGTAATTTTTGATGATGCTTTGTTGGCTATGGCAGCCATATCTTTTGACGTATGAAATGTAGGTCATTTCTGCACATTAGGAAGGTGGCATAAATCAGCATCTAATTAAATTAATTAAATTGATTAGGAAAGGGTTTAACATTACACCTAGATTTCCCGGGCAACGCCGGGCTTAATATCTAGTGTCAAATATGTTATTTGATATGGGAGACGTGCTATAGAAATCGCTGTGCTTTTTGTGTGTCAGATCAAGTGACCGCTCTAAAGCTATTCATTCTAAGTGAATGATCTCCTAAATCAAGTGAACTGTTAATTAAATCAAAATAGGTTAAACAGTTTAAGAAATTTAAAAAAGTAGCATTAATCAGTTGTAATCAAGACATTAAGCAAACGGTCCGTGATAGCCAGTTCGATTAAAAGTGTTGAGAAATTGATACAAATTTGATTTATTTTGAAATCAAACATTTAGAAATACTCTGGGGAGATTAAATGAAGTAATTCAGTCCTAGATTATGTTTTCATATTAAAAACAATCATTGAATACATACTTTGTTTACATACTTTGTTTACATACTTTGTTTACTTACAATGTTTACTTACTTAAACTACTTACTCTGATTTCTTACTCTGTTGTATTTTAAAGAAACCTAAAATAGCAAATGTTTGTGTTTTTTTTTTATTCCATTATAGGAAGAGAAAATTTGGCAGAAGGTAAAAAAAGATCATTTTTCATTACGTTGAAATTTTACTTCATATGACTATTTGTAGCTAATAATGATTTTACATTGCGATGTAACAGTTGTATGTGTCAATAGACTTGTTGAATTAATTAAAACAAAGTATGCTGCCAAATTTATGAGAGTTTTACCTAAAAACAAAACAAAAACAGTTGACATTTTGTGATTTCTAATGTTTGCATCCTACGTTGTTCAAAAAATGAGAGATATTCACTTAACTATGCATGCACCATTTACATAACGTAACTTTCTACTTTAGTATTGTCAATCGCACAAGTAAATGCATTTTTTTGTCGGATTACTCTGATGTCTTGTAACTTTGATTCAACAGGAAACTCATCCGCTGACGGAAACGATAAAGGTATTTTTATAACATATACCATATCGTAGATATTCTATATATAATATGTCTATACACCATACAATTCAAAAGCAGTAGCCGAAATATGACCTTTCTTATATTATGTTTTGAAAGTTATCAAAATCGTAACATATGGAAACTCAATGAGACTTTACGCCTGAAAAAGTTTATATTTAGTTTTATCTTAATGAAGATATTTAGACCTCGTCTAGCTAATGTATGTCAATATGACTTCCTCTTCAGGATCAGCTTGTAAAAATTGTAGAGGTCATAATTGCCAAGGCTGCAAAGATGGATGCGTTGATGGATTTTATGACGATGAATGCAATACAGGTGATATGAGGGTCTTAAGTATACACGATATATACAAGTATATATATATATATATATATATATTAATGTATATTTATAACACATATATATATATTTATATAGACTAGATAATATGAAGGCTACATGCGTAGAGTCTATTAGTATTGAGCATTCTAACCTTCATTCATATAACAAAGTGATGACTTTGGTGACACTTTGTTCAATGGCACTGCCTGTGTAATGGTAGATAACATAAACCTAAAATACAGGACATGGGAAACACGTAAAATGTAATCGTAATCACTTAAACGAGTGGAATCTGATATACATGATGGGGTGTAAACAGCCCCGTAGCGTGAAAATTCTACAACAGGGGCCAGACATTCTACAGCAGGGGAAAGGCAATAGAAAAGGGGGGGGGCAGATAATACATTTGACTAAGTAGAGCAAATAAGCAGAGGGTGCCAGACAAAACGCAGTAAGCGGCCCCCCGCACGCTACGGGCCGGGAGTTACGTCTTTCGACGCCCTCCTTCCAATCTGAGAAGAGCTAAACTATTTGAACAGCGCTGTTTCGGCGAGACTAACTACCTATACTTCCTGTACGGGTGCACACAGTGAAGTACGCTCCCTGCTTGACCGAGAGACAGGAGAGCAGTTAGTATGGATAAGCAAACCTACCCCCAACTCTCTGGGGGCCCCATTTCCGATACAAAGTTGTAGGGCTACACATATTATATAAAGTCTGTGTCCTTTTACTCTGTATTAAATTGTGTGTTTCCACAGTGTTTTATTCACTGTACTCTGTATTGCATTTTGTGCTTTAGCCCGTCATATTTCCTTCAGTCTGTACAAAATTATGTTTTCGTATTTTGCTTCTTTCAGTTTGTATTACAACATATTTTAACGTGTTTGTTTTCGTGTTTTGCTTCTTTCAGTTTGTATTACAACATATTTTAACGTGTTATATTCTCTTCTCTCTGTATTACATTATGTGTCTGTAGCGTGTTCTATTCTTTTCTCTCTGTATTACATTATGTTTCTGTAACGTGTCTTAGTCATTTCAATCAGTGTCACACTCTGTACTGTTAACTTCTTCACCAGAATGCAGCTCGAAGTGCCAACCAAGGGTCTGTGAAAAAGACAACGGCTCTTGTGTCTCATTGTCAACAGGAAGTGGGGCGAATCAACACATATCGAGTAGGTTATATTGTGGACTCTTTACTTGTGTATATGACCGTAACTATTTTACTTCTTTATCGGTAGTGGTCTTTTATAGTTTAATATACAGTAATGTGAACGCTCTTTTCTTATTATGTGTAAGGCTCCACGATTTTAACTTGCTTTAGTTGGTAAAGTTTACAAACAATTATCAAAAAAAAAAAAGCTGGCGCCAAGACTAATTCAAATAAATAATTTAAAACTTAGCACACTTATGAACATGTGCAAAACTTGAGAAGCCAGAGTATCTTTCTGCTAATCCCCCTACATATAAATAATTACCAATAGTAATTAGCTTCAAACTCCACATAATTGGAATTGATTAACATGACAATTTTAAAACAGTGTACATGTATTGTCATCTTGAATTCAACAGTGCTCAACATATCAACCCGATTGATTTTCGAGATGTAGCTGAAAATCGATTTCAAATTTCCCTAAGAACAGAAATCGTCCAATGCCAGACAGTCACTGTAGTAAAAGTCTATACTAATTAAATAAATGACACTCCCTATCTTGGGCGTGGCTAGGAATTTTTCCAGCCGGGGGGGGGGAATTTTCCAGGGGGGGGGGCAAATAACAACTTTATGACATTTTTTTTAAATGTAAGGGGGGGGGGAGAGCAAATGCCCCCCCTCTTATATGACATTTTTTTTTAAATGTAGGGAGGGGGGCAAATGCCCCCCTTGCCCCCCCCCCATGAATACGCCCATGCTCCCTATGAATGTTTACAATAAATCATAAGCTGTGAAAAGCTCCAAAAGGTTCTACAAGAATCACTTTAAAAGTTGCCTGGATTTTTTTCGATCGGCTGTATAATTCTTATTGCTTTTAACAGATTGCACCAAACATTGCGCATCAGTTAATACCTGTGACACGAGCAACGCCCCATGTAGTAAGGGGTGTGAGACAGGGTATCATGGACCCAATTGCGATAAAGGTACGTGACCTTACTATCGACCATCCCTCATTTAAATATACCATGCGCATTATCTTCTTACAGGTTGTGTCCCTGCATTCAGTTTAGTCCTTCTCTACAGGCACAAAGTTTTATTTAAGTTTCCTGCGATTCAATTCTCCTTCCAATATCTCCCTTGGTAGCTCTTTGCGTATTTCACACTTGGAAATTGTCGCGCTGAAAGAAAGGCACTACGGAACCGCCCCCCCCCCCCCCTTTTTGGCTTATAGACAGTAATTTAATCTTTACAATGATTTTTATAACAATATAACCAGGAACACAATCAGAAAAAGACTGATTGACAAAATTTGATTACAAATAAACATTTAGATGGACTGGTGAAACATTTATCAAGAAGTTAATAGTTGAAATTATAATTTAAAGTCAGTGAGAAATAAAAGAGACATACACAAATATTAAGCTAATATTATTATATTTGGCTAATTGCACATTTCTGAATTCTGAAACCCAAAGATACCTTAGTAGTATTTGTACACGTATTGATACTTCTCTCCCGTTCATTAAATGCAACATTTCTGTTATTCGACATGTTCTCCAAAGTTTAGATATGTACTACCTAAGCACTGCAAAACTTTTGTATATTGTTAAGCCGTAGTTCATCTATGAATAGGCCAATGTAGTTATATGGGTCTATTCATGTTAGGTTATGAGAATTTTTTTTATACAGATAACCTAGCCTACTGATCAAACCTAAGGAACTATAAATCTATGCAAAGTTTTCGCAGGGTGCAGCTAGTTTATAAATATTTGGTCACAGCTTAATGTTAATTATTTATGTTCTCAAAACTGTTAATGTAACTAACTATAATAGACTGCATTTATTTAATAGTATTAATGAATGCTACTTTTTGACATTTCCCAATCAATTCAACTCAATTTAATGTAACTGACAGTTTACTTGATTTATTCTCTAGTTTGTAGTACTATAAGTAATCACCGCAGTTTACTTTATTTATTATCCAGTTTGTAGTACTATATGTACTACTCACCACAGTTTACTTGATTTATTCTCCAGTTTGTAGTACTATATGTACTAACCACAAATGCGACCAGTTTAATGGACGATGCACCGAAGGATGCCCCCCTGGACAAAACAAAACTGAATGCCGTAATCAATTGATTCAGTTTTTTTTATTTATACTTACATTTTAAATGGTAACAAATATCATATCAGTATATTGCCTGTACTTGTATGTACCATTATTATTGTTTTCAAATTATAAGCATCTCTCGTGTTATTAACGACTGATTTGTGTATCAATGCATTTCTAAGGGTAGATTAGTTTATAATAGGGGGATTAGTTATCGAAATGATATAAAGCTCTACCAACTATTTGTGTACCTGACGAAGACGGTTTAGCCGGCACGCTACTCGAGTAACACAGAACGAGCTATGAATTATACCTGGGATTTTTCCCAGTCCTGATGTAAATTCTCAAAGTCACCCAGCTTTAATTGGATACCTGACTTTAAGTTGGGGGAGTAAAGACGGCTGGGTCGTTGTGCTAACCCTACAATCCCTTTGTATGCCGAGGTTTATTCTATTTATGTTTATACCAGGGCCCTGGAGAGGAGTAAATTGAGCCGGTGCAAGATTGTTTTGGGGCCCCTCTTATATAAAGCAAAAATTAGTTTTGGCAGCTCAGCTTTCACAGTTTATTACTTTAGAACGTGTATGTAAAAAAGTTGAAACTTTAATAATTAAAATTATTACATATTATATTAAGTAAAAAAAAAAAATTGAAAAAGGGTACAGAATTTCAGCTATAAGCAATTAATGCAGCTGTTCAATTACTAGAATATATCATAAACAAATATACCTAAATTAAACAAATAAAAATACACGGAAAAAAAATGATAACAAAAAAATTATAAACTAATATTGTTAAAACAAGGTCGCTTTGCGAGCTTTTTTTTGGGTAAAACTACGAATTACAGTGTCAAAGTCTATATTCTTTGCAATTTCAGACTCAATACTGAGCCTAGCTAGGTTGTTCAGGCAATCCTGACCCATTGTAGACCTGAAATAATTTTTGATGAGTTAAAAGTTTGCTGAAACTTCTTTCGGCAGATGCTACTGTGGCTGGTGTTGAAAGGAATATTCTCAAATTGACTGTCAAGTTGGAAAATATGCTTTCTAATTGGTATTCGCATAAAGCATTTAGCAATTCCAATGCGCCCAACTGTTTTCCACCAAAATTGGCATTGTGAATCATTGCTATGTGATTCATTTCCTGTTTAAGGTCTTCAGAGACTATGTCATTAAAATATGTCTCCGCTAGTCTCGCTGCTTTGCAATTTAATTCCTTTTCTGACATTTTTTGATAATTCCAAAGAAAACTGCAGTTATCAGAAATCAGTTTTGCTGCACTAAAACAAACTGTAAGCCCTCCAATAACATTATCCAAAATTACATAAAATATATGCTTTCGAAAGTGTGCTTCCTCAATAGATTCATCTGATTTATTCATTTTATCTAAATTTTCACCAGGTGCACCCTTATCGTGGAAACGTGTTTTTTTTCCTGGCATAGTTCCTAAACAATTTAATTTCTCTGAAGACTGTATGCAACAAGTTTAGATTCAGTCCATATTGCTTTCCAACTCTCTCGGAATGCCTGTAGTTGTGAAAGCAAGCTTTCTAAAATTGCACCACTAGCTTGAATGGTTTTGTTACAAGGAACTAATATTCTGTACCATATGACTGACATTATGATACAGGTGAAAGAACTGACATAACTTAGAGCTCCAGTGATTTTGTTCCTAGTTTTTTGCAGTGATATTGAGTTCTAGCAGGTTTTCTAAGGCCAACTTAACCCCTGGAAGATGAGCTACAAACGGTTTTAAACTTTCAAATCGATCTGACCATCTGGTACCAGATATGCCATGAAGCGAACAGCCAATTCGTTTTAACAATATTTCCCATCTTTTTGGACTGCAACTGAATAATGTATATATTGTTTGTAAATTTCCAAAGTATGTGATTGCTTCTGGAATAAATTCAGCAGCATCATTACCACATAAGTTAAGTGTGAATATGTTCTTTGATTATCGCTTGTGCTCCTTTGAATTTGCCTGACCTGTTTGCCGCATTATCATAACCTTGAGCCCTACAATCAGCAAGGGGGATAGCATGGCTTTCCAATGTTTCAGTAATTAGTTGCGCTATTTTCGATCCATTTTTTTCACTACAATTAAAAAATTTTAGAAATCGTTCTGCTATTTTATATCCTGATTCATGGCAAACTAAGTAACGCAAAAGAAATGTTATTTGCTCAACATGAGATGAATCTGGTGTAGAATCTACGATTATTGCATAGTACTTTGCCGTTTGCCTTTCACCTAAAATGTACTGCTTTACAAGGTCAGAGCATTCTGCAATGAATTCATTTTGAGAATAATTAGAGAGGTAATGTACTTGCAGCCTTTCAACCTTTTTCTGCGATTCTTCTACTTTTAGCACATGTTCTCTTAAAATGGGATCCCAGCGGGAAAGCAACTCTATCTAACCTAGAAAAATTTCCATTATTTGAGTCACCAATGCGTTGCGAAGAGCCTTGAAAAGCAAGACCACGTTCTCCTAAAAAAGGGTTAACATCAATAATTCGTTTCAAAATGTTGTACCATTTTTCAGATTCCACTCTGATAGATGCTTCTAGTAGATTTTCAATACCTTGTTGCATTTACAGGCGTCAATTTGATACGAATGACGTAAAATATAAATTAATTTTTTTTTTACTTTTCAATATATTTACTTTAATTTATATGTACTACTCATGATGGGCCCCTAAAATTTCATGGGCCCCGGTGCGGCGCACCGGCTGCACCCCCTCTCATAGGGCCTGGTTTATACTATTTACGTTTATTCTATTGACGAGGTTTATTCTATGGGCGTTTATTTTATAGACGAGGTTTATACTATTGACGTTTATTCAATTGACGTTTATTCTATTGACGTGTATTCTATTGACGTGTATTCTATTGACGAGGTTTATTCTATTGACGAGGTTTATTCTATTGACGTTTATTCTATTGACGTTTATTATTTTTACGTTTATTATTTTTACGTTTATTCTATTGTCTTTTATTGCTTCGACGTAAAGAGACTTCTAAAGAATCATCGGTCTCTAAAGACAGTGACAGCTCTATGGTCACCTTCGTGTGGATCGCCGTGCCCGTGGTATCTGTCTTGACGTCTGCTGCCATCATTGGGCTAGTGATAATGAGGAGAAAGAAGGCCAAGAAAGTCGTTGCTGGCGAAGGTGGAGACGAAGGACAAGAATAAGTGCTGGGGAATAACCAGACCATCCGTTATTCATTCATTGTTTTCATTGTTAATTATTGATGAATATTTGACGTATCATGTGAAAACCCTTCGGCGAACGGCTCTTCCTATTTACTATTCTTGGCCATTCCATACTTTCTGACCCTTGGCGTATTTTTTGCTTTCCCGGTACAAGTCTATCAAGGTTTAATATTCACTTGATATTAGACATGTATGCCCCATATTGCAATCTATGTAGACAGCTACATTCACGTGACATGTATGACCCATATTTAAATCTATGTAGACAGCTACATTCACGTGACATGTATGCCCCATATTTAAATCTATGTAGACACCTACATTCACGTGACATGTATGTCCCATATTTAGATCTATGTAGACAGCTACATTCACGTGACATGTATGTCCCATATTTAAATCTATGTAGACAGCTACATTCACGTGACTGTATGTCCCATATTTAAATCTATGTAGACAGCTACATTCACGTGACATGTATGCCCCATATTTAAATCTATGTAGACAGCTACATTCACGTGACATGTATGCCCCATATTTAAATCTATGTAGACACCTACATTCACGTGACATGTATGTCCCATATTTAGATCTATGTAGACAGCTACATTCACGTGACAGGTATGTCCCATATTTAAATCTATGTAGACAGCTACATTCACGTGACTGTATGTCCCATATTTAAATCTATGTAGACAGCTACATTCACGTGACTGTATTTCCCATATTTAAATCTATGTAGACAGCTACATTCACGTGACATGTATGTCCCATATTTATCCTATGTAGACAACTACATTTACGTGACTGTATGCCCCATATTTAAATCTATGTAGACACCTACATTCACGTGACATGTATGTCCCATATTTAAATCTATGTAGACAGCTACAGTCACGTGACTGTATGTCCCATATTTAAATCTATGTAGACAGCTACATTCACGTGACTGTATGTACCATATTTAAATCTATGTAGACAACTACATTCACGTGACATGTATGCCCCATATTTAAATTCCATTTTTTTCCAGCACATGCTATTAAGAAATATCCAGAATTTAGTACCAGGTAGTATTGATTAATGCTTATAATGTGCGTTGTTCTTTGTAATTTTTGTATGTTTCATACGTTCCAGTGATAGTTTAGTAAATCACCAATATATATATATATATATATATATATATATATATATATATATATATATATATATATATATATATATATATATATATATATATATATTCAGGCACTGTGTATAGAAGTATAAATAAATTTTGTGTTATATTAATTCTTACGTGTTTTGTGTTTTAATGTGTGACAATCTTTTGGTTTATATTTTGTTTCCAAAATATATTTTTTATAAATATGTAGATTATGTTTGTTCACGGTATATCGTATTAACTATCTTTAAAATGGGGCCGTGACTTAGGATAGTAGCACCAGACAATTATATAGACCATTCGTTGACTTTCATTTGTATTGCAGTACTGCTACATACCTAAGAATGATATTTTTTTTCAGAAAATGTGAGTATGTACAATTATGTCTCTGTTTGTGTGTGTGTTTGTGTGTGTGTGTGTGTGTGTGTGTTTGGTTAAATTTATTGACACTATTTATTTGAGCGTCGTTTACTTGTGGATTTAGGTCACTTTGTGGCCCCGGGCGCGGTATAAAATTTAGAAAATAGAGATCCGCCCTTAAAACAGAGGTTTGAGGGCCTCTTTAAAAGTCGGAGCCAGGACGCGGGCCCGGAGCACCCACCGTGAAACTCGCCTCTGCCTATGGTAGGTCTAAGCACACTAAACATTGTCTAAAATCGCCTAGCCTATGGTAGGTCTAAGCACACTAAACATTGTCTAAAATCGCCTCTGCCTATGGTAGGTCTAAGCACACAAAACATTGTCTAAATTCGCCTCTGCCTATGGTAGGTCTAAGCACACTAAACATTGTCTAAATTCGCCTCTGCCTATGGTAGGTCTAATCACACTAAACATTGTCTAAAATCGCCTAGCCTATGGTAGGTCTAAGCACACTAAACATTGTCTAAAATCGCCTAGCCTATGGTAGGTCTAATCACACTGAACATTGTCTAAAATCGCCTAGCGTATGGTAGGTCTAAGCACACTAAACATTGTCTAAATTTAAGTCTGTCTATGGTAGGTCTAAGCACACTAAACATTGTCTAAATTTGCCTAGTAATAATTTAATTCGTGAAAGCAAGCACTATTAGGGGACAATGACAACGACTGTAATAAAAATGAAGACATTTTATTTTTTAACACAGAAGATTTGTGAATCATGTAAATAAGAGAACTAAGACTTAAAAGCTGTTATTAGTCCAGGAGAGTAAACAGGACGAATTAATGAGATGCTGTTTTAGTTCATTACGTATTCCAGAGAAAAATGTCTGTTTAATATTAAGAAAATCATTACTTGTAACAGTTTTTTTTACTAATCAGTCAAGCGAAAAATGCAACACATTTTTTGGCGATTTTTACCCCCCCCCCTCCCCCTTGTCAACAACTTGTCAAACTTCCAGAGACCCCCCTATAAAATTACGTCAACATTTGATTACCCCCCCCTAAAAAAGGTGGCTTCCAAAATGTTTATGTGGCAAAATTAGTAGGAATATATATACTGAATGTTAAGCGAGTGTTTAACACAGGACTACAAACGCTGCTTAATTTTTCCTATTTATTAAAGTAATTATATTAAATTAAAAAAAAAAGTAACATTGTTGACGTCAGCTTTTCTTGACCTCCCCCCTCCCCCTTGTCAACAATTGTCAAAAATTGTCTGACACCCCCTCCACCCCTATTTAGTTGACGTAATTAATGGACAGCCCCTAGAGGCAAATAATTTTTTCGGCATTTGCCATTTCATGACTTGTGCAAGGGGTGCATAGTGAAATATTCATATGCGTTGCTTTAACAGGCGCTTGAAAATTTATTTGTGTAATATCATATATAATAATACTCATTTCCAGTGTGCGTTAAATCGAAAGTAAAGAATGAATACAACCATGAAAAAAATCGGATCTCCCCGAAACCAAAAAATAACCTAGCCTACTGATCAAGCCTAAGGGGATATAACTCTATGCAAAGGTTTTGCAGGGTACAGCTAGTTTTAATATATTTTACAAAAATCTTACTTAGAATTGGACGTTCTATTAAATGGTTGTGATCTTCCTCTTTAAGCTAATCGAAATAAATAAGGATTATGAAAGAAAAACGCATTCAATATTGAATAATGTTTACCCCCCCCCCCCCCAATTATCAATATCATATGGATATCAATTTAAAGTTCAATCCTTTCCGCACAACCTACATTTATGTTCAACTTGATAGGTTTTGCATTCCAACTTCACAACCAATAGAAGAAAGTAATCAATCACCTCCTAAAATTGTTACATGGTCCAACTTCACAACCAATAGAAGAAAGTAATCAATCACCTCCTAAAATTGTAACATGGTCCAAATTCACAACCAATAGAAGAAAGTAATCAATCACCTCCTAAAATTGTTACATGGTCCAACTTCACAACCAATAGAAGAAAGTAATCAATCACCTCCTAAAATTGTTACATGGTCCAACTTCACAACCAATAGAAGAAAGTAATCAATCACCTCCTAAAATTGTTACATGGTGACCTACTGGAATATTAATTTTCATATATTTCTTTTTTTTTTTATTGTAACATGAACAAAGTTATAATCATATAAAGTATTTTGAAAAGAGCTAAACATTGTGAATTGATTTAGTATAAATTCTAATTGAGAAAGTTCTTTAAGTGGGTGTAGAGCAAAAATGACTTGCCAAGGGTCAATATCTGGACTTTTTTTTTTAAAGTCAGTACAGACTATCAAGCGAAAGCCAAATTTGTCGAACAATAAAGAAGAGAAGAATTGAAATTAAAATCTACAACGGTGTTTGATCTATATGTGATATAAATTAATGTAACTGATCTTCTTTTGGTTTATTGACAATTCATATTAAATGGGCACAAAAATGTTGACTTTTTTTACTATCGTTATAGTTTGAATAAAAAATGTGAATATTAAATAAAATGAAACAGTTTGTATTTCAATTAATTTAATTTCAATTTATTTCAATTCAGAAATTACTCAATTTTTTTTTTTTTATTTTTTTGTTTGTTTTTTTTCTAAAATGAACAACGAAACCAGATTTCTGTTTTTGTGAGTCAGTTTCAAACATCAAAGACATCTTGTTTCCAGTGGACCTGATTTCCGTAAGGTTTGCTTTTATTTCACAGTATCTCCCTAGCAATTCCGCTGAATGTCCATGTCCATTTCAAACCTCAAGAAAGTCGTTCGCACATTTGTCATAATCTGCCATATCAAGGTACTCAAACGTTAGAGCTACAACAAATCCGGCTTGAACCGTGATGTTCCAGACACAGTGTCCATCTGGAAGGTAATCACCTGGGTAGTTTGGGCTCACTATCACGTCGTCATCTTTCTGAAGATCTCCGCCACATAGTATTACATAGTCCGCCGTGAACTTGTCCTCTATGTCTGTGGTGTTGAACTCAATCCACAACCTCCTGCCTAATGATATTATCAGTGGCGCACCTTGTCCCCGCAATAACGACCGATCGAAGGAGAATTTAAATAATGCCCGTCTCTTACCTCAAGATAATTCGTTTTACATTTAACAGAGGTCGTGATGTTGATTGATGTAATATTCAACTGAATCTTTTGACCATAAGGCGCCCTTAGTCGCCATTGGCACGGCATGGGATGCTCTTGACCGGCGGAACAATTGAAACTTCCGTGCGGTAAAAATAAAGTGGCGCCACATTTCGGTCAGTTATATAACTTATTTGTCTGGCGAATATCCCCTGGACTGAGCTCTTTTCTTTGGCCAATACTCGGCGTTTCATTCTGATCAGGTTGTTTGATTACTTTAATGGTACCTTTTGTGGACTCTTTAGCGAACTGGTGAGTATTATAGTGCATTATACTCCCGAAATCATAGGGCTCGCCAAGAGAATCGACTTCAGAGTAGTTCTTGACGTTAAAGTTACTTTTGTGCAGGTCCTTCACGTTGTCCAGCAAAATATCCACGTACTCATCTCTATCAGGTCTTGAGTGTTCATGCCAGAAGCCAATAGCGTGACCTAGCTCATGCATAACGATGCCCGAGGTATAGCAATTTTTTGCAATAGAGATTTCTTGTTTAACTTTTCCGGTCATTCCAACATGCGAGCAGCATCCACAAGGCTTAATGGTGAAAAATAAATAGTTTCTATCACTGGGTTCCTTTTCTTTGAAAATCAAACAAGACGATTCTTCCCATGTTTCCATAGCAATAGTAAATACATCCTTTTGTCTCCTTGTGAATATCGGATTAACCTCATAAGGTATGACACCATTGCCCCAAAGCTTTTCCCTCCGAGCAGTTGCTGCCCTTTTTTGTCGCCTATTACTGCGTCTCTTTGCCCGGATTTCGAAATTTGTATCAACTTCATTAACATTTGACACCTGATCTATACTAGAGTACTTTCTTTTCCTCACGTGACTTTCTTTTTCTGTAATACTTGTTGAATTTGCAGTAGTCCCTCTCTCTTGAGAAGCGCTAACATTGTGAGATACAACGCTTAAACCGTTTTCGTTGGCAGTATTTTGCGACTCGGAGTCCGAAAAGTGGTGTTGATTTACCTTATTCGTGTGGACAAAAACAAACAGGCATACTGTTGCGGTAATGGTAAATTGGGTTGGAAGGCTTATTGGGGATACACTTTTGACAATAGACATAACACTTCCAAAGATAAAGAAGATAATTTCTCTGTGGATATAAATATTGTATGAAATTCCTAGTACTAAATGAAACCAAGATTATTTAAAGAAACTATTTCATTTTAAAGTCATGCATAAAACATAGTTTGTATTCCGCATCATTGGATTTATCCAAAAGAGTTGTATTAGATGAGTTGGTATTAGATGAGTTGGTGTTAGATGAGTTGGTATTAGATGAGTTGGTGTTAGATGAGTTGGTGTTAGATGAGTTGGTGTTTAATGAGTTGGTATTAGATGAGTTGGTGTTTAATGAGTTGGTGTTTAATGAGTTGGTATTAGATGAGTTGGTATTAGATGAGTTGGTGTTTAATGAGTTGGTATTAGATGAGTTGATATTAGATGAGTTGGTATTAGATGAGTTGGTATTAAATGAGTTGGTATTAGATGAGTTGGTGCTAGATGAGTTGGTGTTTAATGAGTTGGTATTAGATGAGTTGGTGTTTAATGAGTTGGTATTAGATGAGTTGATATTAGATGAGTTGGTATTAGATGAGTTGGTATTAAATGAGTTGGTATTAGGTGAGTTGGAATTAGATGCGTTTGTATTAGATAAGTTGGAATTAGATGAGTTTGTGTTAGATGAGTTGGAATTAGATGAGTTGGTATTAGATGAGTTGGTATTAGATGAGTTGGAATTAAATGAGTTGGTATTAGATGAGTTGGCATTAGATGAGTTGGAATTAGATGAGTTGGAATTAGATGAGTTGGTATTAGATGAGTTGGTATTAGATGAGTTGGAATTAGCTGAGTTGGTATTAGATGAGTTGGTATTAGGTGGATCGCGGTGATGTATAAAATGTTAAACTAGATTGTTGATGATGAGTCACTAAATTGAAAGTCAGTAAAGTTATAAAATGGTCAAGTGGTGTAGATGCTACCCCTCCGACCTAAAATGTCCTGGGTTCGACCATCTGTAAGAATCATAGGAATTTTCCCAGGTGAAATTTGTTTCCCACCAAGCTCTAAATGGGAACTTAACTTAATTTGGAGATGTAGAGGCGTCTGAGCGTTGTGGTATCCACACAATCCCTTCATATGCCGAAGTTACAGAAACATATGAATTCTACACTTCATCTGCCCCGATGGCCCGCTATGGCTAATGGGACATTAAAATTATTAAGGTAAAATCTATAAAATAAAGTTTATAATTCTAAACAATACATAAAAAATAAATGACGTTATCATTTCGTTTCGTTCATTGCAGTTTTTTCCTTTACTGTTGAGTCCAGTAAAAAAAGAAAGAAAAAACATCTTGTTTTCCATGTTTCTTGCAAATTAAATCATATGTCAAGTGGTGCGCAAATTAAATCATATGTCAAGTGGTGCGCAAATTAAATCATATGTCAAGTGGTGCGCAAATTAAATCATATGTCAAGTGGTGCGCAAATTAAATTATATGTCAAGTGGTGCGCAAAAAAAATCATGTGTCAAGTTGTGCGCAAATTAAATCATATGTCAAGTGGTGCGCAAATTAAATCATTTGTCAAGTGGTGCGCAAATTAAATCATATGTCAAGTGTGGTGCGCAAATTAAATCATATGTCAAGTGGTGCGCAAATTAAATCACATGTCAAGTGGTGCGGAAATTAAATCATATGTCAAGTGGTGCGCAAAAGCATACTCATTTGATAACCGAATGATAATAAAGATCCATCTGCGTACGGAGCAGATAAAGTGCATCTCTGTTTCTTTAACAACGGCATATGAAGGGATTCTGCGGTTACCACAACGACCAGCTACTTTACCAGACCAATTAAACTTAAGTCAGGTAAATCATTTAAAGATGGAGACTTGGGGAACTTTACACTATGTTTTACTAGGAAAAAAACGTGGCGAAATTTAATTTATATAACTCAGTTAACTCACAATATTTTATCAGAAATAATTATGCAAAAAGAAGATTTTTATCTCGAATTTAAAACGCATCAACTTTAACTTTTTGACTTGGACAATGTACTTACACTCAAAGATCAAAGAAAATGTAAGTTATGGCGCCGTGTGTCTAAGTTGTGTCTCCCTATGTCTAAGTTATGGCTCAGTAAGTCTAAGAAATGGCTCCGTGCGTCTAAGGAATGGCTTGGTATGTCTAAAATCCAACTATGTCCGGAGATTTCAATCTACAAAGTCTAAAAAAACAAGATATTCTAAAAATCCCATAACAACACTGTGCGATTTTAAAACAATATTTAGAGCTGAAAAATCGATATCAGTGTGGTAATCGAATTGAGGTTTAAGGTAACTCATTTTATTGTCCTGCTACTTACAAACTGAGAAAAAAAATCAATAGTATTACACTGTAATGTACAATTCAGTAACTGTAAACATAAATAAATAAATAATACAGGCGCAAAGATTATTTGGCTAAAAATAGTATACAACTCTTGAGTCACAATCTTATTTTCAGATGTTGTGCTGTTACTTCTTAAATGTACGTATAAAGTCAACCTGTGAGCAGCGCTCATCAATATATATACCCATAGTATTATAATTGTAACTTAATGACCTATTATGATGTATTTGTATACATATATTTGTGAACGTTAATTATCAATTTAAAAAAAAATAATTTAGCATGACCCAAGGCTTCGGTTCTGAACCGGTGCTACACATAACCCAAAGGGTACGGGGAATGTATATGCAGGGGTATGCAGAGAAACACTTCATCTGGTCTGAGAGCGAGAGAGAAAGAGAGACAGAAAGAGAGAGAGAGAGAAAGTGAGAGAGAAAGAGAGAGAGAGAAAAGAAGAGAGAGAGATAGAGAAAGAGAGACAGAGAGAAAGAGAGAGAGAGAGAGAAAGAGAGAAAAAGTGAGATAGATAGAGAGAGAGAGATAGAAAAAGAGAGAGAAAGAGAGATAGAGAGAGAGAAAGAGAGACAGAAAGAGAGAGAGAGAAATGGAGATAGATAGATAGGTCGGTAGATAGATAGAGAGAGAGAGAGACAGAGAGAGAGAAAGAGAGAGAGAGAAATGGAGACAGATAGGTAGATAGATAGATAGATAGAGAGAGAGATACAGAGATAGAGAGAGAGAGAGAGAGAGAGGGAGAGAGAGAGAGAGAGAGAGAGAGAGAGAGAAAGAGAGTTTGTGTGTTAGTGCAGTTTGAACAGCCAAACCATTTTAAAGATGTTCTTTTACACATTGTTAAATATAACCTTACTATCAAATGACTACACTTTTTTTCAACGCAATTTGCGTTCGCCGCAACAGATATAAAGTGATCATTTTTCTTTTCAATTCGGGCCTCACTAAAGCTTGTTACGCTTCTAATTCTAGACACTAATACCTAAATGGGAATACACATACATTAATTAAAATAATTCAATCTGAATTTGAAGCTGCAAGTATATAACCATAGTTATTTACGGTCCATAGTTTCTGTCATTGTTACTCAAAGTGTGGGTACGCTAACCCCAGGGTGTAGGTGGGTTACGCATTACACCGAACTAACAAGCTAAAGCAAAAACAATGAAAATATAACCAGGCATGTCCATGGGAATAGGATTCCCGCGGGAACCCCATGGGGAAACGTCCCATGGGATGGGGCGGAATGGTGCAGCACATATTTGTATTTTCCATGTCCCGTGGGACACGGCATGGGACAGAGTAGCCACGTCATAGCGACTTGATGTGCACCTGAGCTAACCCAAATGTTTTAATTTTTAAAGCTTCTGATCCTTCTTTTTCATTTAAATATATATTGCGTAATCTGTTCTTTATCTTGTGGTGGGACACCGGATAGCAGATAATAAATAAATAAATACACATAACCTTTTATAATATAAGATGTTTCTTTGTATTTTGGTGCGTCACGCCCAAAGATATGGTATAACTAACTAGATGGAGCGCAAGCTATTAACAACAATAGTACTGCCTGATTTTAAGAGATTGGCGAAGAATACATATAAATTTGTCATGCGTAGCTGAAGCAATACGCATTTATGCATAATCTGTTTACCGCTTGCGTGTAGCGGAGGCACAACCTTTACGCCAGTAATCAGACTGTCAGCCATTGTTGTAGTTGATGATTTGTGTCGTTGGCGATTTCATGGGATTTCATGGGAATCCCATGGGGCGAGACAGACATAAATTATCATGTGATGGGATAGGATGGGACAGAAAATTCTGTCCCATGGACAAGTCTGAATATAAACGTCAAAACTAAACGCAGGTTTTTTTTTACTAAGGGTATCCAGTATTACAAAAATTAATAGAGGGTTACACAGCTGTTCAACTGGTTTATGCTAATCCTTGTAATTAGGCTACTTAATGTTGCGTTTTGCTTCATTAATAAATTTGCACACCATTTTAAGTCGCATGGTATACTGAAAGGAGACAGAAATTTTAGAACCTGCAGAATATTACAAAACAATAAATATAACAAATACAAGCGAATTAATGTTCCAAAGCTAGACATTACTTTAACATATGTGTATCGTCGTTTACGGTTCATTTAATTAGTCGATGTGATCACAGACGTGGGAATAATTTTGACTGTAGGTTGATACGGTATTTATAAAATAATGTAAACACTACATATTGAAATAAACATGTCGGTAGATTTGATAAACAAATGAGTCGTTCGAGCCAAGCCTGATTACACATTAGCTACAAACTAACTGTAGGTTATTCAAAAAATAATTTTATTACGGTATCAGCTTTTCAGCTCTTTAAGAAATGTTTATTAATAAACATAACTCTTAATAGCTTTCTGTGTAACTCATTTTATAAAAAAAAAGTCTTAATTCTATATATCTTTCTACTTTTAATATTCTAGTGTAATTACTGATGACGATTGGCTATAAAGAAGTCAGACATTCGTTAACTTTGTTAGTGTGGCTTGAATTTACAATGACTGCACACAGTTTGCTCGGAATAATTTACTTTATTTGTTGTTTAGGTAAGAGTATTTATTTGAATGATTAAAATTAATATATCGAGCCAAAGTAGGCAATGCCTTTACAATTAATTTAACTCTATCATAAACAATATACGTTGTATGCCAAAACAGGGTAAAAAATACCTGTGAAAATAATACATCATTGATGATTGACAGGGTTAAATTTAAATTTAGGTGTATAAAGAAACAATCTTGTACATTGTGTTTGATTATTCTTTTAAGCTCATTAATATTTACTAGCTGTACCCTGCTAAAACTTTGCATAAAGTTATATTCCGTTAGGCTTGATCAGTAGGCTAGATTATTTTTTTTATTTCGGGCAGATCCGATTTATTCATGCTTGTATTTTAAACTGCAATACTGTTGCATTAATTCTTTACTTTCGATTTAACAAGGAACCCAAATCGCTATTATTTTATTAGATGAACCGCATATATACTTCCATTTCATCGTAGTTTGAAAGTAATTTCCATTCTCCATTATGTTTTTCCGCACGCCAATATTCGGGCTATGACAATCTTTGATCTCTGGAGCACTCCTAACCCTACACGTCTACCAAATAATGTTATAACTGTTGCTATCCCCGACAATGCCGATAAGAAATTGTGTAGCCCTGACAAGTTTTCAAGTTTTACTTGCTCCTATATGTTTGAAAAACAAACAAAAAATACATTATGTTTTCATATTTTCCCTGTACAGATATGAGTGTTTGTGTTTCATGCACAGACCCGAGTTTCACATTAATTATAGACCACTGCTACAGGTGCATCGATGCAGATGTTGAATGGTTTAATCTCAAGGTGCGTAATACAAACAAATCGTACCTATTGACTAGACCAGGGGTCGGCAACCTTTGCAGACGGAAGAGCCAAATGTCAAAGTTTGCATTATCCTCTTTTTTTAAAGAGCCACTATAATTTTTGTTTCAATATTATGGTATTTGATTAGACCGAATATGACATCAAAAGAGCCGCAACTTGACATCGATAGAGACGCATGCGGCTCGCGAGCCGCAGGTTGCCGACTCCTGGGCTAGACCAATCATTGTATAGACATCATCAACATATCTACATGAGATACTTTTGGTGATAAATGTAATACACGTTCGGTCGTATTATTTCTTTATCTGTATGTCTTTATTTAATACTAACTTTTCTGTAGTTTTATTTATGATCTTTCTTTAGTCTAATCTTTACGTTCCATAATTCTTGTTTATTATAATAAGTTGTCTGTGATATAACTGTTTGTTTTATTTCGCTACATTCTTCCTGTAGTCTTTAATTTATGTTTCTCTGTTGTGTGCTAATCATCATACTCCTGTTAAAATTGAAAATTCTATCGTGTCTTTCCTTTCATATGGGCCTGATTTAAAAGTAATATATATTTACGTTTAACATAATCTTCTTTCATTTCAGAAAACATGTAAAAATTATTCATCTGATGTAGCTATAATACCATCAAAGAACTACTTAGCTCCAACCGTGAAACTGTGCTCCAAGATTAGTACCTCGTATGGTTAGAGAAGGAATATTTATGAATTTATTCAGCAATTTTGTCTGCTCTATCACTGCCTTGTACTCAAATTTTATGGAATTTTTTAGTCCCATTAAATTAGATGGTTAAATTAGACGTTTGTGCGTGATTGTGTGCTTGTGCGTGTGGGCTTGTGTGTGTGTGTGTGTGTGTGTTAAGTCCCTATTAGGAAGAGATATAATCTATTATATCCTAAGAAACACGAAAGACTACCGAATCAACGACTGCAGCAAATGAATATTCTCATTAGACTTCAGGGATTATCAGCGTTGGGTAACGCGTGTAGTGGGGAGTCCACACTTTTAATGCAGAAATGATCAAATTTCATTTATAGAACTTTCACTGCTTGCAGTATACTCTATATAGGGATGCGCACAATTATTGTGGCATAAACAAAGGACAAATCTGGCCCATCGTAGCATGACGGAAGCGGGTCACACAATTTTCCATCATCCGGGTGTGGGGGCAGGGGTTTTAGGGATGTGCATTTTTTGGCTTTCGGTTATTAATATGCGACTTCATGAAACCAAGATGAAAAATATCGATATTATTATATTAACTTTTGTATATAGTGATATCCCTTTAGGATTGATCGGATGGCTAGGTTATTTTTGGTTTCGGGAAGATCCGATTTTTTACATAATTTGTATTTTAAACTGGAATACTGTTGTATTAACTCTTTACTTTCGATTTAACGCAGAACCAAAATCGCTTTTATTTATATCACATATATCTCCAGCCTGCCTTTAAATTAATTCAGCCCATGACCGTTTTTTCCCTAAGACCCTCCGCTAAAAACTTTCATGTATGTGAAAAGAATCTCTTTGCCAACATTACCTATTTTTTTCTTTGACTTATTCCCAGATTTGGTAGGGAGGACGCTTAAACTCTAGCGAGGACGCGACTTTTACCTGGGTGGACACGCCCATTGTTGTCGATGAAAGTTTACTAGACGAAACAGACACTGGTGAAAACTCCAGTACCTGTCTGGCGTTGGGCTTGAAGTCTAAATTACTGAGCGGTAAGCCGTGCTTCTTCAAGTATCCAGCCCTGTGTCAAGGTAATTTAGGCAATCTCGTCATCTTCTATTGGTATATTGGATAGAAACTGTTATATATATATATATATATATATATATATATATATATATATATATATATATATATATATTGTGAGCTGATGCAAGGGTTTATAACTGTCTCTGAAACAAATGAAGTCGTCGATTCATTGTTATGTTTGCGCAGTGTATACACTCAATACCACTGGGGACGGTGATTCTCAAACTCAGAATGTGTGAGCACAATTACAACTCTATTCCTCTAGATGTTACGGAACTAAAAGTTTTGTTATGTTTACGCAGTGTATACACTCAATAACACTGGGACGGTGATTCTCAAACTCAGAATGTGTGAGCACAATTACAATTCTATTCCTCTAGATGTTACAGAACTAAAAGTTTTTAAATGTAAAGAATACAAGTGTAAATATATAAAACAAGCAATTTAAGTCTTTTCCGTTTCCGACAAAGGACATTTTAGAGCATTTTCGTGTACGCAGTATGGGTTTTGATAAATAGAGTGGGAAGTAATCATGTTGAATAACTGTTACAAAAATAAATAATGATTACGCCCCTTTGATTAGCTTTTATTATTTATATTTAAAATATAAGCAAAAACGGTATCTAAGAAACTCTGATATTCAGCCCTGTGAGGTCATATCGCGAAATGAACTTTTGACGTACACTTGGAAGGCTAAGACCTACAAAATGATATACACATTATGGGTCTAGGATTTATGGGTGTTGAGATCTAGGGTGATGACGGACAGACAGATAGACAGACAGACAGACAGACACAACGGGGACAATAGAGCATTTTTTTGTCGAAAATGCTCTAAAAAGTTGTTATTGTTGTTCTCGAGGTTTGAGAACCACTGGACGTTGTGCTCATCAGGCCCCGTTGAAAATGGACAAACAATTTTCTAAAAAAAAAATGCGTCACTCTATACATAGTAGCACCCTTTGAGATGTTTAGACTAGATATTATTCCTTATATGAGCATACAATGAGAACGATCCATGACTAATTAGTATGAATGGCATCTAAACATTTCTAAGTAAGTATTGCTACATGCAGTGAGAAAACGGAAACTAATGCCCACTAAACTTTTTTAAGAAAAATGCCAAGTAGCAGGTTTTTATTTGTTTGTTTTTTTATTAGGCCTCCGTTCTTGTTACCAGAGCGATAACATCTTTTGTACATCTCTGTCATTAACAATAGCTTAATATTGATTTACAAATAAAACGGTAAAAAAACAAACAAATCTAAGCCAGTCATTGAGTCCAAAGTTCGTTGATCTTTTGCAGGTGACGTAAGCAACGATTTTTCCATGTTGATAGCAGGTACGTGAATTTAACATATACTTTACATACACAATCACATAGCAAGACATACATTTATATATGTGTATATATATATATATATATATATATATATGTGTGTGTGTGTGTGTGTGTGTGTGTGTGTGTGATCCTCGTGATCCACATATGAATACAGAGTCTAGCAAACACACACACATATATATATATATATATACAATACATTACATGTATTAGGGTACACGATGTTAGATTGGTGTGCGAAGTCCCTGTAAGGATCACATGAAATCTATTAGATCCTACAATACACTAATGAAACGGTTTTTGTAGTTTCTTTCTTTGATCCCAACGAGAGCCGATCGTGCAATGGCCATGGAGATACCACAGAAGACATAGCCGGGAATTAAATCCATGACTTGAAATATCCCATTGGTCCTCATCGCGATCAAATCAGGTATTTTCGGGTTGACTTTCGAGCGCTTTACCGCACGACCATCCGTCCCTGTGGTACTCTGGTAGAGCTCTCGACTGCTAAATGAAAGCCCCCCCCCCTGCATTCGAGCCCCGGTGGGTTTCAGGACTTTTCTTGGGTTCTATTGAAGTCACTACGTCCATCCATCTTACCAACATGTACCTGGCATTTGTTGGGAAAAGTATACTAGCCACATAATGCCCTAGAACTACCGAGGTTCTATATCTGATGAACTCCATTTCATCTTATCCCTTTGATAATAATGAATTATGGAAACATTTTATTAGGTGTATTCTCCTGTATGATCCGTGTTAATGAAGACATAGTTATGAAAATAATGTAGAAATCTTATTGCACGCTTTTACTTATAGAAATACATAGTCACACCAGAGTATCTAGATCACTGCTTTGTCTTTATTTTTTGTAGTATTCCACTAGATTCTTTTTCTCACCCTATAGTTTATTATATGTCCATGTAAATCTAAAAGTAAAGGTTTTTTTTTTATTACTTTTTTTTCATTTATATCAGATAACGTAAGTCATCAATAATCTAATAAAGGTCACAGGGGTTATATAATTATTTCACGATGAATTTGTTTTCATACCATATTTTTAAGACATGTCGAATTTATCTTTTTGATGCCATTTCGTTTTGTTTGTTTGACCTGTTCAACAGATAACAGTACAAATGGTTCAAGCCATGGCTCAACAGGTGACCTGTCTTCTCAAGGTACGTGGAAACGTTCTAGAATAGTGTAGCAGACTTGAGGCAAGTAATTCAGGTGTACTGTTTCAACTGAATACTAAATTGGGGGCGGCGAGTCCGCCCCGGGCAGCAAAAATACTGATACCGCTGTTGAAGAGTTGTTTTTTTTTTGTAATGGGCGTGACTTTAGGGAGGAGCTAGGATGAAGCAGGAATTAAGCTATGGTGAAGTTGGGGGGGGGTGAAGTAAAGCTAAGGGTCACGCTAAAGAGATGCTATTGAAAGTTCGACCATGACAGTTGATGAGACGAGATAAAAATAGTTCTTGGGATAAATTAATTTTATGTAATGGAGGCTGATATGCGGATTATGGGGTTTAGAATGAGTACAGGGATGTTTCGTTGTCATTGATGGGGGTTCGTTGATTATTACACGTTGTAGGTTGTTGATTTGTAGAGTGATGTTTCGTTGTCATTGATGGGGGTTCGTTGATAATTACACTTTGTAGATTGTTGATTAGTAGAGTGATGTTTCGTTGTCATTGATGGGGGTTCGTTGATAATTACACGTTGTAGATTGTTGATTAGTAGAGTGATGTTTCGTTGTCATTGATGGGGGTTCGTTGATAATTACACGTTGTAGATTGTTGATGAGTACAGGGATGTTTCGTTGTCATTGATGGGGGTTCGTTGATAATTACACGTTGTAGATTGTTGATTAGTAGAGTGATGTTTCGTTGTCATTGATGGGGGTTCGTTGATTATTACACGTTGTAGATTGTTTGAGCGAGCACAGGTGGATGTTTCTCAGTCGTCATTGATGGGGGTTCGCTGATACAGTAAGTTGCACAGATTGTTGATTAGTAGAGTGATGTTTCGTTGTCATTGATGGGGGTTCGTTGATTATTACACGTTGTAGATTGTTGATTAGTAGAGTGATGTTTTGTTGTCATTGATGGGGGTTTGTTGATAATTACACGTTGTAGATTGTTGATGAGTACAGGGATGTTTCGTTGTCATTGATGGGGGTTCGTTGATAATTACACGTTGTAGATTGTTGATTAGTAGAGTGATGTTTCGTTGTCATTGATGGGGGTTCGTTGATTATTACACGTTGTAGATTGTTGATTAGTAGAGTGATGTTTCGTTGTCATTGATGGGGGTTCGTTGATTATTACACGTTGTAGATTGTTTTATTAGTGCACAGAGTGTGGTTAATGTGTGAATCTTTGATAAGTGCATGGAGACGGTGGTGTATTTCATGAGGTTTGTAATGTTTACATGGAGTATTGCATGCAATCGAAGGAAACAGAGTTGGTAGCTGATTTAAAAATTGAAGAATATGTTGATGCTTAGATTTGATGTATGAAGGCTTGTGTGTTGATGAAGGAATGTGGAATGTAAATGATTGATGCTTGGACGTAGGTTGATGATAATTAATTGACTTGTAATTATTGGAAATGGGATTAGGTGATTGATGCCTTATTAATAGAAACAAAGATGAAGTAAATGAAGTTAAAATATAATTTAACCTTGATCCTTGATGCACCACTTTCGTTGGCTTTTTCATTTATTTCAATGATTTGTAATGCCTTTGGATAAAATCTTTTTAACTCAAAATATGATATATATATATATATATATATATATATATATATATATATATATATATATATATATATATATATAATTTTTTCAAAATTTTAAAATTTGATATATTCTTATTATTTATTTATTTTTGAAAACATTTTTTAAAGAGCATTCGATGGAGATGACGTTATTTTATTTATAGATCGGTCATGTGATCCATTTAGAAGTGCTTGCAACTTTACTTGTCCTTCTGGTAGATACGGTTTCAACTGTTCATCCTGTAAGTTCACAGTCCTGCATCATTCTATTAACTAGTCACAGTACGTAAGTAATACCAAAGGATAGGCAAAATAGGTGACGGACTGTTGTGCCACACACACACCCCCCTCGACCAGAGCCCTCATCATACAATAACTCAGTCAGGTACTTTTTGCCTTGAGCTACCAAATACCTTTAGCGGGGACAGATGGTCGTGTGATAAAGCGCTCGTCTGTTGAAATGAGGGTATTTGGTTCGATCTTCGTTGAGACCCAATGGATAATTCAGGTCAAGTATAACGTCCCCGCTGTATCTCCCGTGCTGCCTCCTTGGCTATTGCACTATCGGATATGGTGGGGATGAAATAAGGGCACCATAAAAACCGTTTCATTATTGGTTTATAGGATGTAAGAGATTTCGTCTCATCCTTACACAAAATACCTGTAAAAAATCTGTCAGCGGCTCTATAGCATAAATGTATTTCACAGATTGCAGTTTGAGATGCATGCGCAGGGTGTGCAACAGTCTGACAGGGATGTGCGTTGCAGGCTGCAACAAAGGTTTCAGCGGAGAGAAGTGTCAAAGAGGTATATGGTAGTTATAGTGGGGTGTACGGTGGATATGTGTAGAGGTTTATAGTAGTTATAGTAGGGTGTACGGTGGATATGTGTAGAGTAGTTGTAGCGGAGTGTACGGTAAATACCTCTGTGTGTGCCTTTAATGGCTCTTTGACTTGCTGTCCTTTGATGTGTGAGTTAAATTGAAAAAGTTAGATTAAGTGAGGACAATAGTTCTGGTATGACGTGTGTGTGTGTGGGTGTAGGTTTATGTGTGTGCGTGTAAATTGAAATCAGTGTACCGATTGTTTGGGAGTGATGCGTATGTTGCTTTTGTGGCGAGCACGGTGTATGGTTTGCGCATGTTCATTTTCGATGTGCATGCAGTCCTATGATCTGAGTCGTGGAGCAGTACAATGTTAATGGTCGAAACTTAAATGCATTTTTAAGCTCCTCGGGCACTCTTACTATAAAGGAGGGGGGGGGACGACATATGGTGCAAGTGGTTTTCTTAGTGCCGCCCACTGATGGTTGCGACAAAATTTAAATGTATAAGTTTGGATTGAGATTTAGTGTGTGCATAATCACAACTCTGTTTCTCAATGTTAACACTTACCGACATTGTGTTAATGCGCAGGGTAATTTTTGGGGAACATCACTGAATTCAGTTAACGACGCTTTTATTCCCTTTATTTTTATTGAAGTTTAGCTTTGGATGTGAGTCGCGAAAACCGAAAACCAAAAACCAAAAAACAAAAAACAAGATGTCATTGTGCGTCGCGAAGTGTAAACGTTTGATATCCACTGATTATTTTGCTTTTATCTCACAATGGCACATTGTTTTTGAGTATGCTTTACTGGTGGTTAAAAAAAACAAAAAGATCGCCCATCTAAATGGGACAATTTTTTAGGTTTTGTAGTGCCCTTCTTTCATCCACACCGCAGCCGGGAGTGTAATGGTCATGGAGGCACCACGGGAGACATGAACATTTCAGGTCATGGCTTAAAGTTCCCGCTATATCTCCCATGGTACATCTGCGGCCATTGCACTATCGGCGATGGTTGGGATGAAAGAAGGGCACTGCAAAAAACCGTCCCATGAGCGGTTTACAGGGACTTCACACACTGGTGTTTAATTTGTTTATGGTGTTTATAGGTGTTCTCTGTGGTTATGATGTCTAATGTGGGGCTTACGTAATTTAATTTGCGTTCGGGAAAAATCTTTTAAAAATAAAGCTTGCATCGTGTGATATTATTTGTACAATATTTTGAATGTGTGTTTTTTTTAATGCATTTGTGAAAACAGAGAAACACCAACTATATGCTTATTCTCATAAAAATAAAACAGTCATATATACATCACGTTTTTTGATAATTTCCAAAAGTTCTCTTTAATTTGTAGCTGTTCATATAAAGAAATAAATTTTAATAATTAACCACCCTTATATCATTGTTGTTTTCCATTAAGTGATCTATTAGATCTGTGTTGCAGAGTGTTCTCACAACTGTATCGAGAATGCATGTGACATGCTGACCTCTGTGTGTACAATGGGGTGTGCTTCCGGATACACAGGTCGACATTGCCTAACAGGTCAGCTGGTTATGTCCTACATACATACTAATTTAAAATAAAATGAATAAATAATAAACGATAATTTGGGAACCACCGCTACATAGGGTGGGACGGATGGCCGAGTGGTGCAGAAGCTCGACTGTAGACCTGAGAATCCTGGGTTTGATCCTCAGTGAGAACGAAAGACATTGTTCCAGGTCCTGGAGAAAGTTTATTAAAGTGCCACAAGTCAACCTAGCTTTAAATAGTTACCTGCCTTATGTTGGGGGAAGTACAGTGGCTGGGCGTAGATTCTAACCACACAACCCCTTTATATGCCGAGGTTAGATAAACATTTGAATGCTACACTTCGTCTGCACCGATGGGCACTTTTACCGTTACATAGAATTCATTTCAGCTTATTTTCTGTAAATTTCAGAATGTTTTAACTGTGCGGGTAATGGGAGTTGTATGCAGTTCTCGTCCGTGTGTTACGGTGGATGTTCTGAAGGATTCACCGGTCTTACTTGCACTCGAGGTAATGATATGTTAATGTGATATGCGCTGTCTTTACATAGACATGTGATATGCGCTGTCTTTACATAGACATGTGATATGCG
>JAGDYQ010000031.1:4184279-4202621 GCA_021962125.1 Bulinus truncatus | reverse complement strand
CCGGGCGTTTAACCAGTACTCTCTGCTCGCTACTAATACGTCACTCATCCACCTGGTTCAGTCGGTTAGCAGCAATGAGTCAAAGTAAACTAACCTTAAGTTGAGTACTTTTTAAAAAAATGTGCATGACTTTGGAGAACATTGTCAGTGTGTAACCCGAACTGCAATGTAGTAGTTTAGTTGCAATGTAGTAGTTGAGATGCAATGTAGTAGTTGAGATGCAATGTAGTAGTTGAGATGCAATGTAGTAGTTGAGTTGCAATGTAGTAGTTGAGATGCAATGTAGTAGTTGAAATGCAATGTAGTAGTTGAGTTGCAATGTAGTAGTTGAGTTTCAATGTAGTAGTTGAGATGCAATGTAGTAGTTGAGTTAGAATGTAGTAGTTGAGATGCAATGTAGTAGTTGAGTTGCAATGTAGTAGTTGAGATGCAATGTAGTAGTTGAGATGCAATGTAGTAGTTGAGATGCAATTTAGTAGTTGAGTTGCAATGTAGTAGTTGAGTTGCAGTGTAGTAGTTGAGATGCAATGTAGTAGTTGAGATGCAATGTATTAGTTGAGATGCAATGTAGTAGTTGAGATGCGCTAATGATAAATTTGATAAATAAAACAATAAAAAAAAACAAATCACATCTAGGTTTTTTTATGTTTTGCTATCTGATCAATACAAGTTCTCCAGTTGACATGTAATTACAATGAAGACTTACTGCTGTCATTCACGCCATTTTCTTTAGTACAACCAATCCCAACTTCAAACTACTGTTTTAATTTCCACATGTCAGATTTAGGTTTATTACATACAAGGTATACTTTGTGGTAGATCAGGCGCATGTTTAGTGAATCTGAAGCGATTGAGTCACTATTTTTTTTAGAATACTAAATAGATGACGCCAACTACAGTCAAGATATTTCAACACAGGTGTTTGCAGTAAGGTAGGTTATGTGCTATACTTTACTTCCCCAATATTTTACTGTTACAATCGAATTATCAGGCTTAATAAAAGACAGGAACGCAAATCAACTAGATAATACGTTTATGTAATGTAATTATAAACGAATCAAGGCAATAAATATTGATGCATGAAATGGACATGAGTTCGATTTTTTTCGTTTTGTCCATGTTTCATTTTTTGACTTGCCGTGATGTTTTGTTTAAGGTCGTAGAAATGGTTAATATTAATGAGCTACTTGGGCAATGTCGTATTATAGTAGATGGAAATTGTATTATGAGAGATGGAAAATTTGCATTATAGAGATGGTAATTGCAAAATTATAGAGATGGAAATTTTATTATAGAAGGAAAAATTGCATCAATTTTGATAATTCCAGCCAGATAGGTTGATACAAATGAGTTTATATTTTTCTTATCAAACTAATGAGGAAGCGAGTTAAATTAATTTTTAAGAGAAGGAATGTCGTAATGATTTATTATCAGATTTTAAAAAAAAAAATTTTCTGTAGTTGTTATTTCATCAACATACTCATATCAACGAGTCATATCTATCAGAGTACGGATCGCTAACTCCAGTTTTCCAGCGACTTTCCTAAACAATGTCATTTTTATGTCTACCCCTAATTATTTCTGGTGTATGTCTATTTCTAATAATTTCTGCTTTACGACTGCCTAAAATTATGTATGTTTTATGACTACGCCTAAATATTTATGTTTTATGACCGCCTAATTATTTATGTTTTATGACAACCCCCCACGGTATAATTTATGTCTACCTTTTGTTATTTTGCTGACTGATCGATACAAATTGCCCAGTTGACATGCAATTACAATGAAGACTTACTGCTGTGATTCACGCCAGGTGCTTTAGTACAACTAATCCCAATTTAAACTACAGTTTTAATGTAATCTTCTTATGTCCGGTTTAGTATAATTACATATTATAAGTACTGCCCTTCTGGAAGCGGTCTGTCCTCTCTCACATCAATAAAATTTACATTACATTAATATTATTTCAAATTAACACTCACTCCATCTCTTAATCCAGCTTTTCTCTTTAACTTGCAGATTTTGTATTGTTAACAAACAAACAACAAACTAAAACCATGAAACATCTAAGAGTCAGGATTGTTGTTTTGTTAAAATTATGCCAACTTCTTCACTTTGGTGAAAGTCAAAGCAATGATACAGCCACAGTCAACGATATCATCGTCAATGTATCAAAAAGTCAACATACATGTGATAAAACTTTTCTGAGCTTGACATTTGGAGTAAACACTGTAGCTGGGAACTGGCCCAGATTAAATCTAGGGTAATTCATGTCTACACACACACAAACACACACACAAACACACACACACACAAACACACATGCCTATATTTGCATATATTGTACAATTATTTAGTTGCGCAATGCACTTCCATTGAGTGTCGTTCAGTTTTTTTTAACACACTAATGAATGAATTAAAGAAAATTCTCAGGATAGCAACATATATCTGTGTGTGTGAAGTCCCTGTAAGGATGAGATGAAATCTCTTAGATCATATGAACCACTTACTGGACGGTTCTTATGGTGCCCTTCTTTCATCTCCACTATATAGCCGATAGTGCAATGGCCATGGTGACACCACGGGAGATATATCGATAACTGGAGCCCAGACCTGAAAAAAATTTTCCTTGGTCCTGACCAGAGATCGAATCAGGTACCTTCATGTCGACAGATGAGCGCTTTAATGTACAACCATCAGGCCCGTAGCGTGCGGGGGGCATGGGGGCCGGGCCCCCTGCGCTTTGTCTGCCCCCCCTCCCGCTTATTTGTTCTACTTAGTAAAATGTATTGCCTACCCCCCCCCCCCGCTATTGCCTGGCCCCTGCTGTAGAATGCTTGGCCCCTCCTGTAGAATTTTCACGCTACGGGTCTGACAACCATCATCCGTCCCCCTCAGATATATCTGTTGATGTGTCCATTCGTTACCCCAAAGTCCACATAGTTTAAGGGTATAATGATGACGATAATCCACCAGCCCACAGTTCCCGACCCCCTCTCCCGAGATTTACGACCCACTAATTTGTTTCTGCACCGAAGGCTTTACATATTTTTCTTTCGCCTGTGTCCGAAAGGTTTTGACTTAGAAAAAAAGGGACTAAAAAATAAATACAGTTTGTGTAAATGTACAATTGTAGCGTTTAGAATTTACCCCCCACCCTCCACCTTCTCCGCCCCCTCTCTACACCGACAGGTGAAACGTTCCCCTCACAAACGAGTGACCCGTCTTAGTTGACCATGGTACGTAACCCAAGTTCATGGTCAAGCCAAGCTCCCAGCTTGGATTTGATGCCGGTTAATGGTACATGCATAGCAAGCGTGATCACCCCCCTACCCCCACCCCCGGCCTTTATTAATTTAAGTTATAAATAAGTAGGAGATAGTAGATTAGAGAAAGATGCAGTATAGTACTGACATGCTTAGTAGTTAGACGTAGTTAGTTCGGTGTCGGTAGTCTTAATAGTTAAAAGTAGTTTGTTTTAGTAGTATTAGTAGTTTAAAGAGAAGTAACGTATTATAATAAAGTATTTTATACATAGTACTCTGAGTTCTGTTGTATATATTAGTCTGGTAACAAGTAACGTAACATACTAGGTGACTCTTTGAAATTACAGTAACATATTTAGCAATTATAATAATTTACGTAACAACTATACATATTTAGTGTTTAAAATATGAACTAAGTTTATATACTGTACGTCCAGATCTTTAAAAGCCCAGAAAATGGCTCAAGCACTTTCGCCTGCGTTTGTTCGTATCGGGGGAACGGCCGCTGATTTACTTCATTTCGACCCTTCCCGCCAACCCAACACTCCACCCAAAACTCGTGGACAGACTGGAAAACAGATGCAATCTTTACATCAACAGAATTTAATATTTACAGGTAGTGCACGGAAAAATTATTATTACTATCTGTACTCTGCAAAACCTTTGCATAGCGTTATATCCCCTTAGGCTTGATCGGTAGGCTAGGTTATTTTTTTGTTTTGGGCAGATACATTGTTTCATGATTGTATTTTAAACTGGAATACTGTTAAATTAATTCTATACTTTCGATTTAACGCTAAACCAAAATCGCTTTTATATATGTGCTTTCTCTATGCATCTCCTTTCCAAGTCAAAGGCGTGGTTTTGTTTTATTAGGGATTAATCCAAGTATAGTTTGCATAAGATTCAAGTTCGCAATCATCTTTGTTATCCACTTGCATCCAGCCACCCACACATTCACTGCTAGTTAAAAGTTCAAACCAACACTTTTGATAACAGAAATATGTATTTAAAAAAATAGTTTGATTTAAAAAAATGTTCACATTAATTTGCCCTGTAGTTTATTTAGATTATTGTCTTAATCTTACACATTATTTTATTAGTTTCTTTCTGTATTACAAATGAAATATTCATCATAAGGTGAACGATGGAGAGACGTGACCAGATTTTGTGAAAATGCCGGCTGGGATGTAATATTTGATTTTAATGTATTTATACGCAAGAACAATCGATGGGATCCAAGAAATGCCAAATTACTTCTGGACTATTCCACGGCAAATAACATCAGCGTCTCAGCATTTCAACTAGGCAACGGTAGGACTTGTATGAATTACTTTTACTTGTTTAAACTCATTATCTACATCGGCTATCACATGGGGTGGGCATAATTTTTTTTTAATCCGCGAGCCACGTTGTGTTCTTAAACTTGAGAGAAAAGCTGGATTATTTGAAATAATATAAATTTAATGTAAATTTTATTGATGTGAGAGAGAACAGACAGACCGCTGCCAGAAGTACAGTACTTGGTCCGAGTGTCGTAGTTTATACATTTCTTTGCTAACTTTTTTTTGAATTCCTAGTGGTCTATTATAGACATGTAATACTATTCGACTCTCAAAGACACCGTAATATTTTTTTCGCAGTGGCTACGGTTACGCCCGACGTAATCCGTATTTTTTTTCCGGGTTACAGCCATAGATATTGCTCCACACCCTAACCCTAACCCTATCCCTAACCCTATCCCTAACCCTAACCCTAACCCTAACCCTATCCCTAACCCTATCCCTAACCCTAACCCTATCCCTATCCCTATCCCTAACCCTATCCCTATCCCTAACCCTAACCCTATCCCCAACCCTAATCCTAACCCTATTCCTAACTCTAATATCTATGAACGTAACCCGGAAAAAAATACGGACTACGGCCCTATTCCTATTATCAAAAAATGGCGTCCGACGTAACCGTAGCCACTGTGTTTTTTTCTCTTTTCAGAGCCCAATGCCTATAAACATAAGTATGATAGGAACATATCTCCTTCGGTCCTAGTATCAGACTTTACCAGTCTGAGAAACCTTTTAAATAAATATCCCAGGTTCAAATCCAGCGGATTGTATGGTCCAGATGTAACTCAGCTTTATAGTCACCCCTCAGCCAGGACGTACTTTGAAGAGTGAGGCTTTGTTTATAATTACTCAAATAGAAAAAAATAAAGTCAAGTGATGCTATAGATGTATTGAATGGAATATACGATTCTTTAATTTGCATATTCTTTCCAGATTTATCCGAGCTGACGGATGTAACATTACGGACCATACCACCTTCCATCAGTAAGATCACAGTTCTCTGTCATTATTTTATGGGCTCCATTATTTTAAATAGATAAGAATTGTAAGTTCAAAAAGCTGATAAAAATTGAACTTCTTGAGTAATTTAACTTTTGATGTTGGAATCAAGTGGGCAAAGTGAAATTAATCTTATTTTGATAACGTAGCGGCTACGGGTTACAGCCAACGCGCATGCGCTCTAGCGTTCTAGACGGACTATTTTTTTGCCGAATTTTTTTTCGGGGTCCAGCTATACATAATGTTCCTATCCCTAACCCTATCCCTAACCCTAACCTTATCCGTAACCCGATCCCTATCCCTATCCCTAGCCCTAACCCAAACCCTATCCCTATCCCTATCCCTAACCCTAACCCTATCCCTATCCCTATCCCTAACCCTAACCCTATCTCTATCCCTAACCCTAATCATATTCCTAGCCCTCAAAAAAAATAGTCCTTCTAGAGCGCTAGAGCGCATGCGTTGACTGTAACCGTAGCCACTTCGTTTTGATAATATGTTAACAGCTATAAGATAACTACGGTAAATAAGCTTTAAAAATTACAATTTTATAAAGTTCTTGAATTTAAGTGACGAGAAAGTCTTTAACCTTTAATTGAAATATATCCCCTGATTCTCTATTTTTTTTAAACACCTACAGCCAATAAAGGACCGTCTTAAGACAAGCATTCATTAAATAGTGCTAACAAAAAGTGCTAACGAGCAGTGCTAACAAATAGTCCTAACAAATAGTGCTTACAAACAATGCTAACAAATAGTGCTGACGAACAGTGTTAACAAACAGTGCTAAAAATAGTGCTTACTAATAGTTCTAACAAACAATGCCACCAAAAAGTGCTTACAAATAGTGCTAACAATTAGTGCTAACAAACAGTGCTAACAAATAGTGCTCACAAATAGTGCTAACCAACAGT
Source organism: Bulinus truncatus (assembly GCA_021962125.1). Classification (NCBI taxonomy): domain Eukaryota; kingdom Metazoa; phylum Mollusca; class Gastropoda; family Planorbidae; genus Bulinus; species Bulinus truncatus. The sequence goes on along the minus strand of JAGDYQ010000031.1, from coordinate 4,196,099 downwards.
GCTAAAAATAGTGCTGACAAAAAGTGCTAACAAATAGTGCTTACTAATAGTTCTAACAAACAATGCTACCGAATAGTGCTTACAAAAAGTGCTAACACAAATCTTAACAAATTTCCATAATTAATATTTTCCGAACCCGTTTCCAGAAAAAAAAATAATTTTAAATAAACGAAGTAATCGATCGATGAGAGATCATTTGGTTATTACGTGACGCTTTTCTTCCCCCCCCCCCGCCCTAAATTTCGACCCCCTCCCCCAACTCATTGCGGGTAACATTTTTTTTCAACAATCTTAATCTTCGAGTCACACCACAGCCAATACCTCCCCCCCCCCTTCCCCCGACCCTTACCGATAATAAATAAAGTTTTGTTTTAATAATAATTTCGTCAGCTGAGAATTATGGGGCTCTATGGCCACAAAAAGTGATTTTGAGTAAAATGAAATTTAAAGTTCACGTTTGTGTACTTTGAACATATTGAACGGATAACAACTGTTATGTTGTGAACTCAATTTTGACACTATATATATATATATATATATATATATATATATATATATATATATATATATATATATATACCAAAAATAAAGGAGATGGAGCCCACAACAACAAATTATAATACTGTAGCTTCAGATGAAAAATTTTTGTTTTTGGACATAGAGCTTCATAATTGTCAGCTGACGATTTATCTGAGTTTGTTTTACAATCTAGTTCATTAGAAATTGAAGTAAACAAACAAAAATAAACGAAACAAAACTACACTGGTTGTTTTTTTTCCCCTCCTCTGCAGGTATTACCTAGATGGTAAAACCGCAATTCTCAGCGATTTTTTAGATGCGAAGGTGATGGACACTTTAGAAGCAAACCTCGTCATGGCTAAGTCTATCATGAAGCTTTACTCCTGCGCCCGCCCGTTGGCATTGTCAGAAACTTCCTCTTGCTATGGCGGAGGCGCGCCTGGGTTGTCCGATAGATTTGCCGCTGGATTTCTGTACGTATAACAACTATAAAGCAACAAGGTGCAGTATTTTTTAATCGTTTATGGTGGGGAAACAAAAAAAAACAAAAACTAAAGGTATAAGAGTTTTGATGAATACATAAAGCGACGGGTGGTCGTGTGGTTATTCGCTCGACTGTAGACCTGAGGATCCCTGGTTTGATCTTCGGTGAGGACTAATGGATATTTCATGTCATCACCAAAGTCCCCACTATGTCTCCCGTGATGCCTCCATGGCCTTTGCACTATGCGGCTATGGTGTTGATGAAAGAAGGGCACTGCAAAACCGTCCCATTAGTGGTTTATAGGATCTAAGAGATTTCATCTCATCCTTACAGGGACTTCACACACAGGGGCAGTTCCTTCTTAAAAGTGGGGGGGGGGGAGGCAGTTTTAATAAGTAAACAACAAAGTGGTTGTCTAAGTACCCCCTCCTCCAACTAAGGGAGCCCTTGGACGAGATTTTAAAACTGCTAGCCAGGAGGGGCGGGAGGTTAATAACAATTTGGTGCTACCCAGTGGCGTAGCGAGCTCACCTTGCGCCCGGGGCACAATACCTTTTTTAGCCCACCCGCCCCCTTCATTCAAAAAGCAAATAATATTATATGTAAAATATACCATTTGGCCCACTTTGTGAGTAACGCCTGGGGCATAATGCCCCCTTGCCCCCCTCTCGCTACGCCACTGGTGCTGTTATAGTTAAACAGGAGTTTTCAAAAAATCACGCAGATCTGTAAAGGTTTATAGACATGAAACATGTTTTGCTTGACAATACTACTACGATGTTGTTTTTTTTTTTGAGACATTCTGTGAAGCTTTTGGTTGAACAATGCATTACATTTATAGTTCAATTACACAATTTCATTTCCGTTTTTCCAAATAAATGTCACTTGATTTAAAAAAAAAAATATTGTGTAATATTTGGCTTCAGCAGCAGAATTGTTTGTATTTTTTTTTTTTTAAAAAAAAAACTTCAATGAATATTTACGTAAAAAAAAAAAGTGAAAATTATTTTGCAATGATTATGAACGGCTCCCATATTTATTAGGCGGTGGCGTAGGTTCGGTTGTTGTCCTGCACCCCACTAAATGTACGTTTCCCTAGAGTCACCCAGAAGTATAAGAACGGATCTAGCAGGAGAAACCGGTATTTTGACTAGACACAACCACTGGGAACGATTAAAACAAAAACAATCCGTTAAGCTTTTACTCTTCGGGCAATATATGAATATAGTATTGGGCGTGGAGGGGGGAGGGGGATTTAAACTGCACGCATTACAACAACCTAGGTGAGCGAATTGAAAATCGGGCTGAAATTTGGTACAGCACACATTTGTATTTTCCATGTCCCATGGGACACGGCATTGGACAGAGTAGCCGCGTCATAGCGAATTGATGTGCACCTGAGCTAACCCAAATTTGTTAATTTTTAAAGCTTTTAATCCTTCTTTATCATTTAAATATGTATTGCGTAATCTGTTCTTTATCTTGTGGTGGGACACCGGATAGCAGATAATAAATAAATAAATACACATAACTTTTTATAATATAAGATAGTTCGTTAGCATTTCGGTGCGTCACGCCCAAAGATGTTGTATAAACAACTAGATAGAGCGCAAGCTATTAACACCAATAGTACGGCCTGATTTTAAGAGATGGGCGGAGATTACACATAAATTTGACATGCGTAGCTGAAGCAATACGCATTGATGCATAATCTGTTTACCGCTTGCGTGTAGTGGGGGCACAACAGTTACGCCAGTAATCAGTCTGTCAGCCACTGTTGTAGTTGATGATTGGTGTCGTTGACGATTTCATGGGAATCCCATGGGACGAGACAGACATAAATTACCATGGGATGGGATTGGATGGGACAGAAAAAAAATATGTCCCATGGACAAGCCTGCAAAATTGGAGGAATCTGACTTATTATGAGTGTGTATATAAATTAATATTTTTCGCTTACTATCTCTAGATGGCTTGATAAACTTGGTATATCAGCACTGTATGGTGTCTCGCACGTCTTTAGACAAAGTTTTATTGGAAATTTTTACTCGCTGATATCAAGCAACCTGGATCCTAACCCAGTAATTAAATTAAGAGTTTAGATCTTAACACAATGAGGTTAACGGGGTAAATAACTAGATGTATTTAAGAGAAAAAAAACAATTTTTTTTCTATTCTTATGAAGAGCTTTTTTTTTTTTTTGAGCTTCTTTAACAATATTATTAATTTTAACCTTCTTGAATTTATTTATAGAGATTTAGTTTATACAGATAAATAAAACTGAATTACAAAACTCTAATTCTCTTTAAAATTTGAAACTTAATTTCCATAATATTACTTATTACTATAATTTAACGAACTGTTCAAATATTGCTCTTTTGTTAGGATTTTTATCTTTCTGTGTTGTTCAAGAGATTAGTCGATGGGGCAGTTTTATCAGTTGTACGAAAACCGGAAACTATGAGAGTATATGCGAATTGCGCTAGCAATGAATTGTGGGTATTCATTTAGTCAATTATTATTTCATTATGTTATAGAATGTAACATGTCCGATAGGTATAGTTTGCAATTTTTATTTGAAAATTTACACCAAACCATTTCACAATAATATTACTATACGATAAAAAATTAAATAGTACTATAAATATTGACATAAAATTTTCAATAATTTTTTTTTTTAAGTAGAACATTTAAGGAGATGTTTCTCAATATAATTACCTAATTTTTTTAAAAATTGTATGTGTCATTATTTAGTTATAACACTTTTATTTTTGTACACAATTGTAGTAAAAATCCAATATGGCCGCAGTTGCCATGGCAACCATGTCATGTTTTAATAAAGTGTTAGTATTTTTTAAAATGTCTTTGGCTACTAATTATATGTGTACAATGTCTTTACATTGTCTACAAATTAAAGGGAAAAAAGGTCCATTCTGTAGTACTGGGCCTTAAATCTCAAAGCTTATTTATTATAAGTTTAAAAATGAAGGTAATTAATTTCAAGGTCGCCATTTTGTTAAGGTACCCCCCTGGAGCTCTGGTGATTTATTTCGTCAATTTACGGAACACTTCAACGGTTCTATCATTGAGTCAATACACTCATCTGACAATGGACCTGTACCTGCTGACTTATGGTGATAATGAAGGTCTCAGATCTAGGTCAGTGTGTAATCAATTTTTTGTACTTACACCAGGTCAACTGTTCATGTAAACTTTTCTAAATCATTATTTTTTTTATAAATAGAAGTTCTAATGATAATACTTTAAGAACGGATGTGGGTGTGGTTCATTTGCTTGACTGACGACCTGAGGGTACTGGGCTTTGATCCTCTCGTTAAGAGTGGTGATTTTCTTCAGGGGCTGGTGAAAAGCTTCTTCCATCCTGCTCGAACGAACATCTACACAAAAAGTTGGGGAAAAGTGGGTGCTTCGCTAAACACCTACGTATATGTCCCGTGTTGCCTCTATGGCTATTGCACTCACATCTCAGCCTTACAATTAGGCTTTTCAAGTAGTCAATTTTTATTCTGGTAAATAAGGCCGAGTATTATGTGTAGCCTAAATTATTTTGTGTAGTATGATTTGGAAATAAAAAAAAAGATTGTTTATTAAAGTGAAATTTGGGGAAAACATGATATAATCAAGTTTTTGGACACCATTTACTTTCAGGTATGTCAAATTGAATGGAAAGCTGCTAGAAATGACAGGCACCGACCTACCCCACTTTCCGCCTCAAAAAATTCAAAGAAACTTTAGTATCGAGCCTCTGAGCCTTGGTTTTATTGTTGTGTCAGATGCCAAAGTTCAAATTTGTATCAATAACAAAACAAAACAAAACTAAACACCGAAAACTAAATACAATGTATAAAAAAACATATTTAAAGTCAAATTCATGTCTTGTAGTTGTCATTTTCACGTCAGTTTAAAACAATACACTTTAATAATTGTATTTAGTTGGCAGCAATAGCTTCTCACCTTGTTATCATTGCCACAAGATACATTTGTGGAATCAGGTAGAATTTGAAATGTATTTTGATATAATTTCAAGTCAAGTCTCACCTAGTCGTATAAATCAGTTGATTAGAGGTTCATTCAGCAGGCCATCGACTACAGAACGTTTAGCCTAACACATCTGCAATTTTCTCAAAATTTACTATTCCAGATACAACGAAAGTCAAATTATCCTCAACTTGTCATCATTATTGGTTTTATTTAAGTTAACTAAATCACTGTAAGTTGTAATGACTTAAGGTCAAGTGGTGTGTCCCAGGGGTCTTCCCCTTAATCCCAGGCGATTAGACAGGTTAATGTGGAAGTTCCCAATATTTTTTCCGTGGTGCCTTTACAGCCATTAGACTCCTCACTCCTATCTCTGGTGGAGATGAGACAGGGACACTTCAACAACGTCGTATTAATAAAAGTTTTTTTTTTGTATTTTTTTTTTTTTTGTGGCGCTTTGGTAGTAAGTTACCTTTCTATGTCTCCCGTGGTGCCTACATGGCCATTGCACCGTCCGATAGATATGGTGGGGATGGATGATGAAAACCACAAAACCGTCATTTTTTTTTTAAATCAAAGATAAAAGCATGCAGTCCTTACTTACCAGTATGCATTTTTAAAGTAATAAACAAATACATGAATAAATAAAGCGATAAACAAGAAAGCAGATATTTTATAACGTATAAGAAAGACAGAATTGTAGAAATGAGAACAATCATATCAGATATAATTCATCTGATGAATTTTAGACATTCTTTTAATTTAGCAAATGAATGTTTGTGAAGTTGTATTATCTCTTGGGGAAAATAAAATGTTTTTTGTCGCCAGGTCCTTATAAGGGGTATTGTGGCTAGCACAGAGCCCAAATGCTGCATATAATTATATAATTGAATAATTGCAAGCCTATCTCGCCTTACCCAAGATGTGGGTTAGATTAGTCTGGATTAAAATGATTCAATTAACCGACCGATCAATACTCTACTAATTAACATGTAAGGACAATGTAGACAGAATGTTGTTGATCACTTGATACTTCTTTAGTACAACTAATCCATCTTAAACTCAATTTGAAACAAGATGTTCTCTCGTCTTGAGTTGAGTACTCCTGCATAAAAATATAACGTGAGCCATATCATCTGTATTTACATAGTTGTTCTTTAGTATACTTACATATTGATGACATGGATGTTTGTATACAATTTTTGTTTATTTATCTGTAACAAAGGTAAGGACCTATTTTACTCACTTTTATTTAAATAATTTACTTTGAAATACTTATGAGGCCAAGTAATTCATATGACAAGTATACTGATGACTATATGTATCTGAATATAAGGAATATGACAAGTATACTGATGACTATATGTATCTCAATGTAAGGAATAGGACAAGTATACTGTTGACTATATGTATCTCAATGTAAGGAATATGACAAGTATATTGATGACTATATGTATCTCAATATACGGAATATGACAAGTATACTGATGACTATATGTATCTCAATGTAAGGAATATGACAAGTATACTGATGACTATATGTATCTGAATGTAAGGAATATGACAAGTATACTGATGACTATATGTATCAATGTAAGGAATATGACAAGTATACTGATGACTATATGTATCAATGTAAGGAATATGACAAGTATACTGATGACTATATGTATCAATGTAAGGAAGTGATCAACATTAAGGCCGCGATTCTCAAACATTTTCGCGACTGTACCCCAAAAAGTTTCACTAACACGTACGTTTTTTGATTTACAGTGGTGATACGATCGCACCCCTTCTCATCACAGCTCCCCTCCCCCCATATTATGTTCCCCTCATCGCCCCACCTGTGGTCAGCGTAGCACAGTTTAAAGTGACCGAGATCAAAGCCCTACTGGACTCAGGTAAAATCTCAGTCAGGCTTTGATGTCCGTAACGCCCCTCCCCCTATCCCCACCCACCAGATCGGGGACCAGAAGTTTTTAGTTAGTTTTTAGGTCAGTGAGTTGTATTAGTGTTAGATTGGAGTTTGGACAGAGATGTAGTTTTATAGATTCAGTGTTGCGTTAGAGTTTGTATGAGATAGTCGTGCAGTCACGAGTAGTTTAAATAAAGTTCAGTTATTTTTATACTTTACATTAATAAGTGTTGACTCATCATTTGGCTTATCTGTTTATGTGAAGGTGTTCTGGAAACCTACCAATAATTAAGGAATATACTAAAAGAACCCGTAACAAGTGGATGCCGCTTAATTGGGACACTGCTTAATTGGGACAGCCGCTTATTTGGGACACATCTCAAAGAAACAAAACAAAGAAGCTAATAGTAAAATGTGTATGTTTAATTGGGACAAAAAGCCTCGGTCCCGATGTGTCTCAATTAAGCGGAATCGACTGTATTGGTTGTTTTGAATGAAAATCATGTCTATGCTTAACCCTGCTAAAGCTTTTCCCCGTACCCAATGAGGTACGCGAATGACCGGTTGAGGGCAGTGGCATCATGGAACAGGTGGTCGTATTGTTATGGGTATTAGGCAAACAGACAACCCTATTTGATAAGACAACAATGAATTATAGAGGGAACATTTAATATGACCTGAAATATCCGTGGGTCACATTCTCTCTTTGATAATGTGTGTGAAGCCCCTGTAAGCTTGAGATGAAATCTCTTAGAGATCTCTTAGATCCTTTAAACCGCCAAAGGGACGGTTTTTTATTGTATCCTCTTTCATCCCCACCAAAAAAATGGCGGGAATCTTCGTCATAAAGTGAAACATGCATTGGTTCTCACCGGAGATCGAACTAGGGACCCTCAGGAGACTGACACTCGAGCACTATACCGCCCGACCATTCTTCACCATATCCGAGTTATTAGTTTACAATGAAAGACTATTTATGGACTTTATGTGAAATAATATCTATGAATAGTTCAGGAACTATAAATGGTATAGGGGGCCACATTGGTCCCGATTGAACAGGGCCGGCCTTTAAATTTTCCGTCTCGTAGCCCTAAAGGATCAAACAATTTCTCGACCTGTGAAATTAAATCTCAGTATACATGATTTACTAGCCGCAAAACACTTTCTGCAATGAGCCCTATCACCTGCCACACTTGATAATGAAAACCATGATTTCTCGTTGGGTACATAATATAGTAGATGGTGTAACTAGGGAGATGTGTTATTGGCTTTTAGTTAAGTATTTCAATCAATAATCGTAAAAACATTTTGGCTTAGGGAAATCCGCGTGCTGTCTTTTCTCCCTTGAAAAGTTCCTGGTAAGAAAATCCCGTTATTCTAGCCGGCGATTGAACCCGAGACCTTGACTTTAACAGTCAAACATTTAACAAACATACGACCATCACAGTTGAACCATACGCGTTTGCCGAAGTGCTAATACTAAATCACTAGTCCTAAATCGCTAATTCCAGATGGATAATGCTACATGGCTAATACTAGATGGCTAATACTAGATGGCTTATACTAGATGGCTAATACTATATGTCTAATACTAGATGGTTAATAGTAGATGGCTAATAGATGGCTAATACTACATGGCTAATATTAGATGGCTAATACTAGATGGCTAATTCTAGATGGTTATAGCTACATGGCTAATACTACATGGCTAATATTAGATGCTATTACTAGATGGTTTATACCTTACGGTTAATACTAGATGGCTAATACTACTTGGCTTATACTACATGACTAATACTAGATGGATAATGCCGTAAAAAATACACAGGGTGTTCTCATGTGCAGAAACGTTTTAGGGAAAAGTGAGTCCAGAGACGCAAATAGTATAAAGAAAAGTGGTTGCGCAGGTACTTATTAAAGATTCTACCTGCTTACAGCTTAACAAGGGGACAGACAGAATACTTAGCGTGTAAAGTATTACCATTATCTGTTTTATAGACTAAACATACACTAATCGATTTTGTTTTAAAATTACAAGCATGTGAACATAATTTCAATAATATTACTGAATGTGATTTATTATTTTTTAATTTAAATTTTTATGTTAGAGTGAATAGATTTTACTTAATTCAACGCACATCGTTATAAAATGTGGCAACAATTTTAAAACTCTATTTACCAATTAAACAAGAGGTCATTTACATGTTATTGACTTTATTTTCAAGGTAATTTGATAGATTATGTTGAGCAATTTAAACAAAACATTTCACTCAAAAAAGTAGTACCAAGTAACTTGTTAACTAAAAGAAAAAAAAAAGTTAGCCAACACAAATATTTGTTAGTGTTCAGATGATATCTTCGAAAAACAGTTCTATTATCTCCGAAAAAAAAAAAACAGTTCTATTTATCTCTAAAAACAGGTCTATTATCTCCAAATAAGGCTTATTATCATCAGTCCTTAATTAAAATTATTATGATGGATTTGGGATAAGATGTTAACCTAAATTATCTTCTTTTAAATGCCTTGCAAAATGTGTCCTTTTTAATGTTTTTTAAAATTAAGTTAAAATAAACACTATTGAGCTACTCGTAGTATTGATTCGATTCCTATTCATAGTACATAATAAAATATAGGTCATTTAACTAGTTTGCTTTAATGTGTATCTTTCTCCGTCGCTAATAAGTATTTTTTCGTATGAAAAAGGTATTTTTATTGCAATTAATACTCACTCGACTACAAATAAATGTTGAAATAACTCTGATTCATCAATGTACTATCTCTAATAATTTTTTTTTTATTTGCAGAATATGTATTGGTAGATTGAACCCTGATATTATTTTTTTGAAAGACAATGGGTTTTCTCGTTGTCTCCCTTGTTGTATTGTTGACACTATTTCAGCATTTTAACTTCGGAACTTGTCAAAAACCAAAGCACATAGCCAATGATGTGATTGTCAATATAACATCCAGTCAACATCGATGTAAAAGAACCTTTTTGAGCTTAACGTTTGGTATGAAAGCTATAGCTGTCAACTGGCAGAGACTAAATCTTAGGTAATTTTTTTTCCTACAGACTGATGCATTCTAAAGTAATTTAATAATATATGTTCGTATGGTTAAAATTATTAAGTAGCGAAATGTATGCAAATCAGAACTATTTCCGATCATTATTAGGAAAACAAATTCGGTTATGTATATTCAGTTATTATTAATCTGTTATTCGTAGTAAATCTTAGACTCAGATCATTATATATTTACTTTCGTTTTATTTAGTCTCTTTATATTTTGTGCTATAAGGATCGTTTGTCTTTACCTTGCTTACATGCGGTGGGCAAATATCAACCAGTTCAATACCACAAATCAGAAGCATTGTAGAAAAATGTAGCTACCTTCCGATTTCTTTAGAAAAAAGAAATATATTTTCTTTTATGTATCGGGGTTTAATCGATCTTCAACCGTTTCAAATTGGAATTTTTTTTGTACCTATGAAAACAACCAGCAACCTCATCTGTATAGTGTATTTATTTGTAATCAATTATCCGAACCCCTTTACATTGTATTTATTTCTAATCAATTATCCGAATCCCTTTACGTTGTATTTATTTCTACTCAATTATCCGAATCTCTTTACATTGTATTTATTTCTACTCAATTATCCGCATCTCTTTACATTGTATTATTTTTATTTAACTACATGCCGGCTCTTTACATTGTATTATGTCTACTCATTTATCAGCTCGTCAAGAGCACTCAATATGGCCCGAGCACTGTCGCCCGCGTATGTTCGTCTCGGTGGTGTGGCCGCTGATGTGATTCACTTTGACCCTCATGGCCAACATTCCGTCCCAGTTGTCAGCCAAGGTCAGACTCAATGGCAGAGTCAGAAAAAGTACGATCAGAATTTAACGTTATCAGGTAGTACCGTCAGAATTTAACGTTATCAGGTAGTACCATCATAATTTAACATTATCAGGTAGTACCATCAGAATTTAACATTATCATATCAGGTAGTACCATCATACTTTAACGTTATCATATTAGGTAGTACCATCATAATTTAAGATTATCAGGTAGTACCATCATTATTTAACATTATCAGGTAGTACCAACAGAATTTAACATTATCATATTAGGTAGTACCATCATAATTTAACATTATCAGATAGTACCATCATAATTTAACATTATCAGGTAGTACCATCATAATTTAACATTATCAGGTAGTACCATCATAATTTAACATTATCAGGTAGTAATCATACTTTGTTGCTCTAAACGAGAAACAATTAAGCAATGTACACCTACCATAAAATAAAATATACCGCATTTATCGCTAATACTTATAACATGTACATTCCATTATCTAATGATATAAAAAACACGATAACCAAAAGAATATGTTTTATTTGATAGTGTGTATGTTATAGACTTAAATGAATAACTACTATTTTTAACAATAAATATATACATTCTTTCTTTTTTTTTATTGTAACAAATATCTTAATTGCCACAGGTGAACGATGGAGAGACGTGACCAGATTTTTTGAGAATGCCGGTTGGAATGTAATATTTGACTTCAATGTATTCAAACGCAAGAACAATCGATGGGATCCAAGAAATGCCAAATTACTTCTCGACTATTCCACGGCAAATAACATCAGTGTCTCAGCATTTCAACTAGGCAACGGTAGGACTTGTATGCACTACTTTTACTTGATTTAACTCAAAAACTACAACGGTTATCACAAGGGTGGGCACATTTTTTTTTAAATACCGGGGACACACTGTGCTTCCCAAAGTGGTGGGCCTCCTAGTGGATTGTCCGGAGGGGGGCCTTGGAATTTCGAAAAATGTGACACATAAAATATAATTAACCTAATGTATTGTATGTAAATAGTATTA
>JAGDYQ010000031.1:4139628-4183779 GCA_021962125.1 Bulinus truncatus | reverse complement strand
AGGGATGTCTGCCAATGCTGGTCGAAGTAGATTTTGTACCATCTTTTCTTTGATTGATGCTGACACTCTGTCATCTAAAAGGGCTATGCCAACCAAAATGTTCAGGAGAGGAACCATGTTTCAGGTGCCTTGAAAATGCTTCATGTGCCTTGCTGGCAACAGTCTTAGAGTTCGGATAGGTCTTCAGATTTGATAAAAATTCGATGTCATTGAGAGGGGGCTCGGATTGCAAGTGGTGCTTCGTTCCACTGTTTTACATAAACAAGACTGACAAAAGAGAGCCAAACCTGTGATATTCTGGGATTCACGAACAGTCAACTTGAACTGAGTCTTAAAAAGAAAAGATTTTCAGTGCGTAAATGGCTTTTGCCATCCATCTCGCATGATGTAAGTTGGACCGGGAGCTCGAAATTTCTCCTTGTCTTTTAGTGTCCACCAAGAAACCAGAAGGATAAACGCAAAAATTCCTGATAATCGTCCCTTGGGTGCTGTTTTTCAAGAGCACCTGGTAAATAGACAAGCATTTCCTGTCGCATGTTTTTTCAATATTGGATCCTGAAACAGTTCATCACTTGCTGTAGAATAAGCATCTTGGTTCATTGATGGCCATTGTTTCTGGGAAATCGCTGGAATAGTGCAGTTGATGGACCTTCAGCTGGACCAAACAGAGACTTGAAAACATTTGGAAAGGACAACTTCCATGACATGATGACGGCATGCAATCCAGACGCATTTCTGTGTTCAGAGCTTCTTCAATTCCAACACATGTGTTCCTTATGAAGCCCTGTATTGCTAGCTGTTGTGTCGAATACTACAGGCCTTTGATCTGGGAACGCAGAATTCCATTTCTCAATTACTTCAATGCAAGCATTTACTTGAGCCTCTCCTGTTCCTCTATCCATTTTTGGAATACCCAACAGTTTTTTCCTGGCCATTCCCAGTAACAATAACAGCTATGCGATCCACATTTTCCTTTGATCCATCAATGTCGGGCAATATTTTACCGTCCCAATGCAGCAATAGTGGTCCTGCCAAAGAAAATTCTTTTTCATCCATTGCAGCAGCCCGTTGTCTTTCTTTTATTCTGGATCGTCTGATTGAACTTCGAGATAATGTTATTTCTGAAATGTCATGGCCAAGCGCCTGTGCAACAGCCTCCAGCAACAAACACAGCTCCACGGTCTGGGAGGCAAACACGATCCAAAGCACCTACAACTTCAGGGGACTGGAAGATATTCTTAACTTTCTTTTTTGATGATGAAGCACCAGGTGTTGATGTTGACGTTGTAGGCGTACATGGCTGAGTTTGAGTTGGCTGATACTCCTCATCTTCTTCTGACTCCGAATTAGATGTCCAACAGAAGAAAGTTCACCTTCTGTTTCATTGAAGCCCTTTGTCATGCGTTTCTTCATATCTCATTTTCACCTTTCTCTCTTTTTCCTCTCGTTGCCTCTTCCTGCTTTCTTTTGCTGTTGTCTTTACGTCTACTCCAGTCATGCTGCAGGAAAAAACATCTTCTCTTTGCATGCGAAGAGAAATTCCCGATCTTCTTCGTTCTGTATTTCTGTCATCCCGTCCTTTGTCGCAATATCAAACAATTCTTGAAGGTCACCTTTAAACATGTCTTCTTTCATCCTGTCGCTTTCTCGTTTTCGTGTTCTGTGTACCTTCAGAGCCAGATAGTTCTGATGCAGCTTTGACAGTTTTTCTGACACATGAGTCAACCCGCTGTGTTGGTATTCTGGCTCGCATCCAAATACAAATAACTGCATCACAAGTCATTTCATAACTTTCCGGAAGAGTTCGTCCCGGCTTCAGTTAAATGATGAAACTGGAGCAGTTGAAGTACATCCAGCATACGTGGCAATCTTGCTGTAGATAACAGAGAAATTGGCTTTCCAATCAGCCAGTGCAGTGGGTCGGATCTCAAACTGGAGGAAGCCATTGTTGTTTATAGTTTATTACTTGAAGAGTTCAATAGGTCATTTCCGTTCAATGGCAATTTAGTATTAATTCAGTAACAACTACAAAATAAAAAAATAACATGCACGTTAGAATTCAGCACACAAGTAAGTAAGTAAATTAATTTATAACGTGTCAAAGTCGGACATAAATCGCAAGCGCGGACACCAGACCATTAATGTTGATAATGGGTTGACCTGTAGATGTTGCTCGATCAGCCTGAAATTTTGCAGGCCAAATACCTATACCCAATGGACAAAAACAAACCATGTGGAGCAATGATTCTACAAACTTAAACTTTTCAGTATGGTTTTCTGGACCACACTAATATATATATATATATATATATATATATATATATATATATATATATATATATATATATATATATATATGCAACACGTTTTGTTTTTTGTGGAAAAAAAAATGTATTGACATGTTAATACACAATTGAGGTGATGAACTTGGATCCCTGCTCCTTTTTATTCCAAATGAAATGTTTCTAAACCAGGGTATGAACTCAACAACATGGCAAGCAGATCAAGATTGCCATTTCTTTTTTGGGATCAAATGGCTACCTACCTCGTCAGACCTGATTCGGCCCACTTTTAGACAATGATCAAATATTCTCTTTGACGTTTCGAAAGCTAAGTGCGCTAAAAGAAATTTATTTTACAGATCCAGAGTTTTTTTTTATTGTTCGTAACAAAACGGTATAGCTCAGTGTGTGTTAAAATTTGGCCCATTGGCTAAAAACGGTATAGCTCAGTGTGTGTTAAAATTTGGCCCGTTAGCTAAAAATAAAATGTTCAATGTATTGTTTTTATACTTTTGAAAGGCCTTCGCTCCACACACCTACGATCTGATGGACTATGATCTGATGGACTATGATCTGATGGACTATGATCTGATGGACTATGATCTAATTCATTTACTACCCCTGGTATCACAGGGCCAGACTTAGGCCTACTTGACCGATGGCTCCTAATCGGGCGCCGCGCCAGTTGAGGGGCCCCGAAATTTACATGTAGCATGTCACTTTCAATCATGCTCTTGCCATAGTATTTTAAAGATTAGAACAGGGGGCCTCGTTAGCATTCGTTAAATTGGGCCCCGCAATCAGCAAGGCCGGCCCTGCCTGGTATAACTTGTGGGCGTAGAGGTATTTCTGTTTCATACATACAGAGAGAGAGAGAGAGAGAGAGAGAGAGAGAGAGAGAGAGAGAAAGAGGGAAAAAACAAATTTTAAGGGAGAAAGAGACATAGAGTTGAAATTATAGAGAAGGCAATTTACTCCTAAAGAAATATCATGAAGGAAGTAAAAGGAAAACAAAAGTAGATCATACGAGCTTGTAGATGTAACACAATTTAAAGCCAATAAGTAGTGAAGACAGTTAAAATTTCTCCTAATCCATAAAAACATTAAGTTTATATAGTCTATTAATAACTTTACAGCGACACGGCATACATAATAGGATTTACAGCTG
The DNA here is from genome assembly GCA_021962125.1 of Bulinus truncatus. NCBI lineage: Eukaryota > Metazoa > Mollusca > Gastropoda > Planorbidae > Bulinus > Bulinus truncatus. The sequence continues at coordinate 4,180,329 of JAGDYQ010000031.1, read as the reverse complement.
TCGCAATCGGGCTGTTACATAAAAAACAGCTTATTTTTACTAACAGTAGATGATCATTTAATACATACATTAATTAAATACTTGACTAGCTGTCGCCCACCTGCTGAAATTCGACTCCAACACATGTACGAACAATGAGGCATGTGAGTAAAGATGATATTTATATGGCCAAAACATATTAAATCGTACAATACATTCTTTTTTTTTTAATTCATAAATTTCATCGGTTATATGTATCTATTGCTTCCACAGTAATGAATCAAATATTAATGCCCATAATAATTTATTGGATTTCCAGTAATGCAGCCAACTGGTATAGTAATGCCTTAAATGTATCATTGGGCGGCCTATTTCTATGTTTTTTTTAATTTTTTAACATGATGTATATATATATATATATATATATATATATATATATATATATATATATATACAGTGCATGCGTTGTTGTTGTTGCTGAGCATTCAGTTGGACGTGCATTCATACACGTGGATTACGTATTCAGCAAACATAATGTGAGTATTGCGTCTAGCGTAGTGCTCTATTTTATTTAGAACAAGACTTTAATTTTATTTTAGCTCTTATATTTTTAATAATATGTTAATACAGCACAGCACGTGACCAAAGTAGTTGACTTCAAACGTGTATAGACACATATATAGACACATATATAGACACATATATAGACACATATATAGACACATATATAGACACATGTAGACAGATATATATAGATCCATGTATCGTTATGTTCTGTAATGTAAATTCAGTGTGTGAAGTCACTGTTCGGATGGGATAAAATCTCTTAGATCATATAAACTACTAATGGGACGTATTTTTGCAGTTCTTTCATCCCAACCTATACTGCAATTGACAAGGAGGCACCACGGGAGATATGGCGGAGGACTTTAACCATGACCTGAAAAATCCCTTGGCCGAACCAGGGACCCTCATGTCGTCGACAGTCGAACGGTTTAGCACTCGACCTTCCACCGCCGCCCCTCCCCCCCCCCATGACAACGACTCTCAACGTTTTACCGGACTATACCCCGAAGTACCCATCAAAGTACATCATAGTGACGGTAGAAGTATTCTATATAAGTTGGGTTTTAAAATTTTAAATCAATTTTCACGAACTTCTTAAAGCCATTCTTGGAGACCCGAGTTAGTCGACTAGATATTCTGACCATTTAAACGGCTGAGTTTTATAGTGTTCTTCAGAAAAACTAAAAGCGACCATTGACTAATCTAGCTTTTCTCATGCATCATATGACTCGTTTACTTTCAAGTCATTTGTGAAAGGGCTAGGAAATCACCAAAACAGGTAATTGTTTTACGCATTTAAATCTCTAAAGAGAGAGAGAGAGACAGAGAGAGAGAGAGAGAGAGAGAGAAAATTCTTTCAATTAAGAGAATGTCATGTGACATTCAATACAAATGTAATACAACTTACTGTAAAAATTGTAAATAATCATTACACTATCGAGGCAAATAATTAGTTAATCACACTATAATAGTCAACAAAGTTTAGATGTTTTAATGTAAGGAAAACATTTATAAACATTTTTTGGTATTTAACAATTTTTTTGAGATTGTTTTTATAAGTCATTATTACATAGATTCTAAAATACATTTAAACACTAAACACATTTTTAAAAGTTATTCAATTAAAAACATTACAAATGGAATGGTTCCTTTCTCTAAAAATGTTTTATCCAGCGTAAAAAAAAAAAAGTGACCACTTAAAATTGAATATCTGAAAGCTACCTCTATTGTAAACAAGTATTCCCCCCATGTTCAAACAGGCACTGAATTACATTTGACATACCTTTATAAGCTGGGGAATCGTTGAACATACCTTTATACGCTGGGGAATCGTTGAACATGCACAAGTCAATGGTCCACTTGTAATAAAGCACCTACATGAACTTCGGTCGATTCCCAGATTGTATGTAATCACGTCTTTTTTGTGTATACAGCTTTTTTTTTCCTCGAACATGTTCTCCCTTTCCTCTCATTCTCTCTCTTTCTCTCTCTCTCTCTCTCTCTCTCTCTCTCTCTCTCTCTCTCTCTGTCTCTCTCTCTCTCTCTCTCTCTCCCTCCCTCTTTCTCTGTCAGTCTCTCTCTCTCTCTCTGTTTCCCTCTCTCAACTATCCCTAACTCTAGTACCTGTTAGGTAGTACTTGTTGTCCCCTCATTGATTTCTCTCCTACATCTCACCCCCCCCCTCAAACTCAAAAAAGACCTTAGTCAATACAGTACTCAATCGCTGGGGGTAACTTCAAACTATGTAGAGGTGGACATGAACCTACCACCAACTAAACAAGTTACAAAAACAACAAAAACAAAAAATCAAACCAGCCTATACAAAAAAAATAAAATATATCGATGATAGGAGAATTAGACACAGGTGAACTAGGGTTATAGCGTACCTGACAACGGCTGGAAACGGAAGTGTCGTCAGAATGGCAGGTAAGATCATAAATGGTGCACAAATTGTTTAGGTATTGATCCGAACTCCATCACTTAGGAAGGACTTAAAAGGAAACTAAAAGTTCAGGGTACATGCTCTCGGTCAGCGCAGTCCTGTGATTCCAATAGAATGAGTCTAAACTTTGAAACCTTTTTATGACTCACTCCTTGATCAAGCGTTATTTGTTTATATAAACATCAACTAGTCACAGAAGTGGGCACATTAGAAAGTTACTTCTATAAATTGATCAAGACATTTATTCATATATATATATATATATATATATATTTGAACCATTTTTTAAGGATATACTAAACTTTTTTATGGATAAACTAAACTTTTATTACACTTTTTTTCATTTCAGCATCAGTTGATATTATTCTTATCGTAATAAACTGGTTACATAATGAATAAGTTTGACTTTTCAATTAAATCGTTCTCCCGACTTAATTGTACTTTGTTTACCACGTGAGTTAAAACGCCGGTCAAAGAAACTCATTCAAGAAACTGTACAATCAAATTTTATATTAAACATTTCAGTCTCGTGTAGGTAATAGAGAAAAAAATTATAATGAAAAAAAAATATGTTTTCATAATTTTTTTTTTCAATATTCAAAAAAAAAAATCTTCTGAATCCAAACCTTGGAACTTGATACTTGATAACTTGATACTTGATAACGTCCAGTGGCAGTTGTCACATCGTCCTGTCATTGACAGGTTTTGTTTTTGTTTTTTTTTTTGTGCTTTATCAGAAAAACAAAAAGAAAACATCTGGACAAAAAAAACTATAATGTATAATGCCTGCCACAGTATATTAAATCACACACTGTGTGGGAAAAAGAAAGCAGGAATACTAAAACTAAAATCGATTACAGCGGTTACGATTACACTGCCAGCTGTCACAATGATTTGTACGAAATTACATGGATATTAACATCTGAACTTGCAGTACCTTTCATGCGACACTCTCATCGTCTTGGTGTTCATCTCATTACGCAAACTTTAAAATTATTTTCAGGAAGGATTTCATTCATACAGGCCTCCAGTGCCGGCCCTACGAATTATAGGGCCCATTTTAAGGGGATGCTTGCGAGGCCCCTTTTTCTAATCTTCAAAATTCTGTAACGACAAGAGCCATGACTGATAGTGTTATGCTAAATGGAAATTGCGGGATTCCTTCCAGCAGCGGGGCCCAATTAGAAGCAATCGGTCTAATTGGCCCGACCGGCCCTGCAGGCCTCTTATATCATTCGTTGCCCTCACCACAGTGGGTCAGTGACCCATGTCCACCACACCATCAACACTGTCCATAATCCGAGCTACAAATTAAAGACAAACAATCAATTTGTTCACATGACCCTAAAAAATATCCACGTCTCTTACGTTCAAATATTTCCCAAAGGGACGAAATGTAAACGCTTTTCACATGTTACAGTTATTTAGATCACAAAATGAGCATGCTACTGAACGTTGGGATGGATGGTCGTGCGTAAAGTCGCACAACTGACCACCTGAAGGCTTCCGGTTTCGAACCTCATTTACTGTATATATGTTTTTTTTTTTTGTTTACTTCTGACGCTATTTGTGAACTTCCAAATACATTTAGACTCAAAAATCACCTGAGAAAAGCACCTTCACCAACTATAAAAAAATACATGACAAACTCTCTTCCGTGTGATCAAACCCAAGACTAACATCTCTTCCCCCCCCTCTCTCTCTCTCTCTCGACAACCCCAAACGTTATACGAAAACAATGTTCATTATATAGGACCATCCGTACTAACCATTGGTCAATTTAGAATAATATTTGCATAATTTATCAATAATATGAATCATTGACTTTAACCACCGTCACGTAATTAATTAAAGAATTAATTTAAACTAGACTCCAACATGCAACACTTTATTTCTGACACTTCTTTTTTTTAAAAAAACATATCATTCCTCGTCTTTTATTGACGCAAAAATATAACTATAGATTTGTCTGCACCTTTGTATCGTCAATGATGTTTACATTCTACTAAGAACAAAATGATCTTTAAAAAATATAACTCGCGATTTACTTAACTGCCTATTGTTTTAAAATAAAATTATGATGTGTCTATGTAACAAGCAATTACACCAAGTATTTGGTTTTATTTAAATTTTAATGTACATTGTAATGATATCAGGGGAGGTAACTGATGTTGAGGTCTTGAGCCTATTCGGCCCTGTCTCGGTCTCGGAGACGTTCTTGTCTCTTATAATTTTTTAATAAACGATCCTTTATATATATATATATATATATATATATATATATATAGATATAGATATATAGATAGATAGATAGATAGATAGATAGATAGATAAATAGATAGATAAATAGACATATAGATAGATAGATAGATATATAAATAGATAAATAGATATATAGATAAATAGATAGACATATAGATAGATAGATAGATAGATAGATAAATAGATAGATGGATTTATAGATAGATAGATAGATAGATAGATAGATAGATAGATAGATAGATAGATAGATAGATAGATAGATAGATAGATAGATAGATAGATAGATAGATAGATAGATAGATAGATAGATAGATAAATAGACAAATAGATACATGTTTTTCTTTTACTTAACTCACCATTATTTCTCTCATTCTTCTCTCAATCTCTTCTCCTCTCTCTTTTTCTTTCTCACGCATAAACAAACACAAACATAAGATCAATGAACCAATCAATATCCAATCGTATCGAATGATTTGTTTCGATTAAGGAAGCAATGTTCTAGGGGATTCCACTCATGTCTCCTGGACTGACCACAAATCAAATTAGTGCCAGACCCAGCCATGGAATAAAAGACACCCTAGCCACCAATGTCCGGCTCAGCTGGACGCGGCTTAATCATCTGATTACCGCCTCTTGGAGGACTGTGGACTTTTTTTTTTGCGGGGTCCGTTTTTAAGGCCTCTATGTAGTCAGTTTGGCCACTGTGTGATGGTGGTCAGTTTAGTGGTCACTATGGTGGTCACTGTGGTGGTCACGGCAATGTGTGTTCAGTGTGATTTGTGGCAATAAGCTGTGTCAAAGTTTAATAAGTATCATTGTGGTTTTGTATTAAGTGTGACAGTACATTTATTGTAGTGAATACGGTGTTGGCTTTGTATTAAGTGTGACAGTACATTTATTGTAGTGAATACGGTGTTAACTTTGCATTAAGTGTGACAGTACATTTATTGTAGTGAATACGGTGTTAGTTTTGCATTAAGTGTGACAGTACATTTATTGTAGTGAAAACGGTGTTAGCTTTGCATTAAGTGTGACAGTACATTTATTGTAGTGAATACGGTGTTAGCTTTATAACATTCTTATAAATGTTGTTACTCTCTGTATGCTAAATATAGGGTTTGAAAATTACACTAACAAATAATGGGGAACAAATACTAGGGGGGTGACAAAGAGCCTTAACACTAAAATCAACATTAGTAAATGTTTTAAAACAAAAATTTATTTTATTTTGTAATGCAACAAAGAATAAATGCATTACAGTAATAGCCGGCAGTTTTCCCCACGTGAACGTCCCCAGAGCTCCCCCACCTCTGATATACGTCATAACCATTTACACGCTGGCAGTGCGTCAGCTCGATCGTCCATTGCAACAGTTACACACACACACACAAATATGTACTGAACTTTTTTTTTAAAATATTTATTTATATATGTTCTTACATGACACGTTTCAGCTTTATTGTGAAGGTCTGTTGTTTTCAGTTTTATTGTGCAGGTCTGTTGTTTTCATCTTTATTGTGCAGGTCTGTTGTTTACATCTTTATTGTGCAGGTCTGTTGTTTTCATCTTTATTGTGCAGGTCTGTTGTTTTCAGCTTTATTGTGCAGGTCTGTTGTTTTCATCTTTATTGTGCAGGTCTGTTGTTTTCAGTTTTATTGTGCAGGTCTGTTGTTTTCAGTTTTATTGTGCAGGTCTGTTGTTTTCAGTTTTATTGTGCAGGTCTGTTGTTTTCAGCTTTATTGTGCAGGTCTGTTGTTTTCAGTTTTATTGTGCAGGTCTGTTGTTTTCAGTTTTATTGTGCAGGTCTGTTGTTTTCAGTTTTATTGTGCAGGTCTGTTGTTTTCAGTTTTATTGTGCAGGTCTTTTGATTTCAGTTTTATTGTGCAGGTCTGTTGTTTTCAGTTTTATTGTGCAGGTCTTTTGATTTCAGTTTTATTGTGCAGGTCTGTTGTTTTCAGTTTTATTGTGCAGGTCTGTTGTTTTCAGCTTTATTGTGCAGGTCTGTTGTTTTCAGTTTTATTGTGCAGGTCTGTTGTTTTCAGTTTTATTGTGCAGGTCTGTTGTTTTCAGTTTTATTGTGCAGGTCTGTTGTTTTCAGTTTTATTATGCAGGTCTTTTGTTTTCAGTTTTATTGTGCAGGTCTGTTGTTTTTAGTTTTATTGTGCAGGTCTGTTGTTTTCAGTTTTATTGTGCAGGTCTGTTGTTTTCAGTTTTATTGTGCAGGTCTGTTGTTTTCAGCTTTATTGTGCAGTTCTGTTGTTTTCAGTTTTATTGTGCAGGTCTGTTGTTTTCAGCCTTATTGTGCAGGTCTGTTGTTTTCATCTTTATTGTGCAGGTCTGTTGTTTTCAGCTTTATTGTGCAGGTCTGTTGTTTTCAGTTTTTGTTTAACTTCCTAATGAAATATACGGAGACCGAACAGAGTTTTCACCCTTGGTGTTGCTGCCGCAGGCCCCACCCCCTACCCCAACCGCTCCCCTTGAGCTCCAGGCTTTGAGTGTTTTGTACTCAAATGAAATTGAAATTAGAGCTGCCACACACAGACACACACCACACACACACACACACAAACACATACACAGCCATGACCGTCAAAACAAGGAGGAAATCTGGAGTGAGATGAGCTGGAGAGAGAGAGAGAGAGAGAGAGAGAGAGAGAGAGAGAGAGAGTGAAGCTGATATAGAGAGATGGATATAGAAAGAATGTTTATAAAAATACAATGTCAGTGCTAGGACTGTTTGTAAGTGGTGTGTAGGTAGGGAGAGAATAAGTAAGACAGCGTGGTCTCATCATACTGTTTCTCTACCATCTATATGTATAGGTCTTATCATACTGTTTCTCTACCATCTGTATCTATTGATCTCATCATACTGTTTCTCTACCATCTATATCCATAGGTCTCATCATACTGTTTCTTTACCATCTATATGTATAGGTCTTATCATACTGTTTCTCTACCATCTATATCTATTGATCTCATCATACTGTTTCTCTACCATCTATATCCATAGGTCTCATCATACTGTTTCTCTACCATCTATATCCATAGGTCTCATCATACTGTTTCTCTACCATCTATATCCATAGGTCTCATCATACTGTTTCTCTGCCATCTATATCCGTAGGTCTCATCATACTGTTTCTCTACCATCTGTATCTATTGATCTCATCATACTGTTTCTCTACCATCTATATCCATAGGTCTCATCATACTGTTTCTCTACCATCTATATCCATAGGTCTCATCATACTGTTTCTCTACCATCTATATCCATAGGTCTCATCATACTGTTTCTCTGCCATCTATATCCGTAGGTCTCATCATACTGTTTCTCTACCATCTGTATCTATTGATCTCATCATACTGTTTCTCTACCATCTATATCCATAGGTCTCATCATACTGTTTCTCTACCATCTGTATCTATTTGTCTCATCATACTGTTTCTCTACCATCTGCATCTATTTGTCTCATCATACTGTTTCTCTACCATCTATATCTATTTGTCTCATCATACTGTTTCTCTACCATCTATATCTATTTGTCTCATAATACTGTTTCTCTGCCATCTATGTATATTTATCTATTCATGTAAACCTTTGTCTAACTATTTCGTTTTCTCTCTGTTGTCTATTTATTTTAGTTTTTTGTTTTCTATATTTTTTATTAAAATACAGTCATGAACAGAAGTTTAGCTAAAGAATCTAAAAACATCATTAGAGACTGGTGTTTGTAGGGCTCCTCTTTCATCTTCAACATAAACCGTGTGTATATTGTATATAGATACAATTCACTAGACATATGTATGTGAGTCCAAATGTATATTAAATGTTGATATAGCTCAAAAGACATATGAATGTGAGTGCGTGTGTATAACGTATTTAAATATAACTCAAATAGCATATTATATTTAGCTATATCTCAATAACATATGTATGTGAGTCCAAGTGTATATTATCTATAGATATAAAAGACATATGTATGTGAGTACGAGTATATCTATTGCTATAACTCAAAAGACATATGCATGTATCACCGATTGATGTAACTCAAAAGACATATGCATGTATCACCGATTGATGTAACTCAAAAGACATATGCATGTATCACCGATTGATGTAACTCAAAAGAAATATATGCGAATATGACTAGGTAGGATTTGAACCCAAACGCGCTGGACGGGCTGCAACATGCCTATCACATTTAGAACATAACATCATCAAGTATGTCATTTATTTGTCATTTTGAATAAATATCCACACAACAATGTGTCCGTTTGCATCTCAGTGAAGGTCCTAAATCTCCTTAGAAGAATCATTAACACTATATCAATGTAAAACCCGTATAATACTTTGCCGTACACGTATACAATCTTCTGTACATAAAGTGTATAATGTTGTACACAATGGCCAGCAAAGAAACCGTCATTGACTTAGATCATTTCGGTCACTTGATTGAAACACGTAGAGAAAAAATAAATACAATTTTAATCATCTGGATACATGTATTTGAGTTATTTGGTAGTTTTTTTTTGTTTCTAAATGAATGTTCACTATGTCTATAGGATCTATTGGTACCTATGATGTATACGAGCTGTGTGGTCATTACGAAACTAGTTTTAAAATGTAGAGACAGTAATGCCAATCTAGCACTCATTATTTGATCTTCCATGAAAGATGTAAGGTATAAATGTATTCCTTTACTTTTCAGCTAATAGCCAAATACATATTTACATATACATACATATATATATTTATATTTATACCATATAGAGAGCTTGCGAAGTATAAATAAATATGTTGGTAAATCAACAAACAGTACTTCTACTTCAAGTAAACACACACACACACACACACACACACACAGAGATTTAAAGCATAAGTAAAAAAAAAATCAAAACAAACAATCCATCTCTCAAGAACCTTCACAACCTAAACACTTGCTCCTTACAAGCTGGAGAAATTCCATGAATAAAATTGATTGTCATGACCAGACGGGGGCAGTAAGTCACAATGGCCCTTCTCTGACAGGCCAATTACCTCCCTTAAACCTTACATGGGCCTTTAAGTCTGCAGTTGACATTTGAACGAGCGGGGGGGGGGGCTTGATGGTGGGAGGAGTAGGAGTAACTGAAGGAGGGTCCAGAGAGGGAACAGATAGACAGAAAGGTTATAAAAAAAGAGCATTTCTTCCGTTTCTACCATCCTTCGTTTTTGTTTAGTCTGTCTGTGGAGTAGGTAAGACCGTGATACTTACATTTAGCTTCTTCTTGACATTCTCTACCAGACACAGTGCCATAATGTATAGGGAGAGGTCATTGTGGAGGTGGGGCATGGGTCAAGTGTTCAGTGCCCAAGAATGGACAATGGAGCTAACTTGAATAAAGGCCCATATATAGTTTATGCAGCATCACATAATACATAGAATAAATAAAATATACCCATTAAAAGGGCATCATATGGCAAATCAGTTATATATTAGTTCTATATATATATATATATATATATATATATATATATATATATATATTTATATTGCTACCTCTCTATAGCTTACTATAGTCATTCACAAAGAGAGGAAAAAAGAGAGTGAGTAAAAGAGACAGAGAGTGAAAGAGAGAGAAAGAGAAAGAGAGAAAGAGAGTGAGAGAAAGAGAGAAAGATGTTAAAGGTTCGATAGCTTTATATATATATTCTTTGAACATGTTTGCAATGCCAGCGAAAAAGGTTTTGTGCCGTTGACATAAAATACAAATGACTTACGTAATGAGTTAATAAAAAAGTAGACAATTGTTCTCCGGTTTCCTAAACTTTTCTGCTGTGTCGGCAAGAGAATCGACACTGAACCCAAACTCCCAACGATGCCCAGTTCGAAACATGGCCATTAATGCCTGCTCGATCCTCCTGAGCCCTCACGACGGGTCACTTTTGGACGGCTGCACCATCTGACTGCGGACATTTCTGCCCGTTATCCCATCGCCCCATTGCAAGCACTGGCTGTGTCCACATATGTAAAACGGTTTCTTTAAACCAATACCTGTAATTCCGACTTCAGCTATAGTGTTAGCACCAGTGAATTTTAAGAAACAATTAGACGGTTCAATTTAGATTTTAATTTTTCTAGAAACTTTAATGAATGTGAAGAGAGCATGGCAATGGGTGGGTATGCAGGGGTAAGTCAACGACATTACACTTTTGTTTAAAGCAACCAATAGTTTGAAGAACTTACTTGTGAGGGGAACCGGCAGAATATTCTTTCGAACCACGTAGCGTGAAAATTCTACAGCAGGTGCCAGGCATTCTACAGCAGGGGCCAGGTATTCTAAAGAAAGGGCCAGGCATTCTACAGCAGAGGCCAGGCATTCTACAGCAGGGGCCAGGCATTCTACAGAAAGGGCCAGGCATTCTACAGCAGGGGCCAGGCCAATAGCAGGGTGCAGGAAGACAATGTTACTTAGAGGGGGGCAAGACAAAACGCAGGGGGGCGGCTTCCAAGCCCCACCCCCGCACGTTTCAGGCCTGCTTGGGGTACAGTCGCCAAAATGTTTAGAACCGCTGATTTAACATATGCCTACTACAATGCAATTAAATATAGTGCACAATCCACGACATAATAAAGGGAATATTACTTCATATAAACATTTCTAAATATCTGACAAGAATGCAAATAGTATCAAACAGTAACGGGCGCGTTTTATTTTTTGTTTCTAATGACTACATCCATGCATTCCAAATTACTGCGTATAGAGATTAGAGAAGAATACAAACAAATCAAATTAGTTCTATGTTCATATGTTTGTTTCTAATGACCACATCCATGCATTCCAAATTACTCCGTATAGAGATTAGAGTAGAACACAAACAAATCAAATTAGTTCTATGTTCATATTTTTGTTTCTAATGACTACATCCATGCATTCCAAATTACTGCGTATAGAGATTAGAGAATAATACAAACAAATCAAATTAGTTCTATGTTCATATTTTTGTTTCTCTCCAACTATTTTCATAATTACATGATATTAATGATGAAGATACATCTAAAATTAGGAATGAAATCCATCTTGAGAAATATTAATTTAACTATCTATCCACATTCATCATTAATTCATTTAGTTGTTGTTTTTGTTGTTGATTTTGTTAAGTCAACAAGAAAGAGGGGAAAAAAAATGTTGCAAACAAAATAATGAACCAATCAGGGACTCGCTCGTTAGTCATGAGACTTGAAAAAAAAAAAGGGAAGCCATCTACTTAATCCCCTCATTTCCCTTGAGTATTTCCCCTTGGATTGCAAACATAGAACCTTGCTGGCGAGGACGATGTTGAAAAAAGAAATGTTGAGACGGGAACCTAGAAATCTGCCAAGTCAAGTAGGTAAATTTATTTTTGGAACAACTGGAAATACCAAATAAAAAAACTATATTTATTTTTGGCATATCATTTCCGTTTGATGACGTCATTGCCATCTATTTTTTTTATTTAATTTTATTGAAAACATCAATAATCTTTCTTCGACTAACTCATTAAAAATTCTTAGATTGTGTGTATACTATTTAAAAAAAGTGTCCTTAATGTAACTGAAAATCAGCATAGATGATAAGAATAATATACAGTCAATTCCGCTTAATTGGGACACATCGGGACCGAGGATTTTTGTCCCGATTAAGCGGCTGTCCTAATTAAACATACGAATTTACTATTGGCTTCTTGGTTTGGTTTCTTTGAGATTTGTCCCAAATAAGCGGCTGTCCCAACTAAGCGGTATCCCAATTAAGCGGAATCCACTGTATCTCTAAATCATATTCCTCACCCCATGAGGTATATTTTGATTTCATTCTGTGGCACGGCTAGATATTGATAGTTACTAGCACATCATACACACTTCATTTACTCATGCCAGTTACTGATAAAAGTTCGATGAACCTGATGACTTTAATTAAGAACTAAAATTATACCCGTTTCTTTCATGGAGGTTCGAACCTGCAACTAATTGGTCGAATGTTTCGCGTATACACCACTCGACCATTTTCTCTACCCTTACTGTTATATGTACATTAGCCATTTATAGAGCCCATGGAAATCAAATTACCAGATCACCAATGTACACCATGGTGTTAATGCTTAGTTACAAGGGTGATATTCGATATATATTGATTAAAAGTAAACTGGTTCGTATAATATAATATTGCGTAAATCCATCACAGCCCCGTAGCGTGAAAATTCTACGGGGGGGGGGGGCAGACATTCTACAGCAGGGTCCAGGCAATAGCTTGGGTGGGGGGGGACATGTAATACATTTTACTAAGTAGAACAAATAAGCGGGAGGGGCAGATAAAACGAACGGGGGGGGGTGCCCGGCCCTCCTGGCCGCCCCGCACGCTACGGGCCTGATCCATCATAGAGCTAACATGTTAACATCCATCCCATGATGTCCATTGGTGATGATTAAAAAAGTATAGCTTGCAATATTAAGTATAAAGAATGATCTGTCATGCATAATCATCAACAAACATAATCATAACAGGCATAATTCATTAATATGGTTAAATACAAAATTAAAATGTCTTGTTACGACATACAATTAAATATTCTTTACGTTAAGAAGTGCGTACGTTACAGGTTTTATCTGCTGTGAGGCTTTTACGACAATGGCTTTTTAAAAAAGTTATTTCCATACGAATTATATGGGGGTAGTCTAACGTTTACTTTTCGGTGGATGGGTGGCTCTTTTGGAAGTGAGCCAGATCTTTACTCTGCGGGTTGCGGTTTTAACTCATGCCGTTCCCAATCACCTACCTATGTCTCACTTGGTGCCTCGAAATCAACTAAATGAAAAAAAATCAGAGTTGTGTCGTTTTGCCTTTACAAGTCAGACATTATTTATCTATCTTTCTTTTTTTGTTTTTGTCTTTGTAAAACTAAATCAATTGCATTGGGCCCTGTAGTGGTCGATTAATTATGGACAACAGACTTGTACGAGTAGATCAGTTAATTAACTTTACATGCACGCACGATCGTCCAGGAAGAAATGAAAAAAGATGTCAGCAGAGGCATACTAATCGGACATTGGATCAATAAGAGTCCAATTGAAGGGAAGAGTGGGCTGGAGGGGGGGAAGGCGATATGTGTGTTTGATGAGTCCCACATACAGACTGGACATTAGGTCAGCGGAGACCAAGGTTTTAGGTATGGCCTCGGCCGTTATTTATGTGATTGACTTTTGATTGAAAAAATTTCTTTGTGTACTCAACATACCCACACTGCCATTTGTTGAAGCTTTTATAAATAACATCAGTATCGTATATATAGATAAAAATGTGTATCAGAGGGGATTAGTGTCATACTGTTTGAAGAGTTCTTCACAGCAATGGTTCTAAAAAAATGAAACGTACGACCCATTATCAAAAAAAAATACTTTATCGAATATGAAAACAATATATATATAATTTTTTTTTTATTTATCAATTTCTTCCCTACATTTGCATTAGGGTCTCAAAAAAATCAGGCCTTTTAAAAAGGGATAAGAATACAACAGTTTGAGATTTTCTGGATAACAGAGTGTGAAGTAACTGATGATCAATATGTTCCGGTCTCGGGGAAGTCAATTTACAATATATAACATGTTTACACATTTAGAACAACGTATGAGCTTAACAGTACGACATACTTTACAGCGTTGTTTATTGTTACGTACTATACTTTAAAAAACAAACTGTCCATGTTATAAGTGCAAAAGATCAGGGGATGGTGTAGCACACCAACTTTAATAGTTATTTTATACTAGCTGTACCTTTCTAAACCTTCTCACAGTGTTATATTACCTTAGGTTTGATAATTGGACTGGGTTAGTTTTGATTTCGGGCAGTTTGATTTATTCATGACTTTATTGCAATTTAAAGCTGCAATATGTTGTAGAAATACAAACTAACAAACAAATATTAAAATGGAATTATTTCACATTTTGGCCTTTGAGTTTCATGTTTAAAAACCGCTGAAACTATTCAAAACTGTGAATTAAAAAAAAAACATGAATCGAAACGAGACGCCTGCAAGGCGAAATTTTAAATTCTTGATTTTTAACTTTCGATATAACGTAGAAGCGAGACCGCTATTATATATATATATATATATATATATATATATATATATATTAAATTTTAACTGGCTTTGTTATAAAAACGAAAAATAAGGACCATCACTCTCTAATAGGGTTATAACTGGCGATTTAGGTTGTAAGTTAGCCGCTCTTGCAAGCAGTAATGTGCATACCTACCACACATTTTGTCGATTTGTCAGAATGTAGTCGCTGTTTAGTAATGAGCTAATATGTCCAAACAATACGTACATCAGTTGTAAACCGTGTGAACATTCTGACATTTTGTATTAATCCTATTGAACACACAAGAGGAATAATTTCCATCTAAAAATACATTTAGACATTCAGATCGACATAGAATAAAAGCAAAATACTAAAAGTGAAAAAAAAATGAAGTTTGAATTATGTTAGCAGCAAAACTTTAGACCTATTCATTTCTTAAAAGTTTGACACATGTAGGTATGTGTGAACGCATGCTTTTATTTCATCGTTTCATAACAAATACAAGTGTTTAAAGACTACAGTTTTAATGTTCTCTCCTAGGGTAATAATCTTGTTGGCGTTAGCTCAATACTTTTGTAAAAATTTGTTTTTTTTTGTTTTGTTTTGCGTACCCTTTGGTCACTGTTTGTCATGACCTGCGAAATAACTTACTTTTCACGTATGTAATATTTATAACTTCGGAGATTCATTCGCGGAACTCGAATAAACTATTCTTGATGACAGCTGTCATGGTGTACTTGGTGAAACGTCAATGTAATTATTCATTCACGGTGCGGACGTAAATAGTGCATGGTTTAATTAGTTCACTTTTTTTTTCTCTTTCTCTCTCCAGCAATGGAATGAATGCCTTGTGTGTTTGTTTATTTACTTGTCTTCATGTGTAAAACTGTTGCATAGGATGTATGTGTGTGTGTGTGTATTTTGTATCTTAAGTTGAAAAAAGGTTACATTTGAAAGGAACTGAAATATACTAAGACCTGTTAGTTTGATGATAATTGATGTCTCACTCCACATACATACATACATGTGATATATATATATATATATATATATATATATATATATATATATATATATTAAATCATAAACATACGAATTTATCACTTCATATGCATATATATATATATATATATCACTTCATGTGCATATAAATCACTATATGTGTATGGATGCATGTGTGTATGTATACAGCTTGCCTCTGTCAAATCACTGACCAATGTATGCTTTTAACAAATTACCCTATTGGCAACTGGCCATCCAGTACAAACATCATTGATACGTTATGTCTGACATTATTTTAATCTTTATAAATCGGCTCTTATAATTTTTTCCCACACAACATGCTTACTCCGCCTATGGTTAAAAAGTTACGTGTAGTTATTCAGTTTTAGTATTTCTTAAGAAATTTATAATTTTTTTTTTTTAAATATTTCTTTTATTTAGTTTCATTTTACTATATTTAAGATTTTAATGTATTGTAACTATTTTTTATGTTTAAAGAATTATCATGAGTTAAATTTGCTTTATATCTGAAAATGTATGTTGTGTCAACATTGATCTCATATTGTAAAATTAGGTCTTTTTCTAAGCCCTTCAAGTGACCAATCATGTCTGTCCATGAGAACTTTTCATTGGGTATAAGTCATTTCTTTCTCCATTTACTGTCCACGTGACCGACTTTTTTTGGACCGCACACAAACATGAACGGGGCAGATGTATGACGTAGTTGACCAGAGGGCAGACAGATTAGTTTCAATTAGCGCGCAATGAACCAATAACTGTCCGGTGGTCAGCGTGGCTGACCAACACAAGTATGAACAGTACTGTACTGTACCCAGGCGAGGCCCAGTTGTGAGTCCAGACATTTCGCTATGACGAATCTCTGTCTAGTTTCACTGATAAAAATACCCTCGTGAATGACTGAGGATTATTCACTTAAGTTATGCAGTTCTGGGCACACTTGAGGGCTGTAGGCAATTGTACATTAGGAGACTTAGGAAACAGGGGCATATTGAGGCCCTAGTAAAAGGTGCATTTAGGGGCTCTATGAAAAGGGACATATTTTGTGGGGGTCGGTTATCGGGGGCACTAGGTAAAGGCAAATTAGGGAGCCCTAGGAAATGAGGCATTTTGGTGCCCTTGCAAATGAATATTTAGGGTCTCTAAGCAAAGGAACTTTTTAAGGTTCCGAGGCAAAGGCTCATTATGGGACCCTGGCCAAAGCCTTATTTAGGGCAATCGGTTAAACCACTTTAATGAGCACTAGATAAACTCATCTTTGTGTGATTCTCGGAACCCCCTACCCCTACCCCCCCCTCCCCATTATCATCGCACCTCCCTAAAACATTTAATTGTTAAATTATTTAAATCCCGGCAAGATTACCGTCCCTTACTTTATTAACCTCTCCTTTGAGTATACATCTCTCTCTACATATATATATATATATATATATATATATATATATATATATAAAGTCGTAGCGTAATAACAGCAGTTAGGATTTTAAATCCGACATTTACGTTTAACAATATATATATATATATATATATATATATATATATATATATATATATTCGATGATAATGTTTGTGTTTATTTTGTTTTTAATTAAGAGAACACTTTTTTTTCATTTCACCTTAATTATTATTTTATTTTTTTTGCCATGATAAATCCCATTTATTCTCTCCTTTGCACAAATTTATCAACATTTTTTTGTTTGTCTTTTTTTTTAAAATCTGTTATGCAAATGGTCAAGTCATTCAGTTGAAGAGAGATTGGTTTGTCGTTGGGCTTGCTTCTAATGTCTTCGTATTACGCAGGTCAGATAGCCACTGGTTCGACCGGTGTAATCTTCCGGACCACAATTGAGGTTTTCAGTTCAACGCTAGTATTGTTTTAATTAAACCTTCCCTGGTTAACTAGGAGAACTTTTTTCCATGGGAATAATGTTAAACCTGTTATGGAGGGGGGGGGGAGGGAGAAAGGGTTGGGAAAAGGGGCGAGCGAGCAGAGCTGGGCGATTTGTACTCACGTAACTGCACGGCAATCATCTGAGCCTTTGGTTCGTCCGTCAAAGTGATTACATGCACCGACCCTACTTAGTGAGTCGCATTAGGACCAACATACCACTCAACAACTGCTGCTACGACTGTACTTAATTTAATGTCAATCTCCAGTGAGCGACAATACAGGCGTACTCAACCGAGACGATATTGTTTAGTTATGTTTTATTTAATCACATGATAAGTTGTTTATCCGAATGATAAGATGACCTAATCTTGTGATAATTATTGTTTGTTTACCGACATATCAAAATAATTGTATTCAGACTTCACGTGACGTAGTAGTATTACGAACGAAGACGTGGAAAGGGTATTTACTTTAAAGACAAAATATGAGAACAAGCTAATGGCATGTTATGAGCATGAATAATAAGATTGTACTGTAAAAATACATTAAGTCCATACCAGTTTTCTTCATTAGTAAGTAAATAAGATTGGATAATCGTATGCCTATATACAGGTTATGTTGTTGTTTTTTGTAAAATAAATATTCCTGACCAGCATCAAACTGACCATCATCAAACTGACCAGAATCAAACTGACAAGCACCAAACTGACCAGCATCAAACTGACCAGCATCAAACTGGCCAGCATCAATCTGACCCGCATCAAACTGACCCGCATCAAACTGGCCAGCATCAAACTGACCCGCATCAAACTGGGAGCATCAAACTGACCACCATCAAACACTTTGTTATTACGCTTCCCATGTAGAGTCTAAATATATGTATTTGATAGAAATATAGTGTCTCAGTGGGACGGGTGGCTGAGTGTTGTAGCTGCTCGACTGTTGACCTGACTGTACTGGGTTCGATCCTCAGTGAGAACCAAGGTAAATTTTCCAGGTCTTAGTGAAATTTAGCTTAAGTCACACAAGTTCACCCAGCTTTAAATGGGTACCTGACTTAAGTTGGGGAAGTAAAGGTGGTTGGACTTGTGCTAACCACACAATCCCTTTATATGCTACACTTCATTTGCCCCGATGACACCTTTATAAGAATTTTACTATTTGTGTTTCATAAAATTAACTATTCCGGTTATTTATCGGCTTTGAAGATATTCTCTCTCCTAGTTGATGTTAAAATTTTAAGCAGAAATTTTTCAAATAATTGTGTTAATTATTTAGTAAATAACTTGAATTTAAATAGTATACACACGCAAGAAATATTATTCTATCGTATCGATAAAATCATTTTTTTTCTTATTTAATTGCAGACAAACTAGGCCTATATATGTGTGTGTGTGTGTGTAATATAAGAAGGTGTATTTCCGGAAGTGAACATGTGATCACTCTTGTCTACAATAGTTTTATTAATGGTGAGGAAAAGAATGAAATGTAAAAGTTAGATTGTTGAATAGCGTGAGAGGGAGAAATACTTTTTTAAAAATATCCATTGCTGCATCGAAAAAACAACAAAAAACATTCAGATAGAGCAGGACACAGGCCCGTAGCGTGCGGAGGGCGGGGTCGGGGGCCGGGCCGCCAAGCGTTTTGTCTGGCCCCATCTGCTTGTTCGCTCTACTTAGTAAAATGTATTACCTGACCCCCCCCCCGCTATTGCCTGGCCCCCTGCTGTAGAATGCCTGGCCCCCTGGTGTAGAATTTTTACGCAACGGTGCTGGCAGGACAAGGTGAACATGTCTCCATTCTAATTCAATGGGTGACATTAAATGACAAAATATGAAAAGTTACATTTTTTCATAGTATACTATTTAACTTTTTTTAATGTTTTCTCAAATGAATGAAATTAAAAAAAAAAAAATAAAAAATAAAACAACAAATACTTAGAGGCAGATTAGGGCGGGAGTGTGACCTTATACACGGTGGGGATCACAATCCCTGGGGTCTTTACCACATATTTATCTAGTCGGACAATTATGTTTGAGGTTAGGATGGGTCAGTTGGCCGGGGCCCAAGAAAATCACAAGGGGCCGACCAAGCCCGACTCGTTGGAACTTTTTTTTAACTCTACAAGTAAATTGCAAAAAGTAAATGTTTACTTTTTACTTTAATTTGTTTTACTTTAAAAAAAAAGTCAGGAACGACAAGGTTGAGTTAAGTTACTCACACATGGTATGATATCAACAATGTATGTGTTAATCTCATAGATTCTATAAACCAATGAAGAGACGTTTTTTTTTGCACAGACATTCTTTCATTCCCCACCAATAGTCCAATGGCCATGGAAGCACCGCGGGAGACAGATTTCGATGACTGAGAATATCCTTGAGTCGAATCCGTAACCCCAAGTTTGCCAAGTCCCTGGCTCGATGTCCGGTTTGGATGAATGGGTATTTCATGTCATGGCTTTATATCTCTTGGTGCCTCCATGACACTACCGGGGAGGGGGGGGAATGAAATAAGGGCTTCATAAAACAACAGTCCCAAGAGTGACTTATGAGATCATGATATTGAATCTCATCCTTCCAGGGGCTTCAATGGCGTGAGCCCTACATGGCCTGTAGGAGTAGTACATCAGGAAGGAGCCCAACATGGGCTGTAGATAGGAGTAGCACACCAGGAAAGAGCCCAACATGGGCTGTAGATAGTAGTACACCAGGAAGGAGCCCAACATGGGCTGTAGATAGGAGTAGCACACCAGGAAAGAGCCCAACATGGGCTGTAGATAGTAGTACACCAGGAAGGAGCCCAACATGGGCTGTAGATAGGAGTAGTACACCAGGAAAGAGCTCAACATGGGCTGTAGATAGGAGTAGTACACCAGGAAAAGAGCCCAACATGGGCTGTAGATAGGAGTAGCACACCAGGAAAGAGCCCAACATGGGCTGTAAATAAGAGTAGTACACCAGGAAAGAGCCCAACATGGGATGTAGATAGGAGTAGTACACCAGGAAAGAGCTCCACATTTAAATATTCAACTTTAAAGCATAAAATGGTTGTATGCTTAGCTTAAAGTGGGAATCGTCAAGACTGCTAACTTGATTCTGAGCAATGGAAACAATAATACTATTCCTCGTTGTATTTTTCTTTAACCATGCATTAAAACGCTGCAGCCAACACATCATTAGGTTTCATTTAAGCATGTCATGCCTGGTAAATGAAACTATAGATTATATTGCTGTCTTGTCGTCGTCGAAAGAAAATAATGGAAACGAAAATAAAAATCTCCTCGTTGTATTAAAACACTACAGCCAATACATCGTTAGGTTTCATCGATTATATTGTTGTCTTGTCGCCATCGTAAGGAATGATTGGAAACATTATTTTTTTGTGTAAATTATCTGCTTCATTATGTTTACTCAGAGGTTATCATAGAGTGGGTCACTGCTCAATAGTAAGTAGAGCGCCAGTTTCAGGTGGGTCGAGACGATATTCAAATGTATACCTAACAAGTCGAGTATCAACGTGAACAACATTTCTTATTTCCCTATATGTACGAAAACTAAAAGTTTGTGTTTAACATACAAACGTATTCGTGAAACATATAAACATCATACATATATATATATATATATATATATATATATATATATATAGGTCAGTGGATGGCTGTGTCATGTAGAGCGTTCTACCATTGGGCTAGTTTGTGATAGTTTTGACAGTTGGTGAAAGCCCTTAAGCCCATACAGTTTACAATGGGAGCGTGATTACTTGGGGGGGGGGTGTCAAAAGCGAGGACAGGTGGTCATGCGATAAAGCGTTAGACTGTCAACGTGACGGTCCCTGGTTCGATCTTTGGTGAGGACCAATGGATATATCAGGTAATGGCTTAATTCCCCGCATGATGCCTGGCATGTCATCTTTACAGTTAACTTCACACACAAGAGCAGAAGAACTCTTCACTTCAACTGCCCGAACGGCATTAATTATACATATATATATATATATATATATATATATATATATATATATATATATATATATATATATATAAGGCAAAAATAAAACATATTTATAAACTTTCTTTCAAAGTGCACACTATGTGAGAACCACCGTGTTTTCTAATTAATTTTTTTTTTGTTTGATTATACAATATTATGTTGGATTAGATTCGAATCTGTAATCAGTCAAGTCTTGAAATATGCTGCCGGACGAAGGCAAAAAAAAAAAGACAATAGTTTCTGAGTGATGAGTTTATAGCATGCCAACGTTCATTAGGATTTCAACAGGAAACCATTTTTGTTGTTATTGTCTCCTTTTTTGTATGCTACTGTTCAATTTAACGAGGTTTGAAAACAATTATTTATTTGACAAAGTAATGTATCACATTAGTAAGAGCTGAACTACTGAATTAATAGAAAATTCAGATCTTTTGTCTATACAGAGTGGGCCAAAAAAATGAGAACATTGCGTAGAAAGTAATATAATTATATAAAAGTTTGTTTAGCTGTACGCATAGAAAAAGTTGTTGATAAACAGGGAGGACTCATTGAACATGATTTCTGATTGGCTAAATACTTTGCAAACAAAATTACATGAAACAATACAATTAATTAAATTATATTTTTAATTAATTCGTATGTTATATGATGTTCTCACTTTTTTTGGCCCACCATATATATACAGTGTAGTGAAAAATCTAAAACAACCATTGGCCAACTAAGATCCGCGAGCCAAATCCTTTCCGTCGGATTTTTTCGTCTATATCATGAACCGTCACGGGTTTTTAAATTATAGTAGTCTACGTTATGAGTTCTATATTTAATATATATATATATATATATATATATAATATCGATTTGGGCTCTGCGTTAAACCGAAAGTAAAGAATTAATACATCAGTTTTCCAGTTTGAAATACAATCATGAAAATATCGGATCTGCCCCGAATCCAAAAAAATAACCAAGCCTACCGATCAAGCCTAAGGGGATATAACTCTATGCAAAGATTTTGTAGGGTACAACTAGTATATATATATATATATATATAAATATATATATATATATATATATATAAAGTTAAAATATATATGAGTTTATGTGAACACCGGACAGCTGGTCAAATTCATTAACCCAGTTAGGCCCACGACTCAAAAAGTTTTTTACCCATGGTCCACACCTTATGATGATTTTTTGAGCGAGTATGGGCATGGATTTATCGCAGATGCCATAATTTAATGGAAGAAATACCCCATTCTTTTTCTTACCTGTGAAGTAAGTTTGAAAGGGTTAAAGCCCTCATAATTACAAAATTTAATTAAATCTAGTTAATTACAAATCATAACCCATGTCCGTTATTTGTTTGTAAACTCTAATTCAAATAAAATTTTGAAGAATATTGGAAATAAATAGTGAGTATTGATTATTTTAATATGTGCTTAATCTAGAGGTCAGATTTAACAATTTGCCTTTGTTTTTGTTTTTTTTTTCCAAATATAATTTAACTAGGCAATAAAGAGTCCAAACAAGGTCAAATTCACACGTTCTTGTGAGGAGAAAAAAAAAAGAAACGCAATAATAAGACAAAATATGATTAAATGAGAATCTTAACTAGCAAAAAATTGTTGAGAGTTGAATGTACCCAGCATTATGTAAATTTCGTCATCTAATTAAATATTTTGTTAAAGATGAGTCAAAAGATCAGTTATTATCAGTGGCGTACCTAGTGAGGGGCGGTGGGTGCGGTCCGCACCGGGCGGCACTTTTTATTACTTTTTTAGGGGGGGGGGAGGCAAAATGTATGGATTAAATTAAAATACCTAAATGAGAGGGCGGCAAAATCGTCTTACGCCCTGGGCGGCCGATACCCACGCTACGCCGCTGGTTATTATTACTGTTACTAAGACACATCTATGACTGTACGTTACTATACACATATTGCTTTGACACTTTTGTTCAGGTCAAGGTTGAAGTTTACTCAATGTCTCCCGTGGTGCCGGCTTGGTCGTTGCACTCTTTAACTGAGATGGGGATGAAGGAAGGGCACTGCCAAAAATCGACTCATAACGGTTTACAGGATCTAAAAGATCAACAACTCATCCTGACATATCTCTAACCCATCCCTCTATACTCTGCAATCTATCCTGTCTATTTCTATTCAATCCCCCTTTTTTTCTATCTTGCCCTGTCCTATTTTAAATTCCCCCCCCACGCCCCCAATCCCAAACAACCAGTGACGGACAACCAAGTTTTTTAAAAGTAATAGATATCCCCCCCCATATTCTCTAGTTATCATTCACTTTTACATTACTACCTATTCTGTCTTCAATACAACTTCATAGAAATGAACAGCATACACACTCAAACACGCTAACCTAACGCATATGTATATTATTTATGGAAGCGTTAATCAAAACACATGTTTTTTTCGAATAAGATTCAATTAAAATTTTTTTTTTTTTTTAATTTTTTGCATCTCAGTCCATGTCCAGTAAAGCGGCAGAAAAACCTGAGATAAACTCAATATGTAATGTCTTATTGATTCCGAGAAAAAAAATATTAGAGGGATACGAAGGAAATATGTTTTGGAGATAAATACAAACAAAATTAAGAAAAAGTAAACAAAAAATAATAAAATAAAAAGTTTCAACTCGAAGAAAATGCTATGCATGTGTTTCCATAACTCAATGGATTTAGATGCAAAGAAAGCGAAACAAAGACGCTTCGAAATTGTCATTAATTGAAATCATCTATGGCACTGTAAGGCATGTAAGACATAGATCGCTGGATTCGTTTATCAGAGTTTGAAAAGAATTAAAATAAAAGAAAAATTCGACGAGTTTCAATCTATGCTGGTACGCTCAATATTTTTTGAACCATTCATTTCTACAATGATTTGTTTCTTGTAGCCTTTTGGGATCTGAATAATTGAGTTATATGTATGACGATAACGTTGAAACCAAATGAAACCGTTATTTTTACTTCATCGACACATTTTAGATAACATACGATTTTTGTATTTTTTTTATCGAAAGGCTTAGAACACAGGTGGGCGGCAAAGTATGGCCCGTTAGTCAAGTATGACACGTTTCGCTGTTGTATCCAGTCCGCGCTCCGCTAGTTCATACGAATGAAACTTACATTTAGATTATATTAGTTCATATGCATGCTCGACCCACCTGCACTTGGCCACGCCTTTCTGTCGAATTTAAGGGATTCTTGTTTTAGTTGTGGGGCTATCGAATACTTTGATTTGTGAGAGTTGTGGGGCTATATAACACTATGATTTGTGATAGTTGTGGGGTTATAGAACACTTTGAATGGTGATAGTTGTGGGGCTATATAATACTATGATTTGTGATAGTTGTGGGGCTATATAATACTTTGATTTGTGAGAGTTGTAGGGTTATAGAATACTTTGATTTGTGAGAGTTTTAGGGTTATAGAATACTTTGATTTGTGAGAGTTGTAGGGTTATAGAATACTTTGATTTGTGAGAGTTGTAGGGTTATAGAATACTTTGATTTGTGAGAGTTGTAGGGTTATAGAATACTTTGATTTTAATACAGCTTCTTGCCTATAATTTGTTTCTATTTTTTGGCTCCTTCATAAAAGTGATCCGAGACAGAGAGTGTGAGAGAGAGAAAGGATGGAGAGAGGGTGAGAGAGAGTGAGAGAGAGAGAGGGAGAATTGTGATAGACAGAGAGAGAGGGGGGAGAGAGTAAGAGAGAGATATTGACAGTGTGAGGGTGAAAGAGACATGATGAGAGAAAGAGAGGGTGAGAGAGAGATGCGGTGACAGAGAGAGAGAGAAGGTGACAGAGAGAGAGAGAGAAGGTGAGAGCTAGAGAGAGAGGGAGGGGAGGGTGAAAGAGATAGGGAGAGAGTGAGAGAGAGAGTGAGAGAGAGACAGGGTGGTAGAACGAGAGAGAGGGGGAGAGATTAAGAGAGAGAGATAGTGACAGAATGTGAGGGTGACAGAGACATGATGAGAGAGAGAGAGAGAGGGTGAGAGAGAGATGCGGTGACAGAGAGAGAGAAGGTGAGAGTTAGAGAGAGAGGGAGGGGAGGGAAAAAGAGATAGGGAGAGAGTGAGAGAGAGAGAGAGGGTGAGAGAGAGACAGGGTGATAGAGAGGGAGAGAGGGAGAAAGAGGTGAGAGAAAGAGAGGGTGAGAGTGAGAGAGAGAGGGTGAGAGAGAGACAGGGTGATAGAGAGGGAGAGGGGGAGAAAGAGGTGAGAGAAAGAGATAGTGAGAGTGAGAGAGAAAGAGGTGAGAGAAAGAGATAGTGAGAGTGAGAGAGAGAGAGGGATTCCATGAAATGTAAAAACAACATGTTGCTCCTTTTTTAAAGAAAAAAATCTATTTTAATTGTAACTGGAACATTTAATAATTCTGATTTCTATTCTGTTTGTACCCTGGCAGGCCCATTAACCACTTTCCCTTTCGCAGTGGGGAACCCAATTTTTTATTAAATTACCCCATTTTTCTCAATAAATCTTTTCAATCGACGTTTTTAGATCTTATTTCTAATAAAAAATTCCTTTTTTTTTTAATTAATCATGTGATGTGAAAGTTACCTGAAATTTGTAATTAGCTGCAGACAAAAAATCTGTTTATCTCATTCGTTACACCTTGAGAAATGGTGCTTTTCTTTTTAACCATAACAATTTTTTTTTAAGTTCATAATTTTAGATTTCTATTAATTATTATCAAGTCAGACATTTTTTTTCTTAATATAGTTCAAATATTTTGAGGCTCAACACAACCCTATTGCAGGTCTAATTTATAATCTGATTTTCATTTAAAATTCAACTTTCTAAAAAAAAACAAGAAAATCAGACCATGTGTGCAATGAAGATCATCTTCTGATTTTTTTTATAATTTTGTGAACAAAAATATAAACAAAATACGAACAAAAAAAATGTTCCCAATATTTATTTTTATATAATTTTTTTTTTTAAATTAATAGCTGACCAGTTAAAAAAAAATAATGTGATTAAAGAGATGTGAAGATATGAAACTATTTTAGATGTAAATTATCATATGATTATGATATTTAAATAAATGCAAAAAAAAAAATACACAAAAAAAGACATTTATACCCAACTCAGGACATATATACCCGACTCAGACATATATACCCCACTCAGATATATATACCCAACTCAGACATATACCCGACTCAGACATATATACCCGACTCAGGACATATATACCCAACTCAGGACATATATACCCAACTCAGGACATATATACCAACTTCATGACATATATACCCAATTTCATCTTGCCTTTGGAGTAAGTATTTATTGAAAAAAAAATCTACGTAAGAACATTTTATGTATATATGTATGTATGTATGTATATAAGTATGTGTGTATGTATATACGTATGTATGTATATAAGTATGTATGTATGTATGTATGTATGTATCTATGTATGTATGTATGTGTATATGCCTGTATTTATGTATATATGCATGTGTATATGTATGTATATAAGTATGTATGTATGTATATAAGTATGTATGTATGTATGTATGTGTGTATGTATGTATGCATATAAGTATGTATGTATATAAGTATGTATGTATGTATGCATGCATGTATGTGTGTATGTATGTATGTGTGAATGTATGTATGTGTGTATGTGTGTATGTATGTATGCGCGTTCGCATGTATGTATGCATGTATGTATGTATGTATTTATGTATGTATGTATGTATGTATGTATGCATGTATGTATGTATGTATGTATTTATGTATGTATGTATGTATGTATATATGTATGCATGTATTTATGTATGTATGTATGTATTTATGTATGTATGTATGTGTATTTATGTATGTAAGTATGTATGTATGTGTGTATGTATGTATGTATGTGTGTATGTATGTATGTATGTGTGTATGTATGTATGTATGTATGTATGTATGTATGTATGCATGAATTTATGTATGTATGTATGTATTTATGTATGTATGTATGTGTATCTATGTATGTATGTATGTATGTATGTATGCATATATGTATGTATGTATGTATGTATTTATGTATTTATGTATGTGTATGTATTTATGTATGTATGTATGTATGTATATATACATATATATATAGGTATGTATGTATGTATTTATGTATGTATGTATTGTTACAACTCTTAAAAATTCTGTTTATAAAATCAAAACATAACACAGGCCGGCGTGAGTTTTAAGAGTATTTACTAATATCTATAAAAACAACAACAACTGCAACATGGCCACTCTCTTGCCGGCTTCTTACGTCACTGTCTCTACTGCGTCATCACGTTCACTCTGTAGACTGTACAAGGGCTACGGTTGCAACAAGCTTTCAGACATTCTGCAGACCGATCATTCTCACAGGGGCTCAGATCGATGGGCAGCTCTTCATGGATTAGTTCCTTCTCGTGCGCTACGTTTTGGATGACCACATCATCAGGTATCATGTTGTGGATGACCACATCCTCAGGTACCACTTCCTGGCTGACCACATCCTCAGGTACCACTTCATGGATGACCACATCCTCAGGTACCATTTCATAGATGACCACATCCTTAGGTGCCACTTCCTTGATATGACCACATCCTTAGGTGCCACTTCATAGATGACCACAGGTCCTCATGTACCACTCGGGCTGGATGAACACATCCTCAGGTACCACTTCATAGATGACCACATCCTCATGCACCACTTCCTGGATGACCACATCCTCAGGTGCCACTTCATGGATGACCACATCCTCATGCACCACATCCTGGATGACCACATCCTCAGGTACCACTTCTATGGATGACCACATCCTCAGGAACCACTTCCTGGCTGACCAAATCCTCAGGTACCTACTTCATGGATGTGACCACATCCTCAGGTACCACTTCATGGATGACCACATCCTCAGGTACCACTTCATGGATGACCACATCCTCAGGTACCACTTCATGGATGACCACATCCTCAGGTACCACTTCATGGATGACCACATCCTTGGGTGCCACTTCATGGATGACCACTTCCTTAGGTGCCACTTCATAGATGACCACATCCACATGCACCACTTCCTGGATGAACACATCCTCAGGTACCACGTCATCATGGCTTATCTACATCCTCATGCACCACTTCCTGGATGACCACATCCTCAGGTGCCACTTCATGGATGACCACATCCTCAGGTACCACTTCATGGATGACCACATCCTCATTCACCACTTCATGGATGACCACATCCTCAGGTACCACTTCATGGATGACCACATCCTCATGCAACACTTCCTGGATGACCACATCTTTAGGTGCCACTTCCTGGATGACCACATCTTTAGGTGCCACTTCATGGATGACCACTTCCTTAGGTGCCACTTCATAGATGACCACATCCACATGCACCACTTCCTGGATGAACACATCCTCAGGTACCACTTCATGGCTGACCACATCCTCATGCACCACTTCCTGGATGACCACATCCTCAGGTACCACTTCATGGATGACCACATCCTCAGGTACCACTTCCCTGGATGACCACATCCTCAGGTACCACTTCATGGGATGACCACATCCTCATTCACCACTTCATGGATGACCACATCCTCAGGTACCACTTCATGGATGACCACATCCTCATGCAACACTTCCTGGATGACCACATCCTTAGGTGCCACTTCTCATGGATGACCACATCCTCAGGTACCACTCTTCATGGCTGACCACATCCTCTTGCACCACTTCCTGGATGACCACATCCCCAGGTACCACTTCCTGGATTACCACATCCTCAGGTACCACTTCATAGATGACCACATCCTCAGGTACCACTTTCATGAATGACTTCATCCTCAGATAAAACTGGCCGCATGTCTAAGTCTGCTTCAATGATTAACTTTGTCTTTCTCTGAGTCATGTTTTTCTTTTGTTTGTCGTTATCATTCACTACTTTCACTTTTGGTAATTCAATCTTTGCTTTCTCGGTGTCACCTTTAAAACCTTTCTTAATGTCCTATATTTGCACTTCTTAATGTTAAATGTGAAATTCTTTCATTTCATCCCGGCCTTCTTTCATTTCCTTTCTTAACTGACCGATTTCCGTGGTAAAAACGTGGCTCTCCGGGTCCATTCCCTCATCAATAAGAGCTTCATGAAGTCTATTAAACAGTTGTTGTTTGTTGCCGTCAGTTGGAAGGTCCTCTTTCTTCTAATTCTTCCTTTAACTCTCTAACTAAAAGTTCGTTTAATTTCTTACCGAACATTGTAAGACTGTTCCGCCTCTGACACCAATGTTGCAACTCTTAAAAAATTCTGTTTATAAAATCAAAACATAACACAGGCCGGCGTGAGTTCCAGGAGTATGTACTAATATCTATAAAAACAACAACAACTGCAACATGGCCACTCTCTTGCCGGCTTCTTACGTCACTGTCTCTACTGCATCATCGCGTTCACTCTGTAGACTGTACCAGGGCTAAGGTTGCAGCAAGCTTTTAGGACATTCTGCAGACCGATCAATCTCATTAGGGGCTCAGATCGCTTGGCGGCTCTTCTTGGATTAGTTCCTTCTCGTGCGCTACGTTTTGGATGACCACATCATCAGGTATCACGTCGTGGATGACCACATCCTTAGGTGCCACTTCATGGATGACCACACTCCTCAGGTACCACATCATGGATAACCACATCCTCCAGGTACCACTTCATGGCTGACCACATCCTCAGGTACCACTTCATGGATGACCACATCCTCAGGTACCACTTCCTGGCTGACCACAACCTCAGGTACCACTTCATGGATGACCACATCCTCCAGGTACCACTTCATGGATGACCACATCCTCAGGTACCACTTCATGGGCTTGGACCACATTATCCTCAGGTACCACTTTATGGATGACCACATCCTCAGGTACCACTTCAAGGATGACCACATTTTCAGGTACCACTTCCCTGGCTGACCACATCCTCAGGTACCACTTCATGGATGACCACATCCTCAGGTACCACTTTATGGATGACCACATCCTCAGGTACCACTTCCTGGATGACCACATCCTCAGGTACCACTTCCTGGCTGACCACATCCTCAGGTACCACTTTCATGGATGACCACATCCTCAGGTACCACTTCCTCATGGATGACCACATCCTCAGGTACCACTTCATGGATGACCACATCCTTAGGTGCCACTTCATGGATGACCACATCCTTAGGGTACCACTTCATGGATGACCACATCCTCAGGTACCACTTCCTGGCTGACCACATCCTCAGGTACCACTCTCATGGATGACCACATCCTCAGGTACCACTTCATGGATGACCACATTCTCAGGTACCACTTCCTGGATGACCACATCCTCAGGTACCACTTCATGGATGACCACATCCTCATGCACCACTTCCTGGATGACCACATCCTCAGGTACCACTTCATGGATGACCACATCCTCAGGTACCACTTCCTGGATGACCACATCCTCAGGTACCACTTCATGGATGACCACATCCTTAGGTGCCACTTCATGGATGACCACTTCCTTAGGTGCCACTTCATAGATGACCACATCCACATGCACCACTTCCTATATGAACACATCCTCAGGTACCACGTCATGGCTGACCACATCCTCATGCACCACTTCCTGGATGACCACATCCTCAGGTGCCACTTCATGGATGACCACATCCTCAGGTACCACTTCATGGATGACCACATCCTCATTCACCACTTCATGGATGACCACATCCTCAGGTACCACTTCATGGATGACCACATCCTCAGGTACCACTTCATGGATGACCACATCCTCAGGTACCACTTCATGGATGACCACATCCTCAGGTACCACTTCATGGATGACCACATCCTCAGGTACCACTTCATGGATGACCACATCCTTAGGTGCCACTTCATGGATGACCACATCCTTAGGTACCACTTCATGGATGACCACATCCTCAGGTACCACTTCCTGGCTGACCACATCCTCAGGTACCACTTCATGGATGACCACATCCTCAGGTACCACTTCATGGATGACCACATTCTCAGGTACCACTTCCTGGATGACCACATCCTCAGGTACCACTTCATGGATGACCACATCCTCATGCACTACTTCCTGGATGACCACATCCTCAGGTACCACTTCATGGATGACCACATCCTCAGGTACCACTTCATGGATGACCACATCCTCAGGTACCACTTCATGGATGACCACATCCTTAGGTGCCACTTCATGGATGACCACTTCCTTAGGTGCCACTTCATAGATGACCACATCCACATGCACCACTTCCTGGATGAACACATCCTCAGGTACCACGTCATGGCTGACCACATCCTCATGCACCACTTCCTGGATGACCACATCCTCAGGTGCCACTTCATGGATGACCACATCCTCAGGTACCACTTCATGGATGACCACATCCTCATTCACCACTTCATGGATGACCACATCCTCAGGTACCACTTCATGGATGACCACATCCTCATGCAACACTTCCTGGATGACCACATCTTTAGGTGCCACTTCCTGGATGACCACATCTTTAGGTGCCACTTCATGGATGACCACTTCCTTAGGTGCCACTTCATAGATGACCACATCCACATGCACCACTTCCTGGATGAACACATCCTCAGGTACCACTTCATGGCTGACCACATCCTCATGCACCACTTCCTGGATGACCACATCCTCAGGTACCACTTCATGGATGACCACATCCTCAGGTACCACTTCCTGGATGACCACATCCTCAGGTACCACTTCATGGATGACCACATCCTCATTCACCACTTCATGGATGACCACATCCTCAGGTACCACTTCATGGATGACCACATCCTCATGCAACACTTCCTGGATGACCACATCCTTAGGTGCCACTTCATGGATGACCACATCCTCAGGTACCACTTCATGGCTGACCACATCCTCTTGCACCACTTCCTGGATGACCACATCCCCAGGTACCACTTCCTGGATTACCACATCCTCAGGTACCACTTCATAGATGACCACATCCTCAGGTACCACTTCATGAATGACTTCATCCTCAGATAAAACTGGCCGCATGTCTAAGTCTGCTTCAATGATTAACTTTGTCTTTCTCTGAGTCATGTTTTCTTTTGTTGTCGTTTCATTCACTACTTTCACTTTTGGTAATTCAATCTTTGCTTTCTCGGTGTCACCTTTAAAACCTTTCTTAATGTCCTCTATTTTACTTCTTAATGTTAAATGAAATTCTTTCATTTCATCCCGGCCTTCTTTCATTTCCTTTCTTAACTGACCGATTTCCGTGGTAAAAACGTGGCTCTCCGGGTCCATTCCCTCATCAATAAGAGCTTCATGAAGTCTATTAAACAGTTGTTGTTTGTTGCCGTCAGTTGGAAGGTCCCTTTCTTCTAATTCTTCCTTTAACTCTCTAACTAAAAGTTCGTTTAATTTCTTACCGAACATTGTAAGACTGTTCCGCCTCTGACACCAATGTTGCAACTCTTAAAAATTCTGTTTATAAAATCAAAACATAACACAGGCCGGCGTGAGTTCCAAGAGTATGTACTAATATCTATAAAAACAACAACAACTGCAACATGGCCACTCTCTTGCCGGCTTCTTACGTCACTGTCTCTACTGTGTCATCGCGTTCACTCTGTAGACTGTACCAGGGCTAAGGTTGCAACAAGCTTTTAGACATTCTGCAGACCGATCAATCTCACAGGGGCTCAGATCGCTTGGCGGCTCTTCTTGGATTAGTTCCTTCTCGTGCGCTACGTTTTGGATGACCACATCATCAGGTATCACGTCGTGGATGACCACATCCTTAGGTGCCACTTCATGGATGACCACATCCTCAGGTACCACATCATGGATAACCACATCCTCAGGTACCACTTCATGGCTGACCACATCCTCAGGTACCACTTCATGGATGACCACATCCTCAGGTACCACTTCCTGGCTGACCACAACCTCAGGTACCACTTCATGGATGACCACATCCTCAGGTACCACTTCATAGATGACCACATCCACATGCACCACTTCCTGGATGAACACATCCTCAGGTACCACTTTATGGATGACCACATCCTCAGGTACCACTTCAAGGATGACCACATTTTCAGGTACCACTTCCTGGCTGACCACATCCTCAGGTACCACTTCATGGATGACCACATCCTCAGGTACCACTTTATGGATGACCACATCCTCAGGTACCACTTCCTGGATGACCACATCCTCAGGTACCACTTCCTGGCTGACCACATCCTCAGGTACCACTTCATGGATGACCACATCCTCAGGTACCACTTCATGGATGACCACATCCTCAGGTACCACTTCATGGATGACCACATCCTTAGGTGCCACTTCATGGATGACCACATCCTTAGGTACCACTTCATGGATGACCACATCCTCAGGTACCACTTCCTGGCTGACCACATCCTCAGGTACCACTTCATGGATGACCACATCCTCAGGTACCACTTCATGGATGACCACATTCTCAGGTACCACTTCCTGGATGACCACATCCTCAGGTACCACTTCATGGATGACCACATCCTCATGCACTACTTCCTGGATGACCACATCCTCAGGTACCACTTCATGGATGACCACATCCTCAGGTACCACTTCATAGATGACCACATCCTCAGGTACCACTTCATGAATGACTTCATCCTCATATAAAACTGGCCGCATGTCTAAGTCTGCTTCAATGATTAACTTTGTCTTTCTCCGAGTCATGTTTTCTTTTGTTGTCGTTTCATTCACTACTTTCACTTTTGGTAATTCAATCTTTGCTTTCTCGGTGTCACCTTTAAAACCTTTCTGTACATCCTGTTATGTACATAAGCAGGAAACTGAATCCTGCAGAGTTGAGGTACTCAACAATCGAACAGGAGTGCCTTGCGGCGGTTTGGTCCATGACCAAATTCGCCAGATTCTTGTTGGGGAATCCCTTTGTTTTAAGAACTGACCACGCCCCATTGAATTTTGTCAACAGCCGGAAATCAGTCAATTCCAGGGTATCCAGGTGGGCGCTACTGTTACAAGACTATTGTTTTGACATTGAGGTTGTACCGGGGAGTCAAAATGTCGTGGCTGACACACTATCTAGGTTACCGCAGGGCGAGAATGCGGAGGAAGCACAGCGTTAAAGACACTTACTTAGTGATTGAGTAGACTAAACTATTTTTGCGTTAATTGAATGTATTTTAATTTTTTTTTCGTCATAATATATGTATTCGATGTCATTTTATCATATTTTGTCATTTTGTTAGTAATGAATATTACTAATTAGGACTGTGAGCTGGATATGATACATTTTAAGTTATTTGTTTATTGAACGGGAAGATGTCCCGGAACCATTATGTTATTATTTGGCATTTTGTTAATACGTATATTCAATACATTATATTTTGTTGTTAACATTGTATCTGGGAGGTTATTATTCTCAAGTGCACTAAATGGAGGTTTACTGTTGTTATGGTGGTTTGTTGGATTTTGCAGCAACATCGGTATCGGATACCTGGGGTTATTTGTTCTTGATGTTATTGATTGTATTTGGTTATCCTTTTTATAAGTAGGGGTATCGTTTAAAAAAAAAAAAAAACAATTGGCATTGTTTCTGTAAAGGTGGAGGGTATGTCACAGGGTATTCCCTATGACAGTGCACTAAATAAATGGTTATGTTGAACGGAAGTAGAAAAATGATGCGACGTAGTGACGGTTGTTGTTGTTGAAGGAGAGAATACATTATTTTGACTAACCTCGAGTATTGTTTGTTTGTATTCATTTATAAGTATATTGTGATAGTCCTCTATTTTACTTCTTAATGTTAAATGAAATTCTTTCATTTCATCCCGGCCTTCTTTCATTTCCTTTCTTAACTGACCGATTTCCGTGGTAAAAACGTGGCTCTCCGGGTCCATTCCCTCATCAATAAGAGCTTCATGAAGTCTATTAAACAGTTGTTGTTTGTTGCCGTTAGTTGGAAGGTCCCTTTCTTCTAATTCTTCCTTTAACTCTCTAACTAAAAGTTCGTTTAATTTCTTACCGAACATTGTAAGACTGTTCCGCCTCTGACACCAATGTTGCAACTCTTTTAAAATTCTGTTTATAAAATCAAAACATAACACAGGCCGGCGTGGATTCCAAGAGTATTTACTAATATCTAGAAAAAACAACAACAACTGCAACATGGCCACTCTCTTGCCAGCTTCTTAGTCACTGTCTCTACTGCGTCATCTCGTTCACTCTGTAGACTGTACGGTGCGCACCGAGAGGGTCGTAACACTATGTATGTATTTATGTATGTATGTATGTGTATGTATTTATGTATGTATGTATGCATGTATGTATGTATTTATGTATGTATGTATTTGTATGTATTTACGTATGTTTGTATGTATGTATGTATGTATGCATGCATGTTTGTATGTATGTATGTATGTATGCATGTATGTATTTATGTATGTGTGTATGTATGTATGTATGTATGTATGTATGCATGCATGTATGTATGTATGTATGTATGTACGTATGTATGTATGCATGTATTTATGTATGTATGTATGTATGTATTTATGTATGTATGTATGTGTATTTATGTATGTATGTATGTATGTATGTGTATGCATGCATGTATGTATGTATATGTATGCATGTATGTATGTATGTATGTGTATGTATGCAAATACAAAACCTTAAAAGCCCGACCAGCCTTTACCACAAGATCAGGTTTAAACATTTCATTTATTAAAGTAAGTAAAGTTTCATTAAACCCTGTGAGTCACTGGGGAAGTTTTGAAAAATTTCATATTCTTTTTATGCTTATAAATAGTCTACCAGATAGAAAACATCATTCAAATTAAAGGAACACTGTACCAGAGCTATATACCTTCTCGTCCATAACAACGAGTCTGAAATAGTGTCAACCGTAAAACATTATTTGAGCTCTTAGCACGTGACACTGCTAGACCCACTGGTGTCACCCAGGCTGGGTATTCAGATCTTTAGGTTCTGTGCTGAAATTGACAGTGACTTTGAACTATTCTCTGGCCATCTAATTTGATTCCACTCGTCCATTCTGGCACTAAGAGAAACTGTGCTGGCCAGATTGGTCAAAGAAAAAAAAAAACACCATAATTCCCGAGTTAGTTTTATTAGATATTATCTGAGATTTATAACTCCTTTTCAACCCCTACCGTAATGTATACATGTAATCTGTTTTCAACCCTTACAGCAATTATTCTTCATACGTCCTAATCTTTTCCCTAAATCTATAATGTTGGTGTATTTCTTTCATTTGCAGTAAAATCAAATTTAAAGAATTGCCGTGGCATGAAGTAACAAACTTATGTCTTAGTTATGTGACAAAATGTTTTAATTATGTCAACATAAAGATGAAATTAGTTAAGGAAAAGACGCAATATACCATTAATAATATCTCTTTACTAACAGGCGTTGTAATTAACATACATATTTTAATAAAAATGTTCATTTAAAGCAAATTTTTTTTTCATATTAATATATTGTGAATTTTATGTAAAGAATAGACATTTGATTGAAATTTACTTGACAAATGTAATAACAATGTAAATATTGATATGAGTTATATGGCGCTTTACATTATTAACCATTAATATATACTGAGACACCATTACTTAAAAACATGTGTTTTGTGAGAAATGTGTGCGTGTAAATACAAGAACAAAATTAAACAAAACAACCTATCTACCTAACGGAAATTCCCGTTCAGTTAGATTTTTAAGATTAAGGTGTGATTTAAAACAAAAGTACGTTTTGTTGAAGAGTAAGTTGACATGTATTTCTTTTATACAATTATTTTTTCATTATAATTTTAATTTTTAAAAAAATGTACAATTTATAATGACATGCATGATGTACATAAATCTGAAGCAAAAAGAATAGTCATTATTTGTGTAATTTGATTTCGTAGATTTAAAACTGTATTTGATTCATGTCATTATACATTGTTTACTGACAATTTGCCTAATTTTTTGATGGGTTTTGTAAAACAATATATATATATATATATATATATTGTCAGTAAACAATGTATAATGACATGAATCTATATGAGTATATTGATTAAAGCGTTAAAATTCTTATGAATAGATAACTTCAATACCTACATAACATTTTCAAACTAACACATCCAAATGTTTTATTTTTTAAAGTCTTGTTTTAGTCGATCTAATTAGACAAATATTTATAATGAAAATTGTATTTCTGTTTACCCACTTTTTTCTACTGTCAGCTCTCAAAGTCATTTCAGTTTCCGATCTTGATAACCTCGCTCAGGTCATCATCGAGTTCATGACCTAAGGTCAGCTCAAATGTTGTGGTAATCACTTGATACCATAATCCTTTAGACAAGCTGTCCATTCCCCTTGTGTAGTTTGACCCTTCCTACAGTAAACCTCTTTGTGAATTTGGAAGAAATTTTTTTTTCTTTCTTCCAACAGGTGTTGAATTAGTAGACTCACTGTACATCCATCATGACCTAGTTTAGTGTAAACCTAGTCCTCCCCACGTGGAACCGTCTCTAATTTGTTCCAGGATATTTGTTTCCCATCATGCACTAGGTATATGGATTGGGGATGGGGGGAAAAGAGAGATGGATGCGTGGGGGTCAAACTTAGGCCGTAAGGCGTGGGGGTCAAACTTAGGCCGTAAGGCGTGGGGGTCAAACTTAGGCCGTAAGGCGTGGGGTCAAACTGAGGCCGTAAGGCGTGGGGGTCAGACTTAGGCCGTAAGGCGTGGGGGTCAAACTTAGGCCGTAACAAGTTTATTTATTACCAGGTCCGATCTTCATGGAAAGGCAAAATTAATCGGCTGCATAGGAGCCCCGAACCACATTGCTAAGGGTGACTCATGTCGGGGCTGCTATTTTATCCTTGGCCCTAATAGCCTGACGTAACTTACCCGTTACACGTACACATGAGGGGAAAGGGTTCGGAAGGGGCACAAAAGCCACAGTACTTGACACCAACTATTTGTAGAATGGTGCTTTGAAAAAAAAAAAAAAAACTCATTATTAAAACAACGCAATGGCTACGTTTCCAAGGAACGGGACTCCGTATTATTTTTTTTTACGGGATCCAACTATAGATGCGCATGCGCTCTAGCGCTCTAGACGGACTTTATTTTTTTTTACGGCTGTAGATGTGCGCATTCGCGATAGCCGGACTCCGAATTTTTTTTTCGGGGTCCGGCTATAGAAATTGCTCCTAATCCTAACCCTATCCCTAACCCTAATCCCCCTAACCCTAACCATAACCCTAACAATAACCCTAGCCCCCGAAAACAAACAAAAAATATGCAATTATAAGCAGTCCGTCTGCCGCGCATGCGCATCTATAGCTGGACCCCGATAAAAAATAACACGGGGTCCCGTTACCTGGAACCGTAGCCATTTCCTTAAAACAATTAAGAATTACTATATGATTGGCTTCAGAGATATTTTTTTGTGTCGCCTTGGAGATAATATAGAGCACCGAAATGAACGAAAAAAAACCCAACAATAAATGAATCAAAACTTGTTTCAGTGAGACTGTCGAAAGTATGTCATATATGCGCACCGTTTCACTTAAAATAATGACTGAATGGTTCGATTATCAAGGCATTTAATAAAATATTAACATAAATAAATATTAATAAACCTGCTGCCAAATAGAAGTTATTCCATTGTAGTGTTATACAATGACTTGAGTTATACATTCAACAGTATTCTAACACTATAAATAAATATTATTAAACCTGCTTTCAAATAGAAGTTCTTCCATTGTAGTGTTATACAATGACTTGAGTTATACATTCAACAGTATTCTAACACTATAAATATTAATATTAATAAACCTGCTTTCAAATAGAAGTTCTTCCATTGTAGTGTTATACAATGACTTGAGTTATACATGCAACAATATTCTAACATTATAAATAAATATTATTAAACCTGCTTTCAAATAGAAGTTCTTCCATTGTAGTGATATACAATGACTTGAGTTATACATTCAACAGTATTCTAAAATAAGCTGTGTGTACTTTGTTAGTCAAGTGCTGGAGACTAACATATAACTAATAATAGACTAGTACGATTTATCATCTACTAATAGGGGATACAACTCTAAAATCCTAAGTAATTTACCAGCGATGCTCTTTCCTGACGGTATTAAATGTAAACGGCTGTACCCAGGGTCAGAGTACTGTACAACCTTTTGGTCAAATACAAAGTACAAAGGAAAACAAAAATTAACTATAGCCTTATGTGATTAAATGTAAATTGTGTGGTTATAGCGTGTTACATGATGTAGAATAAATTTAGCTATTGAGAAAAATAAAACAATGGTCGATGAACTTTTTTTATGTTTAAGTTGAAAAACGTTTATTGTTTATGAATGAGAAATATTATGATATTTATAATGAACGATTATATAATATTTGTACACTAGTTGCATACCAATAGATTAGTTGTTTTTTTCCCTGGATCACTATGCATAATGTAATTCACAAATTAATTAGAAATCGCTTTTTTTGTAAAAAAATATATTTAAATATTTTGTTCAATTTACCTAAAACAATTTTGTAATGTGTAGATAAGTGTCGCATTTGCTACTATTCATAATGAAGTACCGTGGAGTTATGGGGTTCAAATCCCATCGAATTCGATTCAGTAGTCTGAAAACTAGGGTGTTGTGCGTAAAGTGGACGGTCCAATTACTAGTTACTAATTTCATATCAAATCATATCATCCCATTCTTAAGTGGACCTTGCATCAATCAATGCCACCTACCCAGGGTGCAGACATTTCAATCAATAACATTTTTTTACCCCGCATCGTTTATAACTTATTGTTATAACTGTAACTATTTTTGTTACTTTTA
>JAGDYQ010000031.1:4131849-4139128 GCA_021962125.1 Bulinus truncatus | reverse complement strand
GGACCTAACACGGTGATGTTAGTGAGAGGGACCTAACACGGTGGGGTTAGTGGGAGGGACGTAACACGGTTGGTTAGTGGGAGGGACGTAACACGGTGGGGTTAGTGGGAGGGACGTAACACGGTGGGGTTAGTGGGAGGGACGTAAAAACATGAGTTAGTGGGAGGGACGTAACACAGTGGGTTAATGAGAGGGACGTAACACGGTGGGTTAGTGGGAGGGACGTAACACGGTGGGGTTAGTGGGAGGGACGTAAAAACATGAGTTAGTGGGAGGGACGTAACACAGTGAGTTAGTGGGAGGGACGTAACACGGTGGGGTTAGTGGGAGGGACGTAAAAACATGAGTTAGTGGGAGGGACGTAACACAGTGGGTTAATGAGAGGGACGTAACACGGTGGGTTAGTGGGAGGGACGTAACACGGTGGGGTTAGTGGGAGGGACGTAAAAACATGAGTTAATGGGAGGGACGTAACACAGTGGGTTAATGAGAGGGACGTAACACGGCGGGTTAGTGGGAGGGACGTAACACGGTAGGTTAGTGGGAGGGACGTAACACGGTGGGGTTAGTGGGAGGGACGTAACACGTTGGGGTTAGTGGGAGGGACGTAAAAACATGAGTTAGTGGGAGGGACGTAACACAGTGGGTTAATGAGAGGGACGTAACACGGTGGGTTAGTGGGAGGGACGTAACACGGTGAGGTTAGTGGCAGGGACGTAAAAACATGAGTTAGTGGGAGGGACGTAACACAGTGGGTTAGTGGGAGGGACGTAACACGGTGGGGTTAGTGGGAGGGACGTAACACGGTTAGTTAGTGGGAGGGACGTAAAAACACGAGTTAGTGGGAGGGACGTAACACAGTAATTAACTGTAAGAGCTGTAACACACTCGGTTAGTTTTGAGTTCCATTATGCTGTAAAAGAAAACTCTGACTATCAGGGCCGGTGCTTTGTGGTGGGCAACTATGGAAACCGTGCCTAAGAGTGGGGTGGGGGGCCCGGGTTGGAAGGGTTTGATACTATTCATAAATAGACTTCGGATAACTCTCCATGCTCCGCATTCTGATACACTGTTAGACAATAGATTTTTAGATGGGATCGTTTACATATGTATTTTTTTTACAATTGTGCTAATAAATCTGTAAACCTGCCATTGGTTTAATGTTAATAGCAACTGTGACCTAATGTGTCCAAGTGGCTCTTCATCATTCAGCTCAATGCCGTTTTCCTTTAAATCTCTTTATTTCTCACTATTTTCGCAGCACTTTGCAGTGGCGTCACTAGGGGGGTGCGGGGGGGGGGGTGCCGACCGCACCGGGTGACACCCTCACAAGGGGTGACACCAAAATGCAAAATATCTAGTTTTAGGCCTATATTCTTATTTTGTAATTTAAAATAATTCAAAGCCGTATTTAATTTTTTTTAAATAAATAAAAATATCTCCGATTATTAACAGCAAATGACTTTATAAGGCTTCGAAAAAAATTAATGCCAAATATAAAAAATCTCCGATTATTAACAGACACTGCGTACTTTTTATTATTAATTATTTTAATGAAATTATTGGTATACTTGCACTGACCTAAAGATATCATTTATTTATTCTTCTATTGTCGTTGTAAATTTATTTATAAATTTTGCTAAGAATGATGTATGTCTATGGGGTGTCATGAGAGGGGTGACACCATGAGTTACTGCACCGGGTGACACCAACCCTAGTGACGCCACTGGCACTTTGTATTTCACCAAGTCTTGTTCAATGGGCCTTTGTAGTTCTCTTTACAACATGCGTATGGGGGGGGGAACAGATTACAGCCTTCACCTTATGCGTGGTCAGAGGTTATCCTTAATAAATGAAATTCTCGTGACCTTTGTAAATATATATATACTAGCTGTACCCTGCAAAACTTTAGCACAGAGTTGCACCCTTTAGGCTTGATCGATAGACTAGGTTATTTTTGGGTTTCGGGCAGATCCGATTTTTTCATGATTGTATTTTAAACTGGAATACCGTTGTAGTAATCTATACTTTCGATTTAACGTAGAACCCACACTGTTGTTCGTTTGTTTTTGTTTTTTTTTTTTTCTGTTTTTTTTTCCTTTTCCAAAGAATTTTACATTATCATTATATTTGTATATGATGGGTCTGAAACCAAAGAAGTGTTGCGCTTATTATAATACAATGTTATACAGACCCTGTGTTTCATACAGTCCATGTCTGTTTTCTTCAGTGCCGTTTTGTAGGTTTGTTTGGTTGTTTTGTTTGTTTTGTTCTAATATGCGACGTTAGGGATCTTAGATAAACAAACTGTTTATTCACCGTTATAATTATTTCGCTTTTTTTGCATCGTGTTCAATGAACGAAAATTTCAGTTACAAGAATTTTCATTTGCGAACATTAAAAATTTCTCATGTGTGGCCTGAACTGATTGACTTTAAACATTTTTTTTAAAATAAATATAATTGTTGAATGACACCATATTATGGGAATGTGTGAACTATGCGGCTACCGAAGGGTCAGCGCCCTTACCCCTCCCCCTCCCTACGAAAGAAAATCCCAACCATTTAGACTTAACACCTGTTGTTCTCAGAAAATACAATTTTTAGAACCATCTTGCTAATCAAAAAAGTGTTTACTAGATATTTATTGTATGATGTGCCTTCAAACATGATATTTTTTTTTTATAAGTGCCTATGGAATCTTTGTATAAAATCATTTTTATTGTCGATTTACTGAAAAAAAAACCTTACTTCTTTAACTAAACAAATCTTAAGTTGTTTGTTAAGATTTGATTAAGTACAGCTGGTAATAACTTTAAAGAGAGTTTAATTTGAAAAGGAATCAAAATGATGACTGGTTTAACTGAATCAACTCATATATGCAAAAGAGCAAAAAGTTTTTTTTTATTATTCAACACTTTGATGTCTGAATTTTTTATTTATTTTAACTACAGTAGAGAAAGTTTTGTTCTAAGTACATTTCCATCGGTCCAGTTGGTCACTGAATGCATCACAACATGACTGTGAGACATTAGTGATGACAGTGACCAGAAACTGTCACTTCAGCCAGCAAACACACACTGACCGCCAAAGACCCGCTT
This sequence comes from Bulinus truncatus, assembly GCA_021962125.1. NCBI lineage: Eukaryota > Metazoa > Mollusca > Gastropoda > Planorbidae > Bulinus > Bulinus truncatus. The sequence continues at coordinate 4,136,028 of JAGDYQ010000031.1, read as the reverse complement.
TATTTTTGTTTTCAATTGGAATGCACACAACACTTACCCCATTTATTTGAGCCATGTGACATACGTTGTTTTTTTTATTGCTGTTTGTAGTTTTTTTGTTTTGGTAGATCACATGATCAAAAGACATGTGAGATGATATTATTGTATAGAATGAGACGATGTTTTTGTCCACTATGAGAATATGTTTTGTCCACTATGAGAATATGTTTGTGTCCACTATGAGAATATGTTTGTGTCCACTGTGAGAATATGTTTTGTCCACTATGAGAATATGTTTTTGTCCACTATGAGAATATTTTTTTTTTAAATTACGAATGTATGTTGTATTCTTTTTGTTAGACTTTTTTGTCATATAATTTCTATTTATGCAAAAACAAAGCAACAAAGAATGAACAAAGCAAGATGTGAATTGTAATATTTGAAAATAATAAAATTAAAAAAATACCGCCTTTTTTATAGCTTTTATTTGATTTATTTAGATGACGATAACAACACAATATAAATTCTCTAAAATATCATAACACAACACAGGCCCGTAGCGTGCGGGGGGGCCTAAAGCCCCCACAATTCTACCAGTAGATTTGTATGCCTAAAGCCCCCATAATTCTACAAATAGAACTATCTGCCTAAAGCCCCCATAATTCTACCAGTAGAATTATCTGTCTAAAGCTCCCATAATTCTACCTAGAGAATTATCTGCCTAAATCCTCGATAATTCTACCAGTAGAATTGTCTGCCTAAAGCCCTCATAATTATACCGGTAGAATTGTCTGCCTAAAGCCCCCACAATTCTACCAATAGAATTATCTGCCTAAAGCCCCCATAATTCTACCAGAAGAATTATCTGTCTAAAGCTCCCATAATTCTACCTAGAGAATTATCTGCCTAAATCCTCGATAATTCTACCAGTAGAATTGTCTTCCTAAAGCCCTCATAATTATTCCGGTAGAATTGTCTGCCTAAAGCCCCCACAATTCTACCAGTAGAATTATCTGCCTAAAGCATCCATAATTCTACCAGTAGAATTATCTGCCTAAAGCTCCCATAATTCTACCTAGACAATTATCTGCCTAAATCCTCGATAATTCTACCAGTAGAATTGTCTGCCTAAAGCCCCCACAATTCTACCAGTAGAATTGTCTGCCTAAAGCCCCCACAATTCTACCAGTAGAATTATCTGCCTAAAGCCCCGATAATTCTACCAGTAGAATTATCTGTCTAAAGCCCCCATAATTCTACCAGTAGAATTATCTGTCTAAAGCTCCCATAATTCTACCTAGAGAATTATCTGCCTAAATCCCCGATAATTCTACCAGTAGAATTGTCTGCCTAAAGCCCTCATAATTATACCGGTAGAATTGTCTGCCTAAAGCCCCCACAATTCTACCAGTAGAATTATCTGCCTAAAGCCCCCACAATTCTACCAGTAGAATTATCTGCCTAATGCCCCCACAATTCTACCAGTAGAATTATCTGCCTAAAGCCCCCACAATTCTACCAGTAGAATTATCTGCCTAAAGCCCCCACAGTTCTACCAGTAGAATTATCTGCCTAAAGCCCCCACAGTTCTACCAGTAGAATTATCTGCCTAAAGCCCCCACAGTTCTACCAGTAGAATTATCTGCCTAAAGCCCCCACAGTTCTACCAGTAGAATTATCTGCCTAAAGCCCCCACAGTTCTACCAGTAGAATTATCTGCCTAAAGCATCCATTAATCTAGGACCTAAAAATGTGTTTTCTTTTAATTTTAACGTGGCCATTATATTTCTACATGTACTTTAAAAACTTCACATGAGATAACAACAGCGACAATCGAGCACTTCATTTAATATTGGACAGAGATGATTCAATAACAAAAAAAAACCATCGGATAAAAATAAAATAGCTTACTGAAATATGAATATCACCAAGTTTAGTATTAATATCATCAATTATCCTCATCAATTTGCATGATTAAAAAACAAAACTAGGATAATGCAACTTATTAAAAAAAACATTAAATGTTCATATAGACCTATATGTATCATTGCTATAAAAACATTAAATGTAGGGAGCGACCGATATGCCTTTTTACCGATAGTCCGATACCGATATTTTCCCCCAGCATTTTTGCCGATACCGATACCGATATTTTGCTATTAATGAAAGGGTGTCTTGCATATGATTAGAAGATGATAAAAACAAAAGATTTGAAAAGACAGACCGAAAGACCGAAGTCAGAAACACAAACCATGCCTGCATAATCTCAGAAATCTGCATGTTTATTGTTTAAAATTAAACTTATAACAAACAATTTGTTGTTTTTACCTTTTACTTGTTTACAAACAGAAAAGTAAGATAAAGTTGTAAATAATTCATGTCAAACTAAAAAAGTAAAAATGTATTAATTAGGGCTACTTATTAAACTGCGTTAATTTGCGATTAACGCGCCAAAAAAAAATTTGCGATTAAAATTTTTAACGCAACACTTAAATGCGTTAATTTGACCAAATGCGGAAAGTTCACCAAATCGATAAATAACAGAATTTCACTCAACCATTTGAAGTTTAAGTTCCGTCCACTTACGCACACACTCTCACCCCCCGTATGTCGACTGAAGCCCCACTTATAATATATAATGAAGATGTTTTGGTTATTTAGCCCTTCCACAAGTAAACCTCCTGCTCCCTTCTCTGTCAGTGTAAAAAGAGAAACTCATTCACTAGTTAACATTATATACTGTAGTGTATCGGTGAAGGTACCATAGCGTATAATGAACCCGTTTATAATGATAATTCTCTAACCACGGCTATTGTATGGAATTGTGTGGGTTGGTACCTTTCCCAGCCTCCTTTTATTTACCCAACAATATCCCGGGAGAAGAAAATTTCCTGGGACCTATCCTGGGATTCAGCTATCCAGAGAGAATAACACAGGTTCTAACCAATGTAATGTAACACCAATAAAACTTCGTATGGACGTTCAGCAATCGGCAGTTGTAAATATAGTATTAATTGAAGCCAACTTATCTTTCAACTGCTGCCTACGAAGTTAAAATCTATGTTTCGATTGTTTTGTCAATGTTTGTCACCAGCTAGGCATCATTTATTGCCTGGCAAGTCTATTAATTAATTAACGTTTTGAAACTAGCGATGTCAATGTGATGGAAAGGCATATTTTCGATTGTGCTTTGTATATAGCAATAAAAACATCAATAGATTTTTCTCTAAGAGTTAAACCGGCAAACACTCACGCCTGCCTCGTCCCTGATACAACTGTTGCTATAACCAAAATGAGACGAAAGAAAGAATTTTTAATGTTGACACACGAAAGAAAGAAAAGAACAACAGAAGATGAAAAATGAAAGCCGACCGATCAAAATTTTGCTTTGAATTGCCATGCGGTAACATCAAAGAGTGTCATTTTACAATACAATTTCTTTTCTGTTGTTCACTAAAACACATAACAAATAGTTGATAGTAAGATAGCAAAGCAAAATCTTCTAAAGAAGATTAAAAGTAAATTTGTCCTTCAACTCGCCGACCCTGTTGGTAAATGACGTCATCTTTGTGCTGCTGTGTCTAAAATGAAACTGGGTTGGGCGGAGGGGGGAGGGTATAAACAAACCGCGTTAATGACAAGGGAGCGATTACTTTCTTGCTATATTGTTATTTTAGGAAGGAAAGGCACATTTGAGATATAAAACCCATAGTGCCAATATCGGTTCGACTATCGGTCGCTCCCTACAAATATCGGCCGATCCAATATTAACCGATATTGCCAATATCGGTCCGATACCGATAGCGATCCGATTATCGGTCGCTCCCTAATTAAATGTACTAATATATGTATCATTTTCACAAAAACATTCAATTTACTCATATGTGTATCATTGCTACAAAAACATTCAATTTACTAATATATGTATCATTGCAACGCAATACTATCCTACAAAACATAAACACTGATTTATATTACCTCTACCTATCTGTATTAATATATATCTCACTGATTATATTACTAATTTAAAAGTAATAATATGTAAAGAGATAACAATTAAGTGAATTAACAACTAAACGTGTCTTGGATGTAAAACAAACTATAGCTACACAGGTTAATAAAGACCTGAATTGAAAATAAAACATGTCAAATAAAAATATACAAGTTTTTTTTTTTTAGAAACCCTATTGCCACTTTAAA
>JAGDYQ010000031.1:4106849-4124349 GCA_021962125.1 Bulinus truncatus | reverse complement strand
CCCATTTTTAATTGCAAGAATTGCTAGCTAATTCTAAGTCTATAGCGTTAAGTGTTTTAAGCTGTATTTTAAATTGACTGAATATATTTACTCGATCATTTGACTTTTGAATGCTACTTAATAAAAAAATGACACAGTTTCGAGATTGATCATATTTTTTTCAGTACCGTACTGGTACTTTTGCCTTTCTCAATCAGTTGTTTACAACGTAAAAGAAATATTGACAGTATACCAACATTAGGGTGATAACTATTTTCATTATTTTTGTGTAACGAAACTGAAACCCCTCACATTCGAGGAACAATTGAATGTAGATGACATTAGCAACATTAATTTTTTTTAATTGAAAAAAGTTTCCCCACCTTTTCATTTTTGTTTCGCATATATGCAGCTTGACTATCGGTTTCAATTTATCACTGAATTTTTACATGACTTACTAGACTGCTTTTAAGAACATTCCAGTCAGCTCTTCTCAATCGCAACCTACACAAACACATACAAATGTCTCACAACCTACACAAACACATACAACTGTCTCACAACCTACACAAACACATACAACTGTCTCACAACCTACACAAACACAAACAAATGTCGCTGAATCTTCGGATTCTGAAACCTCTGCTTCTTCACCCGACTCGACAACCTCTTCTTCCACGTCATCTTCTCCTGAATGCAAACCAAAAATACCAAAGAGCAAGCACTACAACAGCGGGTTTGCTAGGACTGAAAAACAACATTTCTACATAAAGCATATGATGTTCTTGCTACCATTGCTGAACAGGTCATGATGAGCCGGTTCCAAGTCAGGTGTTTGGAAACGAGTAATCTTTGAAAAACGGAAAATGAAAACAAAAATGTTTCAAAAACCTCAAAGCAAACAACTTTTTTGTCTCAGTTTGATGGTAAAAGAGTGCAAGGGTAAGAGTATCAAGTAGTTCTGCTGAAAATATGACAACCGAAATATAACTTGGTACTCTTAAATGTGAGAGTGGTTCTGCCGCGGCCATTCAAAGGAACTACATCAGCTAATTGATGAATATGATGCTTGGAAAATATTTGCGTGATAATATGTGACACGACCGCAGTAAATACTGGTCGTTTGCTCGGGATTGTAAAGCTCATACAGGATGATGTCTTGAGCGAGGGCTTTCCAGATACCACAATATATTGGCTGTCAGCACCATGTACTCGACCTCTTTCTGAAACGTCTTCAATTTTCTTATTCAAGAGCCAACGACAGCAAACCAGAACTCAACTATTTATTCATTGACAAATTAACGTAAAACTATGCCACTCTTCAGGCTGATTACCACTCATTGTGACAGATGATGTCAGCACAGGCGAAACCTGGATGGCGAGATGATTTCAAGTTCGTTTTATGAATTATGTCAGGCATATCGTCATTACAAACCAACTTCAAGTTGGCCTCGCACCAACTGGAAGAAACTACCAAATTTACACTAGGCAGATGGAACTCACATGCGGTATGTACTATTATAGCAATTTTTCTGATACCAGAGTGGCGCAACATCCTCGCTCCTTCTTGCAACGAATGGGCAAATGCTTGGTTCCATTCGCAACACTACAATAAACCGTCCGTCAATGAACTGTTTCAATCATCATGATAAAATGCAATATTCGTGCACATATTATGCAACTATAAAGCTTAATACAGGTTTGATATATACATTTGCAACGTTTTCCTATCTTTCTTGTTCATTATCTGGAAGTTGCCGCTCTAAAGTTTAACCTAACTGTCCGACTGCCTGAGCACCCACAAACACAGTGGTCCCCAATCCCCGGTACCGGTTCGTTGATCAAATAGCACTAGGCCGCCCAAGAAACATTAACTTATTTACTTTTTATCTGTTGTAGTGTATTTCTCTCAGGGATAGTGCGACACCTACCCCTCTCGGGCCGCGGTCAAATTATCAAATGTCGACCGGTCTGCGGCGAGAAAAAGGTTAGGACCACTGCACTGACACACACACACCACTCTATGGTACCGGTAGCTTTTACTTTGCTTAAACATAATAAAAATAGCCTTTGTATCTTACTAAGCTGCTCTTTCAAAGCATGTTTATCGGCATTTTAATTTTCCGACATCACCATGAGTAAACCTAATTTTATAGATGAATATAAAATAACTTAAAGAAGGTATAATTATGTAGAAGCATGCATTGTATGGGCCTAATTTGTAATTTAATTACTAAATAACAAAAATAAATAAATAAAATTCCCGAACTGTGCAGTTAAATGTGTTTATTTAAATAATTATGCAAAGGGCGCCGAGCTAGACGGGTCTCCGAAATAGTAATCTTGAAAACAATGTTCAGCTTCTAAACCAGACAAAGGCAATCTACGTCCCCTTAAACATTCTTATTTGACCCGCAGTACACTCCTTTTTTCATTTACATTGATAACATTTACATTTATGTTAGCTCATATAAAGTATTATAAACACCCCAGAGATCTGCTCTTGGTCCCTCCTCAATCAAATTTAAGAACCTATTGTGTTTCTTCAGTAGTTATAAATTTACATTGCTGATCTTCGATTTTGCAGCATGTCCATTGCGATTTTAAAAAAGTTATCAGTTGTACATGTAACATTGAAAGGTCACGAAAAATACTAGATATGGACATCAAAAGTAGCTGTAGTGAATACATTGAAGTAACAAAATTGTATAGTTTACTTTAAGCCAAGCCACAGTATGCGGGATGTTATTTTTATAGTAAACATGAAGCGACCAATTCACTACTTTTAATAAGTTCTCATTTATGTGTAGGCTTATGCTCAAATATTGGTAAAGATTATTAATAACGATTGCCTAAGTCTGTAAGTCACTGCAAAGTACAGACATATCCAACAACACTAGAGCAATGATGCTTGGAAGTTTATAAGTGGCCATTCAGAGAATGCAGAATGCTGAAATAAAATCACGGCAAAGGCTACAGACAATAATAAAAGATGGTTGTTCCAGACCTATTTTTTAGAAAAGAGAGACGTATGAAGACACTATATACTTAACAGTTAATAGAGGAAAGGAATCGTTATTTTACACCCGAATTAAACCTGAAATATGTATTGAAAATGTTTGTATTGTAATAGGTGGTGGGGCGCCTCAACAGTTCCAGCTACGGACTGGGATTTAATGTAGTGCCATTGTGACTAGATTGGTAATGTTTCATTCTGGCTGAGAGAAATTAAGCTGTGGAGAGTGTGATCATTCTTTGAAGTTCTAAAATACTTGAATAGGTTTGTGTGTAATCTTTCTCCAACATGGATATTGATAGAGAGATGTAAACTAAAAATTTCTCATGATTTACAATGATTGAGTGAATAAAAGAGTGAACATAGCCAGTAGACTTCCTATCTGCTTTCAGTCAAAATTCTGTTAATGTTGACAAGTTGTTGTAATGTAGAGTCTCGTTTTGGAAAATAATACATTTGTTGATAAACAGATTTACCAAGTATTTATTTAAAAAGAAAATAACAATTTTAGAAATTTTTTAATTGAAGATTGGCTAAGAACTATCTGACGTTGTTCTGGATTATTTAATTAAAGTTCCAGTTTTTTTGGGGGGAAGTTTTGCGCCGACACCGAACCGACTCCGGACAAGTACAAATGCCGACACCGACACCGACTCCGGACAAAATACAAATGCCGACACCGAAACCTACACCGACACCGGGCATAGTACGAATGCCGACACCGACACCGGCAAAAACCACCGACACCGCCAACACCATCCCGGCTGGTCAACAGTATTAATTTTTGTGATTTAATGCCTTTTCCAAAACTGCACTAGATTTCAAGAATAAATTCTCTTGTTCTTTTGGAAGCTGGATCATGTTTCTAAGACACTGATACTAATTCTGCATTTAATAGTTACTAACTAAAATGTTTACGGTGCATATAACATCAAAGAACAAAAGGTACAGTTGAACACTAAATTCGAGTATGACATACGATTTACTGGGCCAAGTAGAGGTAACCTTTGTTACATTTAAAGGGTTATTATTGATATTTTAGCCGCATTTTCGAGAATAATTGCTATTATCCATGTTTTGTCTGTCTGTCATCACCCTAGATCTCAACAACCATAGTCCTAGTCCCATGATGTATATATCATTTTGTAGGTCTTGGCCTGCCATGTGTACATCAAAAGTTCATTTTGCGATCTGACCTCTCAGGGCTGTGCTTCAGGGTTTTTCTTAGGGGCTTATATGGCTTATATTTTATATATATATTATAAACTAATCAAAGGGTGTAATCATTATTTATTTTTGTAACAGTTATTAAACATGACTTACTTCCCTCTCTATTTATACACGAAAATGCTGTAAACGCCCTGTTTTATAGGCTTAATTTTTTATTGTTTACTTCATAAGCTATATTAAAAATTATGTCATTTCATGGCCCATTCTACACCTTATACGTTCAATAACCCATTCATTTGGTGCGAAATACTGCAGCTTGTATTTTCACCATGATTGGCAAGAACATTTTATCAAACAACAATTGACGGAGTTTTCGGACGATTAAATGACTACAATTTAGAATGTTTCAGCTCAGAGTCCAGCCTGTTTATCCGTGTGTCCACTTGACTGGTCAAGTGCGTCCACTGTCCTGCACGTGCATAAATAGAGACATCTGCTACCTTTTGTTAGTGAGTGTCCAGTGCCATGTGATGGTCCCCATGGAGGAAAAGTTTGGAAATGTGGGAGGTGGATGGGGGTGTGCATGGAGATTAAATGTATCAAGAGTGGACACGATGGACTGTGAGGGAGGGGGGGAGTCTAGTGAATAATTTAAGGGTCAATTGGTGTGGAGTTTCATACCCAACTGACCAGTCCATGACTTTCAACTGGACACTTCATTCAGTGATCAAAGTTTATTAATTTATCCCTTGATTTTCTCTCTGAAGTATATTGTAGGTTAATAATGCGGATCATGTTGCTATTGTGTTAATTGTGTTGATAGAAATTATAAAAAGAGGTCAGAAAAAAGCATATAATTGACTTAATTAATGACTGTATCATGTGATGTGTTGACCAAGACTATATATTATAACAACCTAATAAAGAATTAGAATTTGTATATTCAAAATTAAAAAAAAAAAATTATGTGTTTATACTTTTAATTTATTAATCAATAACATTATGTGTTTATACTTTTAATTTATTAATCAATAACATTATGTGTTTATACTTTTAATTTATTAATCAATAACATTATGTGTTTATACTTTTAATTTATTAATCAATAACATTATGTGTTTATACTTTTAATTTATTAATCAATAACATTAAAAAGATAAAAAAAACTTTTATTAAAATTCAATTAGAAATAAATTTTAAATAGATTCCTAAATATCACCATACACATATTTAAATAAATTATTATTTCTAAAAACATAAGCATGGGAGCCCATCAAGATATTTAATTATTTTTTTTTTATTATTTATTGATTAATTTTTGTGAAAATTAACTCTGAGGATATAGCCAACTAATTATGTCAAATCCGCCAGTTGTGATCCTCTGAACCTTAACCTTTCAGCCATTTTAGTTCAAAACCCCTGCCATGTGATGTCAAAATACTTCAATTTCCAATATAATATATTCAAGCTAGACATTCAATTAAAGACAAAGCCGACTAAGTCTAGAATATTTTTTTTAATTGTTTACTCATAATAAGTTAAAACATCTACTGGTGGCCAGATGGCATCCAAGCTTTTATTTATAGTCAGGATTATTTAAGGAAATATTTGTATAATCTAAATACTTTTTTTTACTTTTTAGTGAATATTGTATGAAAGCTTATTCAGACTAGGATGATTTCCAAAACTAACATGTTCGAACCTTGGACTTCCGTGTTGCTGATTATTTGCTCTAACTCACGACTATGGTGAAATAATATTCGCTACTATCGATAAAAACTAATGGGCAGGTTTACATTGGAATCATTGCATACATTAGATATAAGGATTCTCACAGAACAAGATTTTTTTAGTATGGCAGTAAGTTAAATCAAAACTTAAATATGAATGGAATAGAAAGATAATCACAATATACTGAACATATCAAAGTATATCAAAGATAATCACAAGATATTGAACATATCAAAGTAAATCAAAGTCTGCTACAAACACCCTGAGTTGTCGAAACATTTCTTATTTCTTATACATTTCACAGACAATCATTTCCATTAGAAAACACTGATTCTTTTTAAATAGTTCGATAATTAATTATCGAACTGATTTCTACTGTCATTGTCAATTGTATGATGTAACGTTTCTATCTGAAAGAGTTCGAAGTTCGAACTGAACATTTCATGTTCCTGATAATTATTTGAAATATTAATTTTAATTTATACTGCTTAGCATAATGATGAAAAGCAGAACTGGATTTAGTTACTTGGGAAGCTCTTCCTTGTGTGCTGTATAAAAACATGAATATACTTAAGAAGAACTCGGAAGGTCATATTGTCCATAGTGACAACCATCATACAGCCGTTACAGATTGTCCAGAGTGACAGCAATCATACAGCCGTTACAGATTGTCCAGAGTGACAATCATCATACATCCGTTACAGATTGTCCAGAGTGACAACAATCATACATCCATTTGAGATTGTTCATAGTGACAACAATCATACATCCGTTTCAGATTGTCCAGAGTGACAACAATCATACATCCGTTACAGATTGTCCATAATGACAACAATCATACAGCTTTTTCAGATTGTCCAGAGTGACAACAATTACTACACAGTGTTAGATTTTTTAAAAAAAGTTAGATTTTCCAATAGGACAGCAATCATAAAGCTGTTTTAGACTGCTCAGTGTGAAAGCAGTCAGAGGGCCGTGATATAATGTTCCGACAGCAATCATAAGGCCGAAACAAAATATCCAGAGTGACAGCAAATATAAGTCAGGCTTAGAGAAAATGTTATGTACAGACTTTAATATATAAATCAAGATATGGAACAGTTCACAGCAGTGAGATTGTGAGACAGAACTGTTTCCCTAGCTAATGAACATAACTCTATATTGTCTTTTTTTTTCAAATGTAAATTGTACCATAATTGTAATAGATGTAACTAATGTATCAGCCGTATGAGTACTTGATAGTTTCGAACTGCTCAATTCCCCTTCACACATTAACTCCAACTGACATCCAACTCCCATGTGTATGTATCACTACAGCATCACTAGTTAAATTAGTATCATTTTTGTGAACTAGGATTAATAGGGAACTTGGGACTATGGACCCCTTAACAACATAAACAGCTTTGTCTTTTTATTCGCTTGACCAACTGACCATAAAATTTGACCACATTAATTCTTGGACCGTCAAACCAATTGACAACATTGAAAAGAATGACGCATCTCTCAGGAACATCCATTGTCCTTTGGTTCCAGTTGGTCAGTGAAATGGCGACAGTCAATCGATATATTATATGAAGACATGAGAGTCTCTGGCAATGAATGTTAAATTTAATTTGGTTAATAATTGAACTGAGATGCTGAGAACATAATGTTGCTATATGGGAGAAAAAAGGAGGGGTAATTTGAGGTTTTATAAAAAAAATTAAAACAAAAAAAAACCAGACTGGAAATTGGCATTGCATTCTAAAAATAGTCCGAATTTTTATTAAATACACCGACCATGAATAAATGCACACACTAAAAATGTATATTAACGCTTTTATAACACACAACAATACATTTGAAGATACATAGATATGTAAGAACCGAGGCATGTAAATCTGCCCTGAATGTATGAGTGTGTGAATCAAGGTATTTTCTAGTATAGGCTTAGATTACAACATGTATTTGTTATAATCAGTTAGGCTAGAGTAATGTTATTTGGCACAGAGATGGTTTGAATTATCTGGCCACTTAGTTTAGCGAAAGTGAGGAAATATTAAGTTATTATTAGAGCAGACGATAGATTTTGGTAGAGACAAGTAGACGGACTTGATTACTCATCTCACATCATTTTATACCATGTATGTACTTCCATAGATTGAATAAATAAATATATATATATGTTTAATACAGAAGTCTATTCAGTAATTTATACATGTGATTCGTCTCATACATGTGGATACTTAATAATATAATAATATACACCAAGTCAAGTTAGTTGAACATATACTTCGAAGAGACTGAAACATATTTACAGCTGCCAAGAAATAGAAGTACCTCGAAAATAATATATAAACTTTACATATTACTAATATACACTTAAACCACCTACGACATAATGGTATGCAGCGGAAAAGTTCTATAAAGAACATGTATTATACATAATGGTCGGCTGATGTAATCAAAACGAATGTTGCCACACTATAAAATCTACATGTTCCTGAATTTTACATCTGACGTTCCATCCATCAATATACAGTACTTTACTGTAATATATACAACTATACTTACTTCATTTGTTGGACTTCATATTTTTACTACTGTTGAAACATCGCTACAGCAGTAAATTCATAAGAACATTTACATCAGTTCTTTTTACTAAATCCTCGTGTGGGTGAAAAAGAAGGTGAGCCGAAAAATTAGCAGACCTTACCAAATTGTGGCAGACCGTACCGTACCGTACCGTACCAGGAGAGCCATGAAGTGACTACACTCTGACCTATACTTTTACCTATCTACACCAGAGAGAAGTTAGTGAGTCTACACCTTCCGAAACTATACTTTTTACAGCACTCTACAATTTTTTTTACATTTTTTAGTAATAGCATATTAAGCTTAGAAATATTTTATTTATTGTACGTTTTCATTTGTCACTTAGCCTATATTATTTTTACATTGGTAATTTAATTTTATTTTGACATAAGATTGCATATAGACTCAAGAATATGGAATACCGAAATATACTATATATATACAATAAATACAATAAATATAAAAACCCAATACAGCAGAAATATAAAAATTAAATCAATTATATAAATAATTTGATAAAGAAAAATAAATAAAATTTTAGAATGGCTGAGCAACCAGGATCATTTGAATTCTATATTAATCAGGGCAAATATGCAGGTCTAACAGGTGATAAATTAGTGAAATTTGCTAATGATAAAATGGAGCGAGCAGAGCAAAATAAAATAGAAGCAGAAATAATTAGAATAGAAGCAGAAAAAAATAAAAGAGATGCAGAAATACAAGCAGACAAAATAAAACAGGAAATAGCATTACATAAGAAGTAAAAAAGATGAGAGCAGATATGGAGCAAGAATTAGATTCACACAGAGAAAGACTAGGACTAAAACCCATTCACAAAAAGCCAGAGATAGTAAATAATAATCTGATAATAAACACAAATCCTGGCATAAAATGCAAAAATTGCAATAATGAATTTGAATCAAGAAACAAATTATTTGTTCATTTAAACAATGAAGTATGTCATAAAATAGATACATTGAACACATTAGAAAGCACCAGTTTAAAAATAAATAACAATGATCACAGTCCTGTTATAAATTCAGATCAACAAAATGACAATTCTATTTTGAGACAAATTGTATAAGATCAGAGTCGACAAATTCAAACATTAATAAAAAGTTTAGAAACATTGACAAGTAAATTTGAAAAATTTGAAAAAAGTATTACAGCTGATGTGACTTATTCATATAACATTCTACATGAACAGTCCAGCACTATAGAAAAAATAATAACGAAAATAGCAGATTCACAATTAACAAATACAAATAACACAATTTTACTTGAATAATATTTAAATTGATCTTATGTACACTTAGCTAATTAAAAGTAAACATGTTCATTTAAAAAGACCAGCCAACATACTATACTATTTGCCATTACTACACTAGTATTCCACTACTGAACTATTACACCATTATTACTCTAGTACTACATTACTATAATCTGTTGATTCCCTCAAAGAATGTAAACCCTGATCAAACCATTTATGGAAATATTATTCCTTTTATTGGTGTGTATTCATAAAGATATTCTATCTATCTATCTATCTATCTATCTATCTATCTATCTATCTATCTATCTATCTATCTATCTATCTATCTATCTATCTATCTATCTATCTATCTATCTATCTATCTATCTATCTATCTATCTATCTATCTATCTATCTATCTATCTATCTATCTATCTAAATATATATATATATATATATATTTATACATATATATATATATATATATATATATATATAGAGAGAGAGAGAGAGAGTAGGATATGTGTGTGTGCGTGCGTGTATGTGTATGAGTGAGCGTGCGTGTGTATATATGTGTATGAGGTGCGATTTGGGAAAAAAATAGGAAATACAAATTGAAAGCAATAAATGAAAAAAAAATTTAACAAAATGAAAACAAAATTCTATTATAAGAAATCATACATTATCTCTCGACGCAATATATTATTGTTGTTTATTACATTACTTTCACAATATTACCTATTGTTGTGACAGAGAGAGTGAGAGAGGGGGGGAGAGAGAGACATGTTCATCAAATTTAATTTATATCCTTATAATTCACGTTTTTGTGAACACATCTGCGGGGGGGGGGGGGGTCTTTTAAATATTAACCAATGAGCAGCACATTGTCAATAAAGTTATTCAAATGAACCACACAACAAACCGATTTTGTCCAAATCCAATTCATTTCATATGTGTCATTTAGTGATATAAGACGTGTCATTTAGTGATATAAGATGTGTCATTTAGTGATATAAGATGTGTCATTCAGTGATATAAAATGTGTCATTTAGTGATATAAGATGTGTCATTTAGTGATATAAAATGTGTCATTTAGTGATATAAGATGTGTCATTTAGTAATATACTGTCTCCCCTTTTCTAACTGAAATCAATTAAGATCTGTATGTGTAATACTTATGATAATAACCTTCAGACCTAACTTCCATTGAGAACTTTCACAGCTTGCGTCTATT
Source organism: Bulinus truncatus (assembly GCA_021962125.1). Lineage (NCBI taxonomy): Eukaryota > Metazoa > Mollusca > Gastropoda > Planorbidae > Bulinus > Bulinus truncatus. The sequence goes on along the minus strand of JAGDYQ010000031.1, from coordinate 4,113,393 downwards.
TCTGTCCTCTCACAAAAAGCACATCTGACGATTGCATGTTACTTTAATGAGGTCATGTCAGAACGATGATTTTTTTTTAGAAAGTACCTAGCGAACTGAACGAGGGGAGTACTGTGAAGGGGTGTGGGGGGGGGGGGGCTATTTTAAGACATGGATGGATGGCTTTGTCGCTGGGCGCGCAGCCTGTAGCGTTTAATGTCGTGGCGGGTGGGACCCGGTAGAGAGCTCTCGATCGTCCATATCATGGTCACTGGAGTGGAATATTTCATTATTTCGTGAATACATGAGGGAGCACTACATTTGCTGCAAATTTGACGCAAATTATGATAGCCTTGCGTTGATTGGGCTATAAACTAAAATAACCTTCATTCTCATTGGACAGTGTTTATTGAAGTACGTGCCTTTGATTTAAGGAAAGTGAAGAAATAAACCGCGTGACCTAATAGGACATCTGGACCATTAAAAACTATCAATGAAAATAACTAAAACAAACAAAAATTCAAGATTTAAAAAAATGTGCACACAAATTTAGCTTTTTGACCGACTGTGTGCACATTATGGAAGATATATTTAAAGTTTAAAATCATAATCTTCTTCTTCTTCCTTTGGCTCTACAGCCCATTTAGGCCCTGGCCTGCCATACTACTCTTCTCCATTTTTCCCGATCCATGGTCTTCTTCCTCCACTCTCTCACTCCTATGGCTTTAAGGTCTTTCTCCACTTCCTCTAACCATCTGCTTCTTGGTCTGCCCTACGGCCTTTTCTCATTGGGTGTTGCCTTATATACGGTATTTGCTTTTGGACCTCTGTTATTTTCCATTCTTTTTTATGCCCTACCCACCTCAATCTATTCATAACCACTGAATTGATTATTGTTGTTAGCACCCCTTCTAAACTATGTTAGAGATGCTTTGGAGGCATCCATGGAGGACAAAGATAACATGACTTTCAAATCAGTAATCTGCGCCAGCTCTATTATCTGAGGGGGTTGGTAAATTATTTGAATCGTGGGCCGCCCATGGAGGACAAACATAACATGACTTTCAAATCAGTAATCTGCGCCAGCTCTATCAACTGAGGGGGGTGGTAAATTGTTTGAATCTTGGGCCGCAATGGGCTCTTAATTTTGACTAAAGGTCAAATAGATGGAGTGTTTATATCAATGAATAGATACAAATACATATAAACAACATAACATAAAAAGTTTTGGATTAAATATTCAAAAGGGTCAACACTAGATTAGACATAAAGTGCTACATTGATAGACTTATACAAACAAAGAGCCACATTGATAGATTTATGCAAACAAACCGCCACATTGATAGATTTATACAAACAAAGAGCCACATTGAATGATTAATACAAACAAAGAGCCATATCGTCAGACATATACAAAGGAGCCACATTGATAGATTTATACAAACAAAGAGCCACATTGATAGATGTATACAAACAAAGAGCCATATCGTCAGACATATACAAAAAGCCACATTGATAGATTATTACAAACAAAGAGCCATATCGTCAGATATATACAAAGAGCCACATTGATAGATGTATACAAACAAAGAGCCATATTGTCAGACATATACAAAGAGACACATTGATAGATTTATACAAACAAGGAGCCACATTGATAGATTTATACAAAAAAGAGCCACAAAGAGTCACATTGATAGATTTATGCAAATTCCATTTAAGTCCATCGATGATGTTTCCGTGTTTCTTTTCTTCTCTTTTTAGCACTTGACTGGGTTACATGGTTGGCTTCTTGTGCACTTTAACATGGCGACTGGTGCACATTAACATGGCGACTGGTGCAACGTAACATGGCGACTGGTGCAACGTAACATGGCGACTGGTGCAACGTAACATGGTGACTGGTGCAACGTAACATGGCGACTGGTGCAACGTAACATGGCGACTGGTGCAACGTAACATGGCGACTGGTGCAACGTAACATGGCGACTGGTGCAACGTAACATGGCGACTGGTGCAACGTAACATGGCGACTGGAATTAATTAATGGTGGACAAGTAGCCGAGTGGTTGACCTGGAAGTTCCGGGTTCAATCTCCGATGAGGACCAACGGATTTTTCAGATTACCTTAAGTCTGTACTTTAGATAGAAATATAGATAGATTGTTGTTTTTTTTTTTTGAATGAATACCTTTATAATATTGATTGTTGTGCTGGATATTAAATATTTCCATCAGATTATATTGTAGTTAAAAACTTCTCTGTAACAGATCATTGTTCTGTGCACAAATATGTGTGTGTGAGAATAGACAATAGCTTTAAAGTCAGGCTGGCTGTTTTCTATTTTTTTTATTGATTCCTATTTAAATTTGTTGGTCCAGAGTAAAGAAATAGTTTCAAAGAATTTGTATGAGAACAGATAGTGAGTCCACACTTATGACTCAAGTGTCGAATCAATACAAAATGTTCCATCATATTTGTCAAATAAACAGAAAACAATTTCTGAATAAATACACATAAAGACAACATATGACCATATTCAAGACAACATTTGACCATATACAAGACAACATTTGACCATATACAAGACAACATATGACCAAATACAAGAGAACGATTCTCTCACACACTCTCTAGAAATGACCCGAGAACAATTCTCTCTCATTTCTTAATACATCTGGACAATCATAGCCAGACAATCTAGGAATTGAGATGAAATGATTTGTATTTTTGTTCCTCCAAATTTGTTGCATGTCCAGATGAAACATACTCACACTAACGGACACACACACTGACCCAAGTAGGGACGAGTGAAGACGATAAAACAACATTTCTTGATGGAAAATATTTTCTTTTTTTTCTTCCTCACAACTTGAAAACTTGTGTGTCCACTTAACGTCCATCTCCTGGACACAGCTCGAGAATTTCCTGGCTACTTCCGCAATGAAAGACGTCGTGGGCCAGTTGGACGTTTGCTTTTCTTCCGACCGTTGGGAGAGATTGACATTTTCTTGTTCCATGATGGTATTTACTTTCATTGCTTCACCCATCATCTCCTAATCATTTCTTTTTTGTTTCCCCATCAGACAATAGGTTTCACGGCAGTTAAGTGCCTGAATACAACAAAATCATTACAAGTTTTGATGAGATGGAATCTGGAGAATGGATGGGATTGGGGGAGGGGGGAGTGGTTATTTCAATGAATTATCTGATTTTATTGTGTGACTCTCTATCTCACTCTCGTTGAATATCTATCTAATCAAACTATCTCTATCTATCTATCTATCTATCTATCTATCTATCTATCTATCTATCTATCTATCTATCTATCTATCTATCTATCTATCTATCTATCTATCTATCTATCTATCTATCTATCTATCTATCTATCTATCTATCTATCTATCTATCTATCTATCTATCTATCTATCTATCTATCTATCGATCCATCCATCCATCCATCCATCTATCCATCTATCTATCTATATATATATAAATATCTATCTTTGTCTATCTATCTAGCTATCTATCTATCTGTCTGTCTGCCTGTCTATTACTCCCATATCTTCTCTCTCTCTCTCTCTCTCTCTCTCTCTCTCTCTCTCTCTTTTCTACATCATGGGCTTGTAGGAATGTAAACACAAATGTTCATTACAAATCTTAGAATTTTTATTTTTCACCCAGTGAAGTATGCATAACGAGATCTCGTCAAATCTCAGTAATATTATATATATATATATATATATATATATATATATATATATATATATATATATATATACATAAAATTACAAAATATCAAATGGGAGATTTATTTTAAAACTGTTTTATGACAAACAATTTACAAAGCGACAAAAAATAGACATAAAACAGACAATAATTAGTATATTCATTAACAACTCATTATATATTTTAAATGATTATAAATTTCCATTGCTTTTTTTTTTTGTAAAAGAAATAGGTGCCGGTACTCAGTGATGGATTGCCTAACTTTCGACTACCAGTTCGCAGTTTCCCATTATATATTTTAATTCTTATGGCGCACAATTTTAAAATAATTCGGTTTTAACAAGTTAATAATATAATAAATTAATAATAAACGTTAAAATACAAGAAAAGTGATAATTTTTTTTCCCCACATTTAAATAGGTGCCGGTACACAGTACCGATGTGTACCAGCACAAAAAAAACACTTTTAATTTTTCTGGATAATTAATTTTTTTTTGTTTTGAGCAGAGCAAATTAATGTTTGAACACTATTTATTCTCATATTGAATTAAATTATTTTTTCTGTTTTTAATATTACTGAGATTTTAAATCTCTAATGAAATAAACATAAATAAATTGATTATAAGACTAAAGGAGCTTTTATTTAATTTCATTGAAGTTGTTTAGGAATAAAGTAAACACTCGAAATAATCCTGGCTCAAAACTACAAAAATAAATAAAATAATAAAAAAAAGTTTAAAACATTTTATTCGGTTATTTCTCTTTGACCAGTTGGCTTTAAAAAATAATTCCCACTTCGTATTACGTTGATACAACGAATGGGCTTAATGAAATCAACGGGAACTGTAGCGCTTTGTGTCCAGAATAGTTAACAGATTTAATTCGATCAGGTCAACTGATTTCATTAGGAACTAAGTTATCGATTACCAGGCTTCGACAGATGACTAAGTCCTGGGTTCAAATGGATCAACTGTTGGCATGGACATTTTTAGTTTATTAGTTGCCAGTTTCACTAATTTATTGTTTAATCATCGAGATATTTTGTTTTTACTGATATCTTATAATACAAAGTTAATAAATTTTGTTTTTACTGATATCTTATTATACAAAGTTGATAAATTTTGTTTTTACTGATATGTTATAATACAAATTGGTAAATTTTGTTCTTACTGATATGTTATAATAGAAATTGGTAAATTTTGTTTTTACTGATATGTTATAATACAAAGTTGGTAACTTTTGGCTCGAAGACAATTGAGTTTAGTGTGTATCCAATGGGATACGTTTTTTTTAACTATTTCATAACGGAAACATTTGAATTACTAATGGTGTGTCTCTTAAAAGTATTTTTGACTATTTGAAAAAAAAAACTGCAATGTGTAGGCTACCTTATATATTTACCTCAAGTATTTTCCTGCTATACTGCAGGACTACTTTAAGTAATATCTTACATGTGAAATAATTTGTTAATTCAATAAAACCAATTTAAACCTATGTTCCTTTCTGTATTGGGTACATGCCAAACGCTATATTAATTAGAACTTATTGAGATTTTATTGTACTTAAATTATATTTTAAAAATGGTGTGTGCCCTGCAGTCTCTTGTAGTACGAAGTATTTAACTGTTGATAATGTAAATAAATCGAGAAATTACACTGGTTTACAAATTTTCATTTTGTGAAAACTGCTGATATGCAAATAAGTGTTTCTTATGCAACTTTTTATGCTGATTCCAAATATGTAATCCAAATTTTTGTATCACGTCAGGATTTTTTGCAGTTTGACATTTATTAATGTAGAAAAAAGTCAATTAAACCAACAACAAAATGTTCTTCGGTCATGCAGAAAACTATTGATATATACAAAATTATTAAAAAAAGCAGATTTATTTTAATTTATTGTCTTCTACTGTACGAATTGTCTTTTAAGTGATTTGCGCTTATGAGCAGCGCCAGGATTGTGGCGTTTTAATGACCAGCAATAGTCGGCCATCATATTCGCGTTCCATCGACCTTGGTATCGACTCTCCATTGCACAAATGTCTTGATGGAATCTTTCACCCTGCTCTTCACTGTACGCACCAAGATTTTCAGGAAAGTAGTCTACATGGGAGTCCAAAAAGTGCAACTTTACACTCATGCGGCAACCCAAAGCCTGAAATTTGGCTATCATGTTCTCAACAAGACTTTTGTAATTGTCGGATTTAAAGTTTCCTAAAAAATTGTTGACAACATCTTTGAAAGCATTCCAGGCTTGTAGCTCAACTGTGGCCAATTTACATGAAAATTCCTCATCAGTCATTACTTCTCTGATCTGCGGTCTAACAAAGATACCTGCAGTCAATTTCGCTTCACTTAAATGGGGAAATTTTTCTGCCAAGTATTGAAACCCAGAGCCAGTATGGTTCATATTCTTGACAAAAGCTTTCATTAACCCCAATTTTATATGCAGCGGTGGAAGGAGAACTCGATGTGCTTCCACCAAAGGCTTTAACTTTACACTGTGGCTTCCTGGAGTGAATTCTTCTCTCGCTGGCCACACTTTTGGTATAATGCTCCAGAGTCTGCTCTGCTATCCCAGAGGCACAAAAAACATGGAAATTTTGAATACCCTCCTTGGAGTCCCAATATGATGGCTATGACCTTCAAATCTCCACATATCAACCACTTGTGCTGGTCATAATTCAACGAACTGAGCAACAGTTTCATGTTTTCATACGTTTCTTTTAATGTTACTGAGTGTGCCACTGGAAGTGATGATATTTATTTCCATTAAATAGAAGAACTGCTTTCATACTGCGCTTTGAGGAATCAATAAACAATCTCCACTGATTAGCA